>JAMWET010001379.1:430000-512500 GCA_024036415.1 Prochilodus magdalenae | reverse complement strand
TAGATGATTTGACTGCCTGAAATGTAAAATAAAGGCTTGTATACTAGCCTCACACCTTCACACGATCAGGAGGCAGGGTAGGATGGGGTTTGGCCTGGACAGCTGTTGTCCTGTTGTTCTTTGGGCTAGCAGACATTTAGGTCATGTCCAAAACACATTAGCTACAGCAGCAGACCAGTGTGCGGTTTTTCCACTGGTGTGCACAAGATTCTCTACCGCACTAATCCTGGGGTTGAGCTGCGAGGCCTGAGGTGGTGAAAAGGTTTGCCTGAAGCAAGCACCACTTCTCTGTCTCTCTCACCGGCTTGTGTAACGGCGCTTAACTCCTCATTCTGAATTATTTACCTGTGGATACCTGCTCAATAAAACATGCCTCTCCGCTCAGGGAGCCCTTCGCGAGTCTTGCACTCAAGCTCAGCTCAGGTCTGCTCTGATTTATGCATCGTGGAAGACGGGAACTGAGACTCGGCACACTCGGCTCCTGCTCCAAGATACAAGAAAGCGAGGTTTCCCAGTGCTTATGTTAATCTATTGTGTACATTTGTGGAAACCGCAGTGGTGGCTGCTTCCTGATGTGTAAGATGTTACAGCCATACCTGAAGCACCGGCTGGAGGGAATCGGGAGGTGTGAATGACAGACCAATATTTGGATGACACAGTACATACATTTACCATAACTCATTCTACATAATACAGCAGTGCTTCTCGGTAACGAAGTCAAACTCGGACCAAGCGCCGTCCTCGATACCTCGATACCCGGCTTCAGAGTCTGTATCAGAACGAGACATTCATCTCAGTAAACCAAACGAGCTTCCATAGACCTCTGAAGTTGTACATCATTCCGTAGTCGGTGTCATGCCTGCATTATCCATGTCTGGGAATTACGCCCTGTGATGAACAGCAAGGTTCCAGACCTGATTCCAGCTACACGGAATGCGACTGGATCCTCTCAGGTACAGCCTGATTGAGGAGACGAGATATGGAAGTTGCTACCGTTACAAAGGAGTAACACATTTGGGTGGGCTTACTGGTGTGTTTGAGGCGTTTTGTGTACCTTTAAGTCTTATGATGCCGATCTTGCGCACCTCAGTGATACCTTACATGTAGCAACATTCATATTTCAGGTCCGAGTTTCTAAAACTTCACTCGCTGGTGTCACTAGACCATTGTAAACTTTTAGTCTCTAACCACGCTCACTCTGACTTAGCTGACTTTTTAATAACCTGTTGTATTTAGTAACTTATTTGTTTATTTATTTAGTCATTTATTTATTTTTGTATAATTTATATGCTAGAATTTGTTTGTTTGTTTTTTATTTATTTAATTATTTAGTCATTCAATTATTTATTTATATGGTCATTTACTTTTTATTATTGTATTATTTATATGATAGTATTTGTTTGCTTGTTTGTTTTTTATTTTTTATTAATCATCATCATTCCTCCTTTTCTCTTACTCTTTTCAGTTATTTTACCCCCTCACTTATATGATTAATTATTACTGGTTTAATCTGTATAGTAGTTTTATTTGTTAGCCAGTTTATCTGATTTGTTTCCTAGTTCTCCTTGTAACACTTTGTTATACTTTATTTCATTTTTACAAATATAATTAAGTTTGAGGTCTTAAATGGATTTCTTTGCTATACTTTTAATTATAAATGCATATTAACTTTTACTCTGTTCTAAATCCCTTTCTTTTTACATTGCACATGAGGATCCCTCCCTCAGTGTGCTCCGAGTTTAAGTAAAGGTCGTTGGACGTTAATTTTTTTTTATAGCTGTAGAGAAATCAGGCTCAGACCTGGAGCTGACGTGGGCATGGCACCAACTGTAGAATGACCTCTTCATTCAAATGCTTTGAATGTTTTTTCTAAACTAAAAGTAAACAGCTGAAAAAGCGCTCCGGTCTCAAATCTGTTCCCACACGCCTTCACCTGATTGGCCACGATTTCACAGGCGATGCGAAGTGACGTTTTTATTTATTCATGTAGAAAAGAGATTCCAAATTGCATTTTATTATTAGTATGCAAATCATTAATGTGGCACAGCGAGGCAGAGCATGTTTCCTAATAGAATATTAGATTAATGGTATTGTTTAATAAAGCATCTGAAATACAAAAGCGCCATTTCATTCTCGGCACGATGACGCATGCTCTGCATGCACATGTTTAGTCTAAATAGCCCATATCCCACGTTTTCTTGCGTTTCATTATTCCGCCTGAGGTCCACTTATATGCTTGTACGGTTTTATGTACCAAAACATTTCTAACTCATTTGCACAAGTCCGTTTTTCAGCCTCTATTAATCAGAATAAAACAGGCTGTATGGATTAGGGACAAAACCAGGCAGTGAGGAGTATGTGTGTTAGAACTTTGACAGTGTTTACATATTACATACTACCAATATTTGATTTACCTCAATCAGATAAGCATCAGAGCATCATTTTACCCTAGATTTATGACAAGGAGGCTGAATATTTCATGTGAGAATCTCTCCCAGCCATTACAACAGCACAATCCTATCTGCAGACTAGACGGGATGGATTACCCACCAGATGCCACAGCTGTGCAATGATCTGAACATTTCGACACAACAGATCCTTTTTCATCGTTTCCATGACTTCTCAGTCGTCAGCGCAAAGCCTTAACCAAATCTGTGTTGTTGCTAAAAAATGCTTTTCTCTAACTGGAACATGTCGGCAACTACAGGTCGGAGGTGAAAGCCAGGCAGGACGTTAAACCAGACATCTGCCAGCCTCCGTACACAGACTACAGACAGCCTCCTGTGGACTACCGACATCCACCAGTAGCAGACTACAGGCAGCCTCCGACTATGGACTACAGACATCCACCTCCTCTCATCGACTACAGACAACATTCAATCCCAGATTACAGACCACAGGTAGGACTACACGTCCCAGCGTGTGCTCTCAGCTCCATACAGAACAATGTGCAGATATACTAAAGCATTGACTAACTTACATGAGGCAATGCATTAGTTAACATAATGTAAGGCATTAGCAATAGTAAATTAATGTTAAGTACACAGGTAACAACTGTTACATCTACATCTACGGCATTTAGCTGACGCTCTTATCCAGAGCGACGTACAAGGTTAATCATATTACAGGTAGGCCGATGTAGTGTTAGGAGTCTTGCCCAAGGACTCTTATTGGTGTAGCACAGCGTAGTCACCCAGAGCAGGATTCGAACCCCAGTCTCCCACATGTGGTGGTGGTGGCTCCCTGGCGGGTAGTGGTGTTATCCGCTGAGCTACACCAACCACCTGTTACATGTTTACTTAACATTAGTTGAGCATGGTTACCATTGTTAATGTATTACTGCATGGTAACGAACGGATTACCTTACGTTAGTTAGTCAGTACTTAGTAAAAATTCTTCCCAGCATTCTATGAATGCATTGCAGTGCCTGAGCTGCAACCTGAACACTGCCGATTTAGGAACTTTGGCAGGAGCTTCGGTGGAAAGTGCAGAGTTCGGCCCACCTGAATCCAAAATTCTAAAAATCAGATAACCGATAAAGTTGATTGGTAGACTTCAAAGGTATGGATTTAAACTCACCTCAGATGTGTTTAATCAGATCAAGCACGTTTGATGTCCAGAGCTGCAGAGCTGACATTCCTAACAACAAGTCAATAGTCACTCAGATCTGTAAACACATCCCCAAATTTCTCTCAACCCACTCGGACCTCATCCAGCTCTTTATTGAAAGACGCTATTAAAGCTTCACCGTATAGCTGAACACTATGGGCCATTGTGGGCTACAGGTGTCATGCTGAATTCCGGTTCCACTTTGTGTGCACATGTAGACAAATAGATGCTCCACACAGTATGCTGGGGCTTGTAGTTACAGATAGTGGTTCATCTTAAATCTGATATATATATTTATAAATAGAATCAATATTATAGTCCAGCAGACATGTGTATGAGCGCCCGCATGGAGGGGAGCTGGAATCAGGCTGCAGACCTGTTGCCTAAAACAACTACACCACACAGTTTTCTACATTGTCATAGGGCACAGTGCTGTGTCCAAAACCACATCCACAAGCCTGGGCTACTGTAATGGAAGAGCGGGATGCCGTTTGAGCGGGTTGAGAGAGGCTTTGTTTGCACGTATTTGAGAGACTACTGACTTTAAGTGTAACAAACACTGGAAGTGGAACCAGACGTCTGAGGAGTTTGAATGAGCGTGGTGGGAGAATTGGTATTGGTTTATGCTCTTACAGTTATGAAGTGTATTTCACTTTTACACCAGTGCTGTTAATACATACTCCCCGTTGCATGTACAGCTCTGGAAATAATCAAGAGCCCACTCCGGTCTCTTCCTAAATCAGCATCTCCACATGTACAGCAGGTTCTTAGTGAGAAACCGAAGATTGGGTTCTAGCTTTACTGGCAGATACAGTGAGCGTCTGGTTCATTAGAACAAGGTCAAGCAGCAAACACACAGGACAACACAGCTACAGACTGGCAGAGGGCCAAACCCACTCTCTACTGACTGTGATGAGCGCCACCTCATTACAATGTCACTTAGCCATGGAGTGGCAATGACAGAGATGCTGTATTTTATGTCAGTGTACCGTCAACATAAAAAATTGTTACCTTATGTTACTTTAATGCCTAAAAAAGCTAGTTCTGAGGAAATGATTACACATGAAATGGTTTTTAAATATATTTATATACATGCATATATAATATATATATGAAACATATATATATATGAAACTGAAACACCTGTCATTTTAGTGTGGGGGTCTCATGGCTAAATTGGACCAGCCTGGTGGCCAATCTTCATTAATTGCACATTGCACCAGTAAGAGCAGAGTGTGAAGGTTCAGTTAGCAGGTAAGAGCACAGTTCTGCTCAAAATACTGCAATGCACACAGCATTATGGGTGACATAACAGAGTTCAAAAGAGGACAGACTGTTGGTGCACGTCTTGCTGGCGCATCTGTGACCAAGACAGCAAGTCTTTGTGATGTATCAAGAGCCACGGTATCCAGGGTAATGTCAGCATACCACCAAGAAGGACGAACCTCCATCAGCATCACGTAGTGACCTGGCCACTATCCTGCAAGAAGAATGGCTTAAACTCCCTCTGACCACTGTGCAGGACGCAGTATATGTCATTCCCAAGACAAACTGACGCTGTATTGGCCGCAAAAGGAGGCCCTACACCATACTAATAAATGACTGTGGTCTAAAACCAGGTGTTTCAGTTTCATTGTCCAACACTGAAACATACATATATGTGTGTGTTTATGTAGTCACTCCCAGCCTGGCTAGCTGCTGTCTGTGCTGGACCTGGTGGTTACTTTGGTCATAATAATGCGACTGTTTGTTTTACCATTATCACTTAAAACATTTTCACTGCCGGTCCTGGATAGCAGAGTAAATGAGTATATTTGCATTGTAGACATTCTGACCCCTGATTGCGCTTCTCTCCACCCTGAATGACTCTGAATGATGTTTACATTCCAATGAATTATGGAGAAATGGAGAAAGATTGTTGGAACTCCCTTTTAATGCAGTGGGATATAGGTGTGCTAACCAGAAGCCTGTGTTCTGTCAATTGCAGGACTACGACTACTTCACTGTGGAGCTGGAGAAGAGTGTGAAGGGCTTTGGCTTCAGTATTAGAGGAGGGAGGGAGTACAAGATGGACCTGTTCGTGCTGCGGCTGGCCGAGGACGGCCCTGCTATCCGTAACGGCAGGATGAGGGTCAGTCCAGCATGAGCATTACCCTCATGGCTGCAGAATGATGGAGCGTGTGTTCCGGCAGCCTGCCTGCCAGACTCGGTTATGGCTGGAGCTGACTGTACCAGTCTGACCTCAGGCTATGTTCTAGAGCGTAGTCCCTCCCATGAATGCTCTCTCGAAATGAATTTAGACTTTGTAATTTATTTGCAGACAGCAGGGAAGCATTAGAGCACAGGCTTCGTGAGACAGAAAATGTTATCAGAGAGAGATTTTGTTTTCCGAAGCGTTTCTCATCAGCTCTGTTTGTGCGTGTAGGTGGGCGATCAGATCATAGAGATAAACGGGGAGAGCACAAGGGACATGAGTCACGCCCGTGCCATCGAACTCATCAAAGCAGGCGGCCGACGGGTGCGTCTGCTGCTGAAACGGGGCACAGGACAGGTGCCGGAATATGGTGGGTGTCACCACTGCTACTACTGTTTCCATACAATAAGCACACCGCATCAGATTAACCCTTATGGGTCTCAGTTATTAGCAGAGATGGCTACAACACAGCGTTATAGGATATTAATATTTCTCACTCGCAGCTCTCTAATACAAGCAGAGAAAGTCCAGATTCTGATCCACTTACACCAGCACCACACACACTAACACACCCCCACCACATCAGTGTCACTGCAGTGCTGAGAATGATCCACCACACACATAATACCTGCTCTGTGGTGGTCCTGTGGGGGTCCTGACCGTTAAAGAAAAAACTAATACAGTACACAGAGAAACAGATGGACTCTAGTCTGTAACTGTAGAACTGCAAAGTGCTCCTATATGGTCAGTGGAGCTGATAAAATGGACAAAGAGAGCACCGCAGAGCAGGTATTGTGTGGGTGGTGGATCATTCTCAGCACTGCAGTGACACTGGTGTGGTGGTGGTGTGGTGGTGTGTTAGTGTGTGTGGTGCTGGTGTGAGTGGATCAGACACAGCAGTGCTGCTGTGTCCACTCACTGTCCACTCTATTAGACACTCCTACTTTGCTGGTCCAACTTGTAGAGTTTGTGTTGGTCATCCTATACTAATTCACAAGTGGTCACAGGACGTTGGTCGCAGGACACTGCCCACAGGACACTGCCCACAGGACACTGCCCACAGGACGATGCCCACAGGACACTGCCCACATGACGCTGTAGGCTGAGTAGTTTTGGTTGGTGGACTATTCCCAGTCCCAGCATTGACACTGAGGGGTTTAAACACTCCTACAGACCCTCACACATCACCACCACGTCAGTGCTGAGAATGATCCACCACCCAAATAATACAGTACCTGTCTGGGGTGGTCCTGTGGGGGTCCTGACCTTTGTCACAGATGGACCAATCAGATGGATGTGGTAAACTGATCAAATGGACAAGGAGTGTAGATACAAGGAGGTGTTATTTAGTGTTATGGCTTGTATCCAGTATACCACCCTTCCAGTACCCAGGTGTAAGTACTGCAGGTCAATATTGGTGAAATTATTGATTAGTGAACTTATGAAATGGTTGTTAATTACTCTGTGTCTTAACGAAGCTCCTATTTAATGCTGTTCATTGTAGAACTTCTCACCTCATAGACTCTAATCTTATGCTCTTGTGCTACTGGCTGCGTTCACTCAGCCCACAGGCTTGGCATGTCTGTTAGCTCAGATGTGTCTGCTGTGTCAGTCTTGGCTGCGTCTCTGTTGCGAATGAAGTAACATTGAAATGTGAGCGTTAATGGCGAATTGCGGTCGGCTGACGACTCGAAAAAGTTAGTAACAGCTTTAATTACGGTACGTGTTAATATAACAGCTGTTTCCTCGGGGGAGGCCGCGGCGTTCGAAGCCAGCTAATTTGTGTTTGACTGTAATTTCTGTTGCCAGTGCGTTTGGCTACCTTTGTTCACATCGCCTCACTGAACACGAAGCATGTGGGTGAGGCTGCACGCGCATCTCTGGCCCGCAGCCAATCAGCTTCATTTGCACACCTTCCGATTTGGGTCAGGAAGTAAAAGCTTGCTGACTGCGCGGTGCTTCGGCAAGGCGCAGGCTGCTGGCGCAGGGTCTGATGAGAACGGAGATGCTGGAGAATCAGCAGCCGGGGCTGTGGTCTGCCTGAAACCTGGCCAGTAGAGATAAGGCATTAGTTTGTACCTCTCTTGTAGCTGTCTCTCTTTTTCTCTGCCTCTGCTCTTAATGCCAGTGATGCTGTAGATATTCCCTCCCTATCTTGTAGGAATGGTTCCTTCCAATCTTTCCATGTGCATGAAAAGCGACACTCTTGCCTCTCCCTATTTCTTCATAATGGGACACTCTAAAGACACGGTTTGTGGCAAACTGCACGTTTCTCTGATCCTACTTCTGTTTCTTCTTTTATGTCAGAAAATCACATTGTGTTCTGTGTGTCATGTGTTTGCTTCTAGCCCTTGCTGAGCAGCTTTGCCGGTGGGCTTACTACTTGCATTTGTAATGTGTTGTCAAGGACAGGAATGTGCATAACAGGGTCTGAGTCACAGGCACATCTGTGACTCGGCTCTGTGTCAGAGTGTAGGTGCTTCCTTATCTGTCCGTGCACTGCGTACAGTACTATTCGGAAGTCAGAGACCACCATTCAGTTATTACTTCCAGCCAACATGGCCATTAGGTACAATGGTATTCATTCTTCAGGAGACATCCTGGAGACTTTCAGAGCCCCGTTATAACTGTTCCAGATTGATTCAATTAATTTCCCATCCTCTGCAGTTATACAAACAAGCCTAAATGACATAGGCTACCATGGCTTCACTGCATGAAAAAGACCACGATGGAGAGAATGAACTGCTTCTGCTTAGTGGACTTATTAGGATAATTATTTTTGCAGCCAGCCAGTCAGTCTTTTCATGGCAGCATTGTTGCATCTCAGAGAAGCTGGGCAGGACAAGCAGTTGCCCACCTAATGAGGGCTAAATATCAGAAATTTCCCTCTGGGATCAATAAAGTATCTATCTATCTATCTATCTATCTATCTATCTATCTATCTATCTATCCATCCATCCATCCATCCATCCATCCATCCATCCATCCACCCATCCACCCATCCACCCATCCATCCATCCATCCACCCATTCATCCACCCACCCAGCCATCCATCCACCCATTCATCCACCCACCCACCCAGCCATCCATCCATCCATCCATCCATCCATCCATCCATCCACCCAGCCATCCACCCATCCACCCATCCATCCATCCATCCATCCATCCATCCAGCCAGCCATCCATCCATCCATCCATCCATCCATCCATCCATCCATCCATCCATCCATCCATCCATCCATCCAGCCATCCATCCATCCATCCATCCATCCAGCCATCCATGCATCCATCCATCCATCCAATCTAAAATCTTCATGGCACCCTGACATCCAGCTTGCACCTGGGAACCCAAACACCACAGACAGTTCTGGCAGCACATTGCTCTGGATTCGACATTTCGGAATGTGGAAAGCAACCTGTGAAAAACTTTGTAACGTGATTGGACCATCTGTAGGGTCAATTGTTTCCAGTGACCGGTCACCCGTGCTTACTGATCTGAAAAGCGGAAATGTGTTGTACAAGCCGGCCACTTGTGCAGATTATAGGTTTGGTGGAAGTGTATCAGGAGTTCATGGTTGTGTATGCATGCTGCATACTAAGCAATAACATGAATTGGTACAGTCTGATGTGCCGTTTTAATCACTCTGGATCACATTTCAGCTATTGGAACGTTCTTTTCCATCTTTCTCAGTAATGTTTTGCGCATTGTTAGAAAGTTAGTCCGGGGGTGTGGGTGTGTGTGGGGAGAGAGAGTGTGATCATTTATGTGTGTGTGACTGACGTGTGTATCGGACATTTATGGAAACACGGAACAAATTGCGTCCCATATTGGTTTAATACGGGACACAACATTTATTAGCCAAATAACGGACGATTCCGTATTTTACGGGACGGGTGGCAACCCTAGTCGTGTAACACATGCCCAATGATTTGCCCAAAGAACACTGAATTGGTCACCCCAGAGTCCAGACCTCAGTATCACTGAATCTACTTATTGGCAGGTGAGATGCAGAAGTTTCAACCAACTTCTAAGACTGAACTTTGGAGGTATGGAAAAATGTCCCTGCAGATTTCTTTGAAAACCTGAACGCAAGCTCCAGAAACGGTGTTTTTGATGGAAAGTTAAAGAAACGAAAGGTGGTCTCTGACTTTTGCACAGTGCTGTAGCTACTGGATTGTTGATGTACGGATAATTGAACCATTTTGCATTGGCCGGTCATCCCAGTTTGCATCGTACCATCGCTGTCATTGTCACTGTATGTCCAGATTAACGTTGCTTGGTTCAACTGTAGGTCATTAACTGTCATGGTATGTTTCCCACTAGACGGTGCCGCCCCCTGGAGTTCTGTCCCTCCAGCCCTCCCTGCCTTGCAGAAAGTAGTGTCGCCCCACTAGCGCGACTCAACGCCCTTCACCATCGCCCATCATCTCACCCTAGCCTCCGCTCCGCCGGCCCCCCTCATAGGCACTGCATGACAGGTCCTGGACCAGACAAGGTGCTCCCTGGAGGCCAGCTTCGCTTGGTGCCACCAGCTTTGTGAAGTTGCACACAGAGAAGGGGTGGCAGGTCCATCCAGAAGAGCTGTGCTTAAAAGTGGCAACCAGACAGCAAGGGATGAACAAGGGGAGGACAAGGGGGAGTTAAATGAGTGCAAACAGCGCGTGACAAGACGAGGATTGCCCTCATTGATTGTCTGACCTGGGCTTTTTGTTTATGGTAAGAGGAAACGCCGTCATTTTACCAGGCCAGATTCAATGGCAGCTCTAGCAGCCTGGCTCACGCAGACGCACTATGGTTTATTCCGGATCCAGAGCTGAGACGCTGGCCGATTAGACCAGACCGGAACTCTTCACGTCCTGCCTATCGGAATCCTCGCTCATTCTGCTCCCCCCTGCCAATCTGAGAGGGAAGAGATCGAGGGAAGCAAGCCCCTTCGCCTGATTTCTCATGTAGAGGGGGCTTATTTTTTTCTATTCTTTCGAGTTGGCTCCCGACGCACTCGGAGTATCCGGCAAATGGAAGGTGACAATTCAGAAATCTATGTGTAGCATGAAGGGGGATCCCAAGGCCACCGAGAATCCGCGATGAACTCGAATATAACATGAGTATTGTGTTTCATCATTTGTCAGTGTGACTCCACCGTAGACCTTCTGATGTGCACTGATGTGAAGGAGAACCATTATGGTGCTTTTCTCATGAGAGCTTATGGTTTAGAACGTTGAGGGTGGAATGATTTTGGGGATTTATTTTTGTTTGTTTATGTTTATTTTTTTATTTAAGTACCGTAATGGAGAGAGTGGGGGGCAAGAGATTAAACATCACCTAAAGGAAACATATCAATTAGCAATCCAACCGTAAAAAGACTTGTAGCTCTAACCATCTGTAATACAGTATCTCTGACGCTATGGAACATGTGGTTCTTCGTTATTGCTATGAAACGCAGTCCATTAATGAAGGCAGAATTTTTTTGGAACTCAGTATTATCTTGACTGTGGACAGTACCGAACCAAACCTGCTCACCACTCTTCTTGGAGGATTCCACAAAGCCTCGCTGTGTCATTCCAGCCTTGTTCTCCTTGTACTGTGCTTCATGAACCACACCACTGTGGGGCTGGGGCCCCGTCCTTATTCTTACGAGCAGCCCTCCCCGTCTCCTTTCCTTCCAGGCCTCTGAATTTGAAATCATTGAGATTACATCCAGACGGTGGGAAAGCAATGGGTTGTTGTGTTTGGAGTCTGCTACCTGAGACTGTGGACCAGGGGAGGAGAAGGCATCAGCCTCTTGGTATTGGGCTGTGCATGCCTGGAGGGGGACCCAGTTGTATGGGGCAGAGTGCCTTACTGGCAGGAATGGGTGCAGCATGAAATCCGCTGTCCCTGGAGGCAGCTGAGTAAGTCGAGTAACTGTAAGTGGAGCCCGTTGGGTTGGTGGGTGAGCTTACGATTTCCTACTTCTCAGTATTTGCTGCTCTTTTCTCCGAGCCTACAGGCGGGGATTCCAGTCATTTGTAAAATCAGTGGTCCGACAGACTGGTGGCTAATGTAGAACTCATATAGGCACTATAGGAGATAGTCAGGACTGCAGTCGTGACCTGCTCATTCCTTCTGCTTTTCATAGTGCATTCCTCTTTTCTTGGTCGTGAAACACGTGGCAGAGCATAGGAATAATAAGAACAAACTATATTTTCATAAATATAATACCTACTGTAAAAACGTCTTCTTTTTTTAATGCCTTAAATATGAGGTTTTATTGAACAATAATTTGGCAAATATGAACAGAATGATGGTAGAAGCTAGCATTCAATGGTCTGTTAAAGGTGGTTTGGCAAAACCAGATCTGATTAGAGTCATTTTCCCTTTGTTGTCTTGCTCAACTTGTTTTACTGATTGTCAGAAATCATAAAACCACAGTGACAGATTGGCATGTAGGAATTTTACGCCCCCTGAAATGCCCTCTTTTTTATTTCCTGTTTACTAATGACATCATCACCATCCTTCTCTTTAACTTCACAATTCCATCTCTCACTTTAGATGAGTCAAACTCTTAATAGGAACATATGCAACATGGCTGTATAGCTATACACTGCATGCCATTGGTTCCACAGGGCCCCACAGACAGTTCACGTCTTTCCTTGGGTTGGAGCAAATATGTGGACTGTCCCCTGAGGACCAGGCTGGTAACGAGTACTGTATACAAATGGACAGATTTTGAATGTCTGCTGCCCCTTACACTGCTGAAGCTAAGCTGTACGGTTTTGGCCTACCATAGGACAGATGGGACATAGTTTGTCCATGTAGAGGGGACCTGATAGCTCGTTTTCAGTGATCATATTTTCACATCATGTTTTATTTATGTGGCCTACTAGAATAATTCCCCCAGTCTTTTTCTGTATTTACCCTCCCTCTGAAATGCTCTGTTAGGGCTCCTGTATGTTCTGATATGGTCACCCTGGCACAAGCCCCCGCCCACACACACACCACTGTAACTATTCTTATACTGGTGGCGGTTCCGCTATATCAGTATCCGTCCTGGAAGGGAGGTAAAGCAAGTTGGTAGACCTGATCCACCTTCGCTAGCTAGACCTCGGAGTGCTCAGTTACTACTGTCTTAGCGCTCTGTGTGTGTGTGAGGACATGCCAAACCTGCTGGAAGTCAGGCGATAAGGACTGCGTGACGAGATGACATCACTTTGTAACAGATAAAAGGGGGCGTGTCTCATGACTGATTCAATCTCAACAGCGCTAACATTGGCAGTTTGTTTAGACAGCTCTGTTGCATGGTTTCAGTTTGACCACTGCAGCTTTCTTTCTCCTAGCAGCTGCAGTAAACCATCATCACCCACCGTTCCCTCTGAAAAGCTAGAAGACACTGTCCTCCTTGCTTCACTGGTTTTGTTTTTCTTTATGTTTTATTTTTCATTCTGTTTTCGAAAGCTTGATTTTGCATATCGCTTGTACAGACCAGAATTGGTTCTACATTATAAATGAAATTCGTGTTGTCCGTATTGACGCAGAGCGGGCTAAATTACAATCCAAAATTTCTCCTTCATTTCTGCAAACGAATGATTTTTTGCCAAACTGTTTCTTTAACTTTCTATTTGAAGTTCAACAAAATCAGCGTGTTAGAAAGCAAGCAGCACATCTTTACAGCGCAGGAGGTTAATGTCTGCTGTAGAAGAGGCCTACAGTGAATAGCCCTGCCGCTTCACCCTGACCTGCTACATTAATGATCCCACATAGCGTCTTCTTTTACAGCACATTAGAGTCGTCAAGCCAGCCGCTAATACTGGAGTCCAGCTTCCTGAAAGCACCACAGCACTAATTACGGAGTTGTATGATACTCATTCTACCGTATTAAGACCCACAGCTGATGAATATACTCTCAAGGACTTTCACTTCATACAGAAGCCGAGGCTAATCCACCGGTGGTCAGGAATGAGCCCCAGCTACACCCTGAACTCAACCAGCTGTATCTCTTCACCCTGACTATGAACACTGTACCAGTACTGCTGATATCAGTCCCCATCCTCGGTCCTGCTGATACGCCAAGCCAAGCAGGAAGGAGAACATATACTGTGGTTCCTGGACGCTTCAAGGAGGACCATGTGCCATGAAAGACGAACGTTTCCCTCCGTTTTTGCCTTCCCCTGCAGTACAGTTAGCCTCTGCTGCTTTCCTCCGACAACCGTGCCAACCCACTTCAGCGCTGAAACACGCGGAATGTAACTAATGCAGATGTAAGGTTAAAGCAGTTCGGTGACCCAGATCAATTCACATATCAGTCTGACTGCAGCAGGTCTGTAAGCAGGGGAAGAGTAGAACACCATGGAGAACCCGCTCCCTGCTCATACGGCCCTGCAAGTTTTGTACCTAGCACATCCATTTGTACCGGTTACTGATTCACACGAGCGGGTGCAGTGTGCTAGATTTATTCGCTGTTTACATGAGGAGACGTACGAAGAGAAAGAGAGAGCATCTATTGCACAGCTCTAGCTTTTACTGTTGAAGCTGTATCCTGCCTGCTGTGGGGGGGGGAAAGGAAAAGAAAAAAAAGAGAAACGTTTTATATTACTAAGGAAAATATTGAATCTGTGAAAGATGGCACATTCAAGGGGCCCATTTCAGATCGATATTACTGTGTAGTGTTAGATGTGTATTTACCTTGTACAGCTGTACTCCTATAAATATGGTTTAATGTATTATTGATAGTTTCAAAGACTTAAGTGATCAAATATTTTTATGAAATGCAACAGTGCGGATATATTAAATTTTGCTAAACTCTTGTTTACCTGTATGATATTCTGAAATACTGTCAATAAACTCTTGACATGGTGTAAAGTATCCACTTCATGGTACTCGTTACACTCCTGTCTGGCTGCCTGAGTGTGAGCGCCAGTAAGCGGCGCTGAGAGACGAATAAATAGAAGGACTGCTCGGAAGAGAGAGGCTCTGCTCTGATTCCTGCGCTCTGCTCACCGTATGTAGGAAAGAAGATTTATGCGGAAGGTGGTACCGAATGGAAAACTGGTTTGGTGGAAGAGGAATGAAAAGTGCCGGAATTCTCTTTACTGCCTGGAACAGGACATTTCTCCACACAGTCCGCCACTTTCACTGCTGTAGCTCTGCTGTCATATGTACATTTTGAGGGTGTAAATATTAATGAGACAGACTCGGATATACAGAAAGATAAAAACAAAAAGAAAAAAGCAAATAGACATAGAAATAAAGGATGTATGGAAGACAGAAAAAGAAAGACTAAAATAATGTAATATATACAGGGGTTGGACAATGAAACTGAAACACCTGTCATTTTAGTGTGGGAGGTCTCATGGCTAAATTGGACCAGCCTGGTGGCCAATCTTCATTAACTGCACATTGCACCAGTAAGAGCAGAGTGTGAAGGTTCAGTTAGCAGGTAAGAGCACAGTTCTGCTCAAAATACTGCAATGCACACAGCATTATGGGTGACATACCAGAGTTCAAAAGAGGACAGATTGTTGGTGCACGTCTTGCTGGTGCATCTGTGACCAAGACAGCAAGTCTTTGTGATGTATCAAGAGCCACGGTATCCAGGGTAATGTCAGCATACCACCAAGAAGGACGAACCTCCACCAGCATCACGTAGTGACCTGGCCACTATCCTGCAAGAAGGATGGCTTAAACTCCCCCTGACCACTGTGCAGGACGCAGTATATGTCATTGACCGCAAAAGGAGGCCCTACACCATACTAATAAATGATTGTGGTCTAAAACCAGGTGTTTCAGTTTCATTGTCCAACCCCTGTGTATGAAAATAAATAATGATTGGAGGACAAACAGAGAGAAATAAAATAGAACAAATAGAAATAATGAACAAAAAAAAAACAGATAGAAAGACAAAGAATAAATTAATGAATTACATATAGAAAGAAACAGAAATGAACGAACGACATACAGACACAGAAAGAAAGACGAAAAAGAATTGAATGAAAACAAAAATGGAAAGAGAGACATACAGAAAGAAGGGCAAACAGAAAGAGGGACACTGACAGAAATAAAGAAAATATAAACAAAACTGGTAGAAGGACAGAAAGAAAGAATGTCAGACAGATGGAACGACAGGCATACAGAAAGAAAGAAAAGGCAAACTACACAGAAAAGAAAAAGACATACAGACAGAAACTAAGGGCCTGTAGAAATACAAAAGAATAACGGAAAGACAGAAAGACAAAAGCAAAAAGCCGGACAGAAAGGACAAACAGAGAAAGAAAAAGGAAGCCAGAAATAAAGAGTGACGGAAAGTAAGGGCATTCAGAACTAAAGACACGAAGAAAGGAAAAAAGAAAGACAAAAGACACTAACGAATGAATGAATGAATAAATTCTTCAGGTGAGGGAGGAGCCCCCCCTCCGAGCCCCGCGGTGGCGCTGTGGCTGCATTAGCCGTTCAGATCTGTAGTCCGCGAGAAAGCGGCGCCCACAACGACAACAGACCGAGAACGGAGCAGCTTCCAGCCCGAAACAGCGAACCGGGGCCACAGGGTGTACAGCCCCCTGCAGCAGCAGGATACATGGTTAACGCTGGGACCCCGTAAAACTAAACTAGGTTAAAATTAGGTTTCACATTAAACCGGCCTCATTAGGAATGTCTGCGAAACGCTGCCTTCCGTCCTGGATGACTACGGGCGAGTCTTCGGCTGGGAGGCACAGCGACGCGACGCTCAGCAGCAGCAGGTCCACCACAAAGAGACCTGCAGCACACACACCGAGAGGAGCAACACAGCGGCCCGAGAGGTGAACTGTGCTGTCAGGGTGATGTGGTTAGCCAGCTGTTTTTTTTACTAAGCTGAAAATGCTTATAACTCGCAGGTTCGAACTTTTGCGTTCCACCTTAAATTTGAATGAATACATTTTCAATTTAAGGTGGAACTGGAACCTTCGAATAAGTAGCCTGCGTATAGGAAACCGACTTTGGCCCTGTAGGTTTAAGCTAGTTTGCTCATTTTCTAGGGTCATGATGTACTGGATGAACGAGCGAGAGCTCATGGAAACAGCGCTCGGCTTCTTAAAGAAGAATGACGTCATGGTACGTCATCGTCGTCCCCAGGTACGATTTGGGTGGTGGTGGATCAGTCACAGCACACTGAAGTGGTGGGCGTGTTTGGATCAGTCACAGCTGAGTGTCGCTGGCTGGACTGAAACAGAAGTGTCACACCAACTGAGAACCATCCAGCCAACAGCGTCCTGCGACCACTGATCACAGACTAGAGGAAGACCCGCACGAACTCTGCAGCAGCTGATGAGATGTCGTCTCTGACTTCTACCAGCAACGTAGGAGTGTCTAATAGAGTGGACAGTGAGCGGACGCAGCGTTAAAACCTTCAGCAGCACTGCTGTGTTTGATCCACTCACACCACCACCACCACCACGTCAGTGTCACTCCAGTGCTGAGAAGGACCCACTATCTACATAGCACCTGCATTGTGGCGGTCCTGTGGGTGTCCACAAAGGGGGCTAACAAAGTATGTAGAGAAACAGACAGACGACAGTCTGTAATTGTAGAACTGCAAAATTCACATATGGTAGATGGAGCTGATATGGATGAGTGTGGGTATTCACTCGTGTCCTTTTGTATTCCTCTACATGACAGGCGGCTGCAGAGGTTAGCATTATCCCAGAGACAGATTCAGAAGACGAGCCGGACTCGGATGCCCAGGAGAGTAGTACCTGCGAGTCTGACAAGGACGTCGCTGAGCAGGAGACAGTGCCATACATCACTTGTACCGAGAAAGAAAGATCAAGTAGGAGATCAGACAGTACTGGTGACATCCATCCCACTCATTCACAGGCTCAGCCCGAGCTTGAGGACAACCCTCTGAGGACTAAGCCTGACGCTGAAGCCTTGGAACTCGTTCGAGAGATCTTCTTCAGCTAAGGCATGACAGGGCAGGGGTTGGACTGCAGTCCTGGAGGGTCACCGCAGTGCAGTGTTCAGTGGGTCCCCTGTGCCACACGAATCTGATCCTACATTAGCATTCCTACATTAGGAATTCAGACATCTGGTCTGTGAAAAGACTACCTCACTGCGGGTGCTGCTTAAAATAGTTTAGGAGGATAAAATACGGCATCCCTCGGAACTATGAACAGCTATCTAAAGGATCATGTCCTGGTTGCTTGTTTCAGATTAAATGTCCTTTCACTGAGCAGCGTTTGATTGTCAGCGTTAGCGCCTGAACATACTTTATTTGCCAGTACTGTTTTTAAGGGTTTAAGAATTGAAGAAAATTCATAGGCTAGCCTGATATCATGGTTTTAACTGTGCAGTGATGTAACACGATGCTAATGTTCATGTAGGTTTTAAACAACTGGTAGAAAACTGTAATAATATGAACAGAGCTGCAGCTGGTTCCACAACATCTGGAAAAACTGTACAGCTCTGAAAAGTATTCATTATTAAATTCAGATACAGAATTCCTTATACTGAATGAAACGGTATTGATACTTAGGAGCAGCTGACGTTAACCACCCACCAATACATCGAGCAAGCTCATTCCAAGAGTAGCAGTCTAGCAAAAGTCGATAGAGTAAACAGTTCTGGTAAATTATTATGGATCATATAGTTATGTGAAGTTATTCTGTGATGAGAAATGACTTAAAACAGACAGCTGGAGTTTAGTATTTCATCCCCCCCCCTTTGAGTAAACCATTAGTTTACATTTTGGTGCCTAGTTCAAAACATTTCACTCTAGACTGTATAAATTATGAATACTCAGTTATTAAACATTTGCACCACCATGTAATTTTATATTTAAATCTTCTTAATATTCTTTCTGTTCTAAGAATTGTATTTTAATACGCTATTTTATCTTTTTTTTCTTTAAACAGACAGATTTATTGTCTTATAATTAAAAAAAGCATTGGGGAGGAGTTACTGTTTTTTTTGTATTATTATTATTATTGTTGTTTTCACCTTTGTCAGTTCTGCCTTTACTGTCATATGGTCTGCTGGGCTCCTCAGTTGCAGGTTTTGTTCTACATTAATAATATTGTCTAAACTGTGGTGATGTCATGACCAAAACGCTGTGCTTTCACTGATACCAATATAAACACCGTTCACCAATATCAGCCCATGTGATCCACTAATCCGTACATGGACCGGGCCTCAAACAGAGAATTATGGGCCATATTTCCACGACACCATAACATAATAGCTATACTTTGGTGGTAATTACACCAGTACTTGCGCTTTCTGTGTTCAGCTGGCGATACTATTTCCTAAAACAAGTGAAAACGAGAGTTTTCTTGGTCTAGTGTATGAACAAAGTTAATACAGGCTCAATCGCTAATGTCTTTCAGCTCCCTAGGTAGTGCGCACTATGTAGGTCATTAGATAACGGATCACACAGTGCGGTAACTGTTTACTTAATAGTCATTCATATTTATATAGTGGTTTCAGCATCAAACGCCCCAAGCTAATATGCTAATGTGAAGATGTAAAAAGGTGAATGTGGGTTACAGCGCCGTAAAATGTAAAGCAGCACACAGTACATGATGGCACAAATCGAGCGAGGTACACAGGCTTGGTCCCAAAAACCCTCAACAGTCCATCTCACCATATTAAGCTGTTCATGAGAGACGTGGACAGATGACTTTAGATAAATCGCCCCCTTGTGGGTGGAGTAGCTTGTTTAATTAAGCTACATATATGAAGATGATGGGTCTGCTGGTTTATCAACGCGTTGGGTCTGTTTCTGAATTCTGCATGCTGTGTTCCCTCCCTCCAAACCAGCCGACCAACACAAGATTATAAATTCCATAGAAAATCACAATTACAAACCTGTTTCATTACATCTGTTCTTTTAATGGTGCAATTAAAGTATCATCCAGCTTCAGTCCAAACAGTTCAGTCAGCTAACTGTAAACAGGCACACATAATTGTCCGTCAACACGGGTTCTTCTTCTACGCCTTATATGCATGATGTTTTTCACCATCGTCATCTTACCGAGATGCTTTAGGATGAAAAACATCATGCACAGGATCCTGAGAAAAGTGTCCAGCTGACCAAACCTCTGAGCCTCTAACCCAATGAATCCGAATACCATCTGAACCCAAAAGAAATCTTAATACTGCCTTGATTCAGTGTGTCACACAGGGTTTCCTGCTTACTTAAAATGCAGCCTAAATTATCAGAAATGGTCATAATCATATAGAATAAGGACGAGTCTGTCAGTAAAAGCAGACAACTCTGTGGTGATGGCCATCCCGAGATGTACGTCATGGCACGTAAGCCCTAGGGTCACCCATGGGAAGAAAGAGCTGCCCCTCACGAAGCACAATGACTATAACTGCATATAATAAATAAATTAGAGGAATCTATTAAGCTGGTGTGGAAACGGAGTGTAAACAAACTGGACTATGATCAAAACGTCTCATGAATAACACCTTGTCTACGCAGGCAGAAATGATTAATCATGCTGTTGGTGATACGCGATCAATACTTGTTTGTTTACAGTCTGAGTTAAGAGTTTTGTGCTTCGTGGAGACGGCCCTTCACAATACCATAAATGGCAGCCAAGTGGATAATACAGAAGGGGCCCGTTGGTGCACTCGTGCCGTGGATGGAAGCGCCTCAGGGCCAGAACAGGGATGCTAGTGCTCGTTGTTCTCGGAGAGTAGAGGTGTTTGGCTGTTCACGTGGCCATCAAGAATGCTGATCTAAAGAACATGACAGAACAGAAAACTCATTTTTCATGGTTCATTTTTGTAACTTCCCAAAAATCTCCATTCAGACTGTTGTGGTTTGTTGTAGAGAAACTTTCCAACCCTCGATTTTTCCCACACTGGTGGTAATAGTAACCTAACCAAAGTATTACAGTCAGCTACACAACTGGAACTTTTATTAACTGGTTCTCAAACTGCAATGTACTGTGCTAACTTTCTCAGGCCTAATAGAGCTCACTTTGTTATTCAACATGCAGTTGGTGTTCTGATGACATGCCTATGGAAAAGTGCACTGGCGCTCAGTTCATCTGGCTAATGATAAAATTTCATCAAAACAGGCATCCAGCAAAATATGAACAAAGCTTTTATGTTGTAAACAAAGGGAGCTTTTAGGCATTAAACTCTCAGAATGTCTGGCTCCCCATCACCACTACTCAACCATTCTCTAGAACCAAGCACTTCAACACCAAACCACTCACAATGACCATGTTTACATCTCAACCAGTATTTAATAACAAACCATAACTGATAAGCATTGAGTTTTAATAGCGCTCTGAACTATTTTTAAAATAGGCCTTTCAATAACATTACAGTTTCCTGAGCTAAAATATTTCTCACAGTTGTTGGCTTTCCCAAAGACACTTTTTTGTCATAAACAGAATATGAAATACATGGATGCGGTTTTATTTTGGTGGGATGCAGAAAATACATGTAAACAAAACAAAAACAAAACCATTTACTGATGCTTGGTTCTGATTTTATGGAAACTACAAACCTAACTAACACTAACTAGCAATGACTTATTTAGAGCATATCGTCGCTGTTCAATAAAAACCATGCATCTCCAATTTTTTATTTTTTCGTGTGATCAAATGAGCTGCTGTTTACATTGGATGGACATTTCATGATGAATTTATCACCAGAAATATCCAAAACATGCTGGGAAAAACATCTGGTTCCATTGACTTACATTCAAATTCAGTCAGGATTTCCTCCCCTCACCTGTAAAGTTGCCATTTTTCTCTGGACAGTGATGATATGGTCAACAAAATAAGTTACTCCTTATTACTTATACAGCAACTGATTCTTAACTGCACACTCGCTATCTCAACACACTGTACATGTACACTAACAAAGCTGTCCAAAGAAAAACATGGATCTCTAAATGGCAACTGTACAGGAAGGGGCAAAAACCTAATCGGGTTTTAATGGAAGTCAATGGAACCAGGTGTCTTTCCAAACCATTTTGGGCCATTTCTGTCCAATCGTAATGAAATTCTAGCTCAGTGTAAACAGCGGCTGTTCAAATGATGCATTAAAGTGAAAATCAACAAAAATGGAGATACATGTTTTTCATTAGACAGCCACGATATGCTAACTGCTTATTAGTTCCCTAGTACTCTACATTCTGACATTCAGATACAGCTCTACACACTTTGCACACGTCCTACTGTTACTGTTTACACACATATTGCTTTGTCTATTTGTCTTGCACTGTACACTGTTTATGTGTATACATATTTATAACTGCACTGGAGAAGGAGCCAGACTGTGTTTCCTTATACTGTACAACCCTGTACTGGTATAATGACAAAGTTGAATTGGATTGGATTGAATTGAATTGAATGTGACAACTTTGTTTAGCAAGCCGATTTGGTCTAGATGCATTGCAAGTTGTAATGGTGTATACAGCTCGCTCTTCCCTGACACAAACAACTTAAAACCTCACACTTGTTACAAACAAAACAGATCTGCTGTTTCTACTACACCTACTTTCTGTTCAATTGAAATAAAAGAGAGCTGATTTGCCTGTCTCTGATTTTTACTTGAAGTTTTGTGAATTTTCAGCTTCCAAATACAAAGTTTAATTATTCAGGCCAGCCTTTCTAAAACTATAATAATAATAATAATGAGATAACAAATGCTAAAAAAACAGAAGTCATAAGAAGGATTTTTATGGCCTGCTCACATTCTACACTACCCCAATGCATATATTTCCTTGAGCCCTTACCAAACTTTCTCCTCGTCCCCTAATAGTGAGGGATGAACCTGCTTTACCTCACAGTGTTATAACTGTATAGTGACACTGGGGTGGGAAAATAGCGCATTTATAAATAACTTACCCCCTTGGGCTTATAGACTCCTAGTTTGAAGCGACAGCAGACAACATCTACACAGAAGCCAACCAGGCCATGCAGCATACCTAGGAGACCACAGAGCACTCTTACTCAAATGTAGGTCATTTCATTTTCTCCATGAGGCACACTCTAACAGGTACGTTTCCAAAATACAGCTGCCACTCTAACAGTACCTGTGGTGGAGAAGATGCCTCCGACGATGCCGCATAATCGCACCAGGAACTGCCAGAATGGCATGTGCTGCTCTTTCACCAACACCCTGAGGGAGCTGATGTCGTATTTCATAAAAATGCCCGAGACGCCGTGACTGCCTGCTGCATGGTTTATCACCCGCTCCTGTGGACAGAGTGCCAGAATGTCTTTCATTAGCTTAACACTGCTAACTAGTGTTCACAACACAGTCAGTCATGATTAATCAATTCAGAGTAATGCTAAAAATGTGCCTGCAGTGTAATGTGTATTCTACATTTATATTAATAAATATTATACACTTATTTATTGTAAAAACATCACTTAGCTATATATGAACTGGTAAATATATACAATATTATTGTAACAGCCCCTGTTTAAATGCTTTTT
Organism: Prochilodus magdalenae; assembly: GCA_024036415.1. Lineage (NCBI taxonomy): Eukaryota > Metazoa > Chordata > Actinopteri > Characiformes > Prochilodontidae > Prochilodus > Prochilodus magdalenae. Next base: position 489,279 of record JAMWET010001379.1, on the reverse strand, counting down.
TAAAGGCCTAGACAAAAACTTCCTGTAACCAGTAATAAAGTCAAGGTGTGTCTGCAGTTCTAGTACATTTTCTCTCAATATGCTAATATGTTTCTGACTGGAACACAGCATCTGAGAGTGTCTCTGAGCTAGCTGAGCATTTTCTCGCTGTTAGGTTGGAGAGGAGGGAGGGGGCTATCGCATTTTACTTTCAAAACTATATAAATCAGCTCCTTAGATCCTCCAAACACCTACAGAGTGTAGTGCAAAGGCGAAGACAGCAACAAACATGAACCTTTGGCAACTTTTAAAATGGCTAAATATTTTAAAAAACCAACCATGTTGAACTGGGATGTTTTCTGTGTATTTTCAAATGGAAATAAGTATTATTTGGACTCTGAATTCATATCTGAATTACTGTTAAATGAATTAGTGTTGGGTATAGCTACTTATCATTTCTAGAGCTTGAGCTGCTCAGTACCTCACAGATACTTGTGTGTAGAGAGGGACTTTTATTCTATCTTGTAAGCCTTTGTTGCCATAGTAGCGCACAGTGTTTAGCATCAGAGACAATGTAGGTTTCAGCTCCTCATTGAAACGGTTTATTTACAATATACATTGGGTTTTTGGAGGATTAAGTTGACTTAACAGTGTACTTAAGTTCTTGTGTGTACTTGTGTGTGGTTATTTGGAGCAGGGATGTTTACGGGCAGTGAGAGAGCTAATATACTGAGTTCAATGCTGCTCAGCTTGCTCACTCCTGCAGGTGTGTATGTGAATTTACCAGTACTGATGCATGTAACTGTGTTCTTACTGGAACCTTTGAGGGTTTATGTTGATCACTTCAGAGAACTATAATAGCATCTAATGATTTAGAAATAATGCCTGTGTGTATGAACCAGTTCTCTGTGTTTATCTGCAGAAACTGCTGCTGATGCCACTGTTAATACTACCACTGCGGTTCTCACTGAGCAAGTGCATGCCTGCATGTAAAGTACTGTTATGGATGTACTAAAAGCTGTGGTTCGTTTGGTCAGTAAATAAGTTAAACCACATCTGATGACTCTGTGCTCTCTGAACGGAGGCCTGTAGCGGCAAAGACCTATATTAACCAGTTCCCTGAAAAAAATCTTCAACAATAAGAATACAATAAATAAATAAATAAATAAATACACATCAGATGTGGTTTAACTTATTTACTGACCAAACGAACCACAGCTTTTAGTACATCCATAAGAGTACTTTACACACATACATATATACATATATACATATACATACACATATATACATATATACATATATATATATATACATATATACATACATATACATATATATATATATATACATACATACATATATGTGTGTATGTATATGTATATGTATGTATATATGTATATATGTATGTATGTATGTGTGTGTGTAAAGTACTCTTATGGATGTACTAAAAGCTGTGGTTCGTTTATTATATATATATATAATATGTGTGTGTGTGTGACCGCAATTTCAGAAAGCAAAAAGAATGCTATTCTTGCTTTTAGTGTATATTTAAAATATACTGGATTATTTCCTCTGGCTTTTAAAGCAAAAACTGGCCTATTATGTCTAAACAATTAAATAAGCTCTCATCACAAACCATGTGCGACATTCAAGCCGCTTTCACCTACCCGCTCTGTGACAGAGAACTGATGCGTATCAGCAGACACCTTGTACGTTTCCAGTTTGGTGGGAACAATGGTGATGAAATACTGGAACATCTGATTATCTGACAGCAAGAAAAGCACAAGTTTTTAAAAGGTTTAAAACAGTAAAGTTAAGAAAACGTGTGGCAATACTAAACACTTCCATTCAACTGTCACCAGTTGCACTGCAGAACCTGATTTTCAGGTCAAGTCTTTGTACTGCACTTACGATCTGTGCACACTTTTTCTGTTCCATCAAGTGGGTTCAGTATGCCTGGGAGTTCTTCACCAAAGGACAAGTGGTCTATTCGGTGGGAGAAGTTGTATGCTGTGGATGGACAGTGGAAACAAAACTCAGTCTGATATCTTTTCAGGACTGTGGGAAGGTTAGTACCATGTGTGTTTAATAAAAAGAAAAGAAAAGAACCAGTATGCTCCGTATGCTCTGTTTAAGATGAGAGCATGTGCTCGGAAAAGCATACTATGATACACTCATCATGTTAATGATGTATCCTGTCATATCTCTTAGCCCCAATAAAATTGCACTACCACAGAAACCTCTGACAGACCTGGCAGTCTGTGAGCTCTAAACTCACAAAGAAAGTTTTGCATGTCACATTTGCATTGGAAATTCAAGTTGTCCTTTTATAAGTCAGTTTCACATTAATATTCTCAAACATGTCCAGCATGTTCAGTAATCCAATCTTCAAGAACAAGTGAAGAATACAATTAAAATTTAATACACTTTGCCAAATTCAGTGAATAGCTCCTCGCCGTCCTTTAGCTTTCCTTTTTCTGTGTGAACTGAAAAAACTCCAGTATTGGTGCACAACCCAACCTTTGCATATACAAAGCGGCCCAAACTGACAACATTCTACCAGCCAATGAGAAACAGGGGGCGTGTTATGTTCTGAACTCCACCTGCAGGGTCAAGAAAAAGAGATGGCTGAAAAACAACCACCTCAAGAACAAATGTTCAGAAAGAATGCTTTCCGATCAGGCAAGTGGAGAAGGTCAGCGAGCCGTTTTAATTTGAGAGGCTACAGTACGCTTTCTTATTAGCTGCCTTCGTTTCTTCTTTCTTGCTCCCGCTCCACCTTACATGGTGCTGCAGGACCCCGTCGTATCCACTGTGCCAGTTTAATGACCTAGAGCAGCGACTAAAATATAACTCAGAACTACAAATTTATTTCAGTCCTTTTCTATCACTATAAATCCGTTCCTGAACGAAACGGAGGCACTGGAAAACGCTATGCCATTTAAGGTAGAACCGAAATAACCGGAGCTAAGGCGCCAAAATATACATGGTGTACCATTTCAGTTAGAACGGGAAAACTCAAACTCATCTTCGGCTTTAGGAGGAGCTGAAAAGCATTCATAGAAATGAGCTGGTTGCCCTGTTTCTGCTGAACAGCTGGCCAACATTAACTTTCACAGAACCAGCAGGCCAGGATGATTTTGTCATGTGACCACAAAGATCTAAAAAAGCACGTTTCGCAGTGCTCTGTCGATAGCGTTGGGTGTTTTGGGGGTCAGGGGTGTTTGTTAGTTTTGCTGTCGAGTTTAAATATCAATAGTCATTCTCCTGACTCATCGACACACATCACCTCTAAGCTCACCCATAAGCCAATGACGTATTCCTCCGCAAACACAGTAGTAATGTGATGCTAAGCAAACTTACTTTCATGGCTGACCAGGGCAGCGAGGTGAGCATGGCCTCTTGGGTGCGGGATGGCCCTGTAATAAACAGTAGGCACAAGGCGCTTTAATGCTTGAAGAAAAGACTGCTACTTAGATCAATACTGCAATCTAGTGCTTACAGCTACTGAACCTGCTCTACATCATTACACTTATTTCAGCTCCAATAAATGACCTGCATAAATCGAAACTGTTACCCTGATATATGACTATAGCCTAGACAGCGTAATTCCTCACATCAGTCTGATATAAATATAAATAATTAAATAAATAAAACCACAAAAATATGTTTAATACAGTGACTATAAAAATGTGATACACAAAGCTCAGAACGAATTAGCAAATCTGCATCATCAAAATTACATGTGGATTTGATGGGAAATGTCAAGAGGGCGAAAGATGCGTACTTGCCGACTGTGATGTGGAAATTACCAGCCACTTTATTAACATAGAGGTGCCCGTGTATCCTGCAGGCGTTGAGTGGCTGCATGGGATCGTCCTCTCTGAGGAGAGAAAAGCATAAAACTGCTCATCACCAGTAAAGGCTGGGTTATAATTCTGTGTCTGTCAAGTTTTAGTTTTTTTTTTTGTCCATGATGAACAGCACATGAAACGTGAGGAGTCAAGCATCTCGAAAGATGGAAAGAGCCATCATACTATTTAAATATGTAGCCATAAAATCACTTCTAATAGCAAAAAGCATCCCTATCCCCACTGCTAATGTGCAAGTGCTTCATGGATTAATAGCTGCTTTGCATTTTTCATATTTATAATGTACGAGTCAGTTTCCTCCACTTAAAAGTGATATTCTTCACGCCAAGAAAGTAAACACATGTAAACACAGTGAAGAGAAAGAGGGATGCTGTTGTCACAGCCGTCAGGTGGAATAACAATGTAACATTGAATGTAAGACCAATCACAACTTAACAGGGCAACAACCACATTATGCTAACAACTAACTGCTGATCGCAGCAGCCCCAAAATAACAGCAGCTCACTACATTCATAACTTATTGATTTGTTAACACACTTGTTACCTCAGGTTCTTTTAGAATGCAGGACATCCCATAGTGCCCCATCTGTGACACCCAGGAACAGCTGAACAGTAACTTCATTCTTTCTTTTCTTTTCAGAACACAAATGTATCACATACGTACGTGTGGGAGTTTCTTGACCCTGAGGACCTATGCATTCATCCAAGGATGTGAAAAATGATTGGGCAGCATCAAACATGTAGTGCTGCCAGTCTCCTGAACAAGACATGGCACACATTTATGGCACCATGATCGCCCAACCTGACACAGCAAACACAGTGCAGTCTGATCCTGATCCCAGCATTTGGAGCAAAAACAGCCAGTTTCAAATTTACTGATTTTGTGACGGGTCATATATCTACCTGTTCAGCCCACTGCAGTTTAGTCCCAGCCATGCTGCAGTTATAAGGGCTGTTTAATCCCCAGACTGCTTTTTGAATAAGACATGATACAGGGCAGCCAAACAGAAGATAGCAGAACCAAAAAGACTTTTCACGTTTTCATCCGTTTCCGCAATTTTTTTTTACCTATGTATAAATTACCACATGTATTTGTTTCTGTCTTGGTTTTCAAATCTCCAGTCTGTTCTTTACTCTGTCTATAGGTCTATTTGGCTTGAATGCTTGAAGCTGAATAAAAGTAAGGGAATGTCAGCGTGCTTCGATGTGACTCGCAGTGGGAATGCAACCCGTTAAAGGAGGTACTACCCTTGAGCGCTGGTACTAGCCCTAGGGCCAAGTAAAAGTTCCGCTCTGGTTCCCGTCTAAATCTGGGAACTGGAAACAGGTAACAGCGTCATTAATTGCGTTATTGTTCCTCATAAATGATTCAGTTTTTACACCGAACACTGAAAGTGTTTCCTGCTCCGTTTTCGAACACTCCCGTTTAGTCGTCTCATAGCAGCAACGACAAATTTTGGCACAGGGGTTTCCTCACCTTACTGAGCATGACTGTGCTGAAATGCGTCCAAGTTGCTGTCAGAACATTAAACAAGCATTAAGTAAACTGTCCAAGTGCTGGCCAAGTTCCTGTATTACCATTCGTTTTTGTGACTGGATGGCAGAATCAATATCCCCATCCTGATTTATACTATTGCCTATAGGGTGTATGGGACTGACCTTGGTGGCAGTGCAGTGGGGCCTCCTCTCATGACGCTCTTGAAGATGACATCCTGGAGAGAGTGCTCCTCCCGCAGACGGTTCTGGATCATCATAAGTGTCCTAGAAGAAGACCAAAAAAAACGGATGGATGATTCAGACTGTAGCCATGTTCGGTACAGTGTATGAGCAATGCCAAAGTTTCACTGCACTCAAATGCACTAAATGAAGAACTGCTTTGGGCTTAGCATGCACATAATCTTAATTCCCCAATGCCTTTGGAAAAACAGGCTTAAATCAAGAGCAACAACAAGACAATATACACCCAGAACGTAGATGAGCTAATTTAAGACAGTGCAATTGGGTTACCTGTGCCACAGTCTCTGTTGAGGTGACAGATCAAATACAACCTGTAAAAGAGCCATAAACCGTTTATGGACCACGACACAGGACAAATGTCCAATAAAGGTACACTAGCATTAGGTGGTCATTTTCTCCACAGCTTTGCTTCTTACCGGCTCATACTGAAGGCCATCTGACGCTACCATTGTTTCCGCCAGGTCCAAAACATCTGCACCTACAACTAGAGGAACCAAAAGGATTTCACAAAACTGTTAGACACAATGAATAAGAATGGTAATTAGAAAATGTAATGAAATTACAAACTATATAAACTGAGGATACATGAACCCATAGGAGCCCGCAGTGACGTATGGGTCACAAGCCTTTTAAAAGGCTGTAAGGTTCTTTATACACCTTTATCCCTCACTTAAACACAAGGAGGCCCTGAGTGATCAATACTGAACATCCTGGATGCAGTCACATGACAGTTGATGAACATACGACCTCATTTAGAAAACGGGGATATGCTTTGTTAGTGCACGAGACAAAAGCAGCTCATTTTAAAGGCTTCAGTTTTGTACCTACCTTTAAGAGTCATGTTCTATATTATATATACCTGACCCTATTTCTAGAACACCATGAAGAATTACAAGTTGTGACATATGCCACCAGTATTGAAATACTTTCAGAAGACACCATGTGACCTCTTAGTTACAATAATACTGATCTTTTATGACCATATAACTGACCCCTCATTATTTTCCCTTAAGAGGAAACAGGTCTGGGCTCTTATGGGTTAAGACTGGGCCTGAACTCCAAGTGTACATAATCCTAAAAGAACATCCATGAATAAAAATACTTACATTGGCACCTCATGGCGACTGTAATATCTATATTGATTCTTAATTTACTGGAAGAAAGAGGAAACAAAAGATTCTTGACATTTTGCAATCAGATTAGCAATCACAGAGCTGTTTCGTTATATCATTGTATTCATTATATATCCTTTATAGAGCCTTACCTTGAAAAATCTTTATCCACTTCATATTCATATTTCATCCATGTGTCCCGATACACAAAAAATTCGAAGAAGGCCAGGAGTGCCATGGCCGTGAAGGCCACCAAAGACACTGTAAGTGGAGGGACAACATTTTGACTTAGAGACACTGCTGTACCGAAACCTTTAAAACACAGATATCATGAAAAAATCTATTCTTTCCCTTTTTATTTTGAATAAAGAGGTTGGTGTAGACTGTAAACACGGTTAAAGCTTTAATCCATACTATTCAATCCCCAGTCCATACAGTCGATATATTTCACCACCCATTTCGAACGCCTTGTTTCTCCAATGTCATGAAACTCAACATGCATAATGTCCACCACATTTTGCCCACAGCATTTCAGCCCACTCCAGTCCTGCTAAAGTAATGAAGTGTGTTTCACCTGGACTGCTTTTGGATAAGGCACAATTCAGGGCACCCACTCCGATCAGAGATTACAGGTCATTCTAAGCCATAAAGAAAGGCTGGAATTTAAGTTGTTGTACATTAAGCTGTATAATATCTATATAATAGACATTAATATAAACGAATAAATGAGAATATGGGCCCTAAAGATACGGGAAACTGAAGAAATAAAACAGAAATCTAATAATGCTCACCGGTTCCACCACTAGCGGTTGCCTCAACATAGCTCTCGGGAACTTTGGGGAAAGCGTCCAGCTCCTTCACAAAATTAAGAGCTTTCTTTCGGGAGAGTCTCCGCATCTTCAGAGCGATCCACCACCACTTCCTTCATGAAACTGTAAAGGCAATTGCTTAGAATGTCAAAAGTTCTAAAGTCAATGAACAGTAAGAGACGTAGCGTCAAGCCTAAATGTACCAAAAGTGCTCTCTCTAAATTACAGACTTGAGGTCTTAGGCTTTCAAATATTCAGTTGTGTATGTAATACATTTTTTTCCCCGCCACTAATTTTTTTTATCTATAAATTCATGTGTCCTGAGCCCCTGCAGATAAACCTGTTCCATCCTAAATAATCCCAGTAGTGAGAGCTGCTTGGGCTCACCTGGACAATATGGGTTTCTGTGTACATCCAAAATTTCGGCTTCCAAAACTGACATGCTTAATATTCCAGAAAACTGATGATTAAAGGTTATCAATGTGAATTCAGAAATATTACACATTTGCTCTCACAGTGTTTCCTAATTTAATACTCTATGTCTCAAATATGTTGCAGAATTCAGTTATTGAGACATGAACACACTCGTTCCCTGGGGTCTGATATCAAATGGTTTACTGTAAAGTGCACTTGAGCAAGGCACCTAACCCCCAACTGCTCCCCGGGCGCCGTGGATAGGGCTGCCCACCGCTCCGGGTAAGTGTGCTCACTGCCCCCTAGTGTGTGTGTTCATTAGTGAGTGTGTTTGTGGGTGTTTGACTTCACGGATGGGTTAAATGGGGAGACTAAATTTCCCCACTGTGGGATCAACAAGGGATTCAAATCTAATCTAATCTAAAGAAACATACAGAGGCTGATTTCTTTACAGTGGTGGTGATGGGAACCAGGGGTCACAACTTCTACCCAAATATAGGGGCTTTATTTACTATCCAAAACCACCAGCAAGCCTACATGTCATCTCAAATGTTACATGCAAGTTAACGTATATGAATTAGCATTTAAAAAAAAACATGTTCTTTTGGGACTATGTAGCTTCATAAAACTTTGCATGTATCTCTCTACCATGAAAGTGTTTAGGATGAAAACAAAACAGATCTTCATAAAACTTTCAGTCATGTTCATAACCCTTAGCAACTTCCTATGAGGCAGTTTTAGAGGAATTAAAATTCTTCAGATATCTGATTCCTATTACCACCACTGTGCACAATCCCGGTGAGGTAGGCTTCTACAGAATGTGGTGTTTCTCGCCAGACCACTGTGAACGACCACTGACATCTTATTTTTAGATTATACCTAAATGCTGAAAAATAACAGGAAATCAGCTTTAAAATAGAGGAAAACAATTAGAGTAGAAGCATTTAGAAGGGATGCACTGACAATGGAGCTCTGGGCTGAAAAGGCATATCCTTCAAAACCGAGACTGGAACTGAATTCACCTCAAACAGCTTGAAAGTGAAGTGTAATGTTTAGACTACTCCTATATGCTTTAAGTGCACTCAAATAAATGAAATGAGACATTTTAGTGTCACAAGCCGAAATTGCCTAAACAGTTTTTTCCAGAAAACAATAAACTCTAGAAGCCTTTTTCCACTACATGAAAATAAATCATACATATAGCCATTTACTCATTATAATGAGAAAGCTTTCCACAATTATGTTTATGCATAAGAATTTTGAGAAAGTGATAAATATGAGCTTATAAGTCATTAATAGAAGAAAGTAAATCATTATTATTAGATACCAAGGCATAAGTAAGAGAAGATCCATCACAGCTCTGACTTGGTATGTCATTAGTCACTATTATGGGATGCCAAGTCATAATTATGAAACTGAATCTCAATATTACGAATTGGTCAGAGTTACTGAGAAGTAATTATGGAGGAGTTTCTCATTATTATGTCTTACTATATGGCTATTTACACTGACCAGCTCCACTTATCAGTTCCTAGTTCTACAATTACAGACTGCAGTCCATCTGTTTCTCTGCATATTTTATAATCCCACCGTACACTCCGTTCTTCAATGGTCAGGACCCCCCACAGAGCAGGTATTATGTGGGTGGTGAATCATTCTCAGCACTGCAGTGACACTGACGTGGTGGTGGTGTGTTAGTGTGTGTCGTGCTGGTGTGAGTGGAGAAGAATGTAACTGCTGCACCATTTAAGGTAGAATGAGGAAATTCAAATTGAGCCAACTTCAGTCTCACAAGTGTGCAGCTAGCTAATGGAGGGAAGCAATGCTGGCATTCAGTTCTCTTACTTCTCTAGATTAGCCGTTTTCAGAGAGGGGGTTTACTAGAAGCCCCACATTAGTAGATCAGACACAGCAGTGCGGCTGGACACCCCAGTGTCACTGCTGGACTCAATAGTCCAGCAACCAAATCTATCCAGACAGCAGCGTCCTGTGACCTCTGATGAAGGTTTGTGACCAACACAAACTGTGCAGTAGCAGATGAGCTATCATCTCTGACTGTACATCTACAAGGTAGGAGTGTCTAACAGAGAGGACAGTAAGTGGACAGTGGGTTTAAACACTCCAGCAGCACTGCTGTGTCTGACCCGCTATGCCCTATACACTTTATTGCATAATGTGGGGCTTCTAGTAAACCCCCCTCTCAGAAAACGGCTAACCTAGGGAAGTAAGAGAACTAAATGCTAGCATTGCTTCCCTCCATTATTTAGCTACTTACTTGCGTGGCTGATTTCGAATTTCCTCGTTCCACCTTAAATGGTGCAGCAGTTACATTCATTTAAGGTGGAACGGGGAAATTCGAACAAGAAGCTGGCGAAGGTGACTTCAGCTTCGTTAAAGCCTTTTCCCTTGTAGCTTTTTAAGGGATATATCCAAACCATCTGCTAGTCTGACAACCAGAGGAGATAATTAAGCTACACGTAACACTTAATTGAACATACTGAGATTTTGGACCGAAAAACGTTAGAGGATGCTAATGCTAGTTAGCTCGAGCTAACACCTGCAGCAACACATAGCACAGACCGGATCGCTCCTGCTGGTGCAGATATCCAGATACCCACCTCTTAATGTGCTGCTATGAGTTCATGGATTCGTTTACTTGGTTCCGAAGCTCGTCCTAACCCGCGTTAGGGTTCATTAAAGAGGGTGAAAATGAAGAAATCCTCTTTCGGAGCAAAACGCTGGATGATTCGGAGATGTGACGACTTCTTGCTAATGCATTCTGGGACTTGTAGTACCTCTTCATTGGCTACTACAACGCGTGTATATCGCCCCCTAATGGGCGCCTCAATCCCCCTTCTTCTATTTTCCTGCAAACCTATGAGGGACAATTATAATACAGATAATATTTTAGAGTTACTACAACAATATATGACTGGATTATTATATTTCATCCTGGGTTTCGTCCTATAGGTTTGTTTTAATCATGCTGTATCATCTTTACATGGCTCTCTGGGTACCTGGAGGGTCCCTGGAGGGTCCCTGGAGGTGCCTGGATGGTCTGGAGAAGATCCACTGACTCTGCTCCAGCCACAGATGCTTTTACAGGATGGCCATTTATAGTCAAATAATGTACACATATACAAGAGCATCTCCATTTAATCAGCCATAAAATGTTTTGATGAGTTTAGGGGTGATTGTGGCCTGGCCAAAGTATATAGCCAAAGCTATATTCTTTATATCTTGGAAATAAAAAATTGTGACATTATTACAGAAACAACATATTCCCAAAGGAAGGATTGGAAATGGTATCTGCACAGGCATGATGAGATGTGCTTTCCAAATGAATGATGGGCCTATCTAAGCACACTTTGGGCGGTGGGCAGGGAACCTCCTGGACAGGCCTCCAGTCCATCACAGGGCGCCTGCTATGTTGTAAATTCTGTAATTTGTAGCACAAAAGTATTTGTTTGAATTCTATACGACATTTTGCTCCAACCTAAACGCTGCCCCTACCTAAGTAACACCAAATCACCTCACCTGGCCCGACTTCTGAGCAGAGGATGGCTGAAAGGTGAATCTCTAAGACCAGGGTTAGATGACTACTGGTCTAGAGTCGTTTTCCTGCAGACTTCAGGACTTCCATCACTAACTGGCCTGCACCACACTGCACACACTAAAACCCTGCACTAGACTGTAATGTACATATTACACACCATGCTAATGAATATGCAGCTAACACCAGGGTACTATTAGAGCTGAGCAATATAGCAAAATTGTAATACCGAGATACCTCAAAAAATTATTTCAATATTTTTCAGACATTTGATCACAAAAAAGAACCAGTATTGCCGCATTAAAGATTTGATTAAAATCCTATTATTTTTATAATTTAATTTTTATTTTTTATGAAGAATGCAGGTGATCAATGTACAAGTACTGACCATGTACACAGCAAGGTCAAAAAAGCATACAGTATCATCAGTGATATGATTTATCACAAAAAGGATCCATTTTGCCATATTGCCCAGCCTGGGCATATTAAATACCTATAACTGACTTTAATACCCTTTGAATAATAGTTCTCAGCAGTCTACCCTGTTATACTACTTATTGAAATGTTGAGAGAATGCTATCTTGTGAATCTTAGCTTTTGTGTCGTTTTGATTATTCCAAAAGCCACATACACACACACACAAACAAACACACACAACAAAAGCAGTTTGGTGAGTTTAATAATTTTATATGGTTATGAGGTGTAAACAATACAACTTTTACAGTACATCATCCAATATAGAGGCATCCCTTACCATCCCTTACAAACATGGCCTGCCGGAGTCCTACAGCAACCCTACGGCACTCTGTAGCACTTGTGCAGGACCTGTGGGATTCCTTCAGTGATTTGTTGTAAAGACTGAGATCAGTTTAAGACCACCCCTAACCAAAGTCCGCTTCTTTTCCCAAAAGCCTCATAGAGGACCATAACAACTTTAAGAGATACTGTCTCGTTTTTACTCTCTCAAGCACTGACCATTGCAACAGTATGATACAAGTGGGAAACTGTGCCGGGGGTAGCTCCGTTACCTGTGAATGGTAAACATCACCTTGTACATGGGCATGGTGATGTTTTTGGTTCAAACATCAGAGAACATGACTTAACACCGAAGTCAGCCGTAAAAGCTAAGCAAACAAGCTGTTCTGTTCTAACAGACTGAGGATGTTATAATATGCACCAATTGCGGACATATTTCTAGTAAAAGACGCAGGAATTAAAGAGGAGTTATCTGCCTATATAAAAGGGTAGCGTCAGCATAGTCAGTCAGAGTGTTTTGGTGGGAAATGCTCTGTTCTAGAGAAGCCGAAAAAGTCAGAATTGTTCTCAGTGGTTGTAATAGGAACCAAATGTATTAATGGCTCTAAAAGCCCCTATCCTTTTTTGCATAAATGGATGTGAATTCCCTTTCTGATGCCCACACATGGTTTTACCGTAGTGTTTGGGCGTTTTGGTGTACAAATGTGTTTTAATACAATTCTGTTAAATCATGAATGGTGCCAAAATAGTCCCCAAATAAAAATAAAAGTTTATTAATAAAAAAAAAGACTATTATTTTACCATCACATATAAAAACTGGAAGTATGTGCAGCTTTATTTGTGGTTTTTAAAAGAGTAAATAAAAAGGTTATGTTTGCACTGTAGATAGTAAGACTCCTGGTTCCTATCGCCACCACTCTGAAGAAATCCGTGTCTGGAAGTTTCTCTACAGTGAACCATTTCAAATTTCACCACCGCTGAATTACACTGCCAGTTCCGCTTTAGTATGTGCTGGATTACAGCTTAAAACAATGTATTTGAAACAGTATGGCACAGGGTATGTGACTTTAATGCGAAGGTAAAAATAAATAAAACTCTCGTTCTGATACGGTAAAACACATACACTGCGTAACAACGTTGCCCACTGACATTAAAAAATCTAAATAAAAACTAAAAAGTGACCGAGACATGTCATGTACCTCAAAGCCTAATTTAAATAGCTGTTTAAAAGCACAATCGGCAAATGTCGTAGCATTTTCAGCCCACATAGCCTATTTATTTAGCTGATAATCTGAGGTACTGAAGTACCTCAAATCTGCAGCATCTACAAAAAGACCCTAGATCTCAGCTGAATCAGGACCCTCATCCAGCAGCACCACCCTCTCGGGGCTGTTAGACGTAGGTGTGTCGGGATTCTCCTGCGAGAGCTCCTCAGAGCAGCGGCTGATGGTCGGCGATATGACATCAGGGCTTGTGTCACATGACTCTGTGCTCTGTTCGGTTGTGGTGGCGGTTGTAGCCACACTGGGTGGAATGGGGTCAAACTCGTCGTCATCGTCCTCCAGACTGGGAGACTCATGAATGTCTGTAGGCAAATGATGACCAGCATGAACAGAAGCCAAATGAACACAGGCAAGGCTCTAGATTAGAGATTGCTGTCAATTTGTTTTGTCTTGGTGGCCAAAGTACAATGTTTGATGTAGGCTGAGTGTCAAAAAGATAACAATAAAGATTATAAAGGAGGAAAATATATTTCAAACTAAACAGTAATAAGTCACACGTATAAAAAAGTTTTTTTCTATTGGGTAGCATTCAGGATTCTGGAGGGCCAAGTAAAACCTTCTCCCAGGCCAACTTAGGGCAGGTTCTTAACAAATGTGCTGTATGTGACACCAACCAAGTCTGGTTACAGTTCATCATGGGATCTATGGTAATGTAAATAGTGTGTTATTAAAAATGTCAAAGCAAAACTCACTGCTGAAAGCCTCAGGATACTGCTTAGCGATCTTGCCTTTCAATGTCCTAGACAAAAAACACAACTTCAATCTCATATTACTCATATATTTCATGCATAAGCTTGCAGTCCAATAGATTAGTCAACTTGTGTGGTAGCAATGTCAGGCTCCTGCAGGTGTAGTTGCAGAGGATGGGGCTATAAATTCCTGCGGGTGTGAGTGACAGGATTCAAAGACTGAGAAGAGGTGGAGGTGCAGAGAAGAAGAGAAGTGCAGTAAATGTCTCGTTCCATGTGTGGAAAATGGCTCCAGAGCAGATGTTAATGATTGGCTAAAAGGAGTGACTGCATTTGGCCGTGCCAAAGACCATAGTGTGAAAGAAGTAGCTGAGTCTGCAGGTGTATGGAAGCGTATGGTCATACGGGTCTACCAGCAGTGGCTAAAACCCCAGTCTACAGGGAACTCTCCTCGGAATTATGCCAGGGAAGGCATCCACCAAATCTGGACAAACTGCACAATTCTAAGATGCTTAAATGTCTGAACGTTGATGTGGCCTACATCCAGAAACTCGTACAGTCCAGGCCAAATTGACTTGCAGCTGTTATTAATGCTCATGGAGGTATTACACACTGTTAGGTATGTTTCAGTCACAGGTGACTCATTTTTGTCTGCTAAGTTTATATGCCATGTCCAAAAATCTGAAGAGACCTGGTCTTCTGAAATCATTAGCATTAACAGAGAGTTTGCCTTTACTTTTAGTAAAGGCTTTACACTAGATGGGGGGGGGGGGGGGGGGGGGTGGGGAGGTTATAGCCATCTAGATACCTGGCCATGGTGACAATAGATCATGTGCTAAGAGCTCATTCTATTGGGCAGTGCTTATATATGGAGATCATACATGCATGCCTTTAAACAGCTGCATCAGCATCCTACAGGTCACCAATAGTGAATCTACATTCACTAACTAGAGAGGCATCTACAAAATGTTTGACATATAGTGGATTACAGCTCCTCAGCATACGCCTGTGTTTTAGGCAAACATGCTGTAACTCGCTGACACAGTACCTTATTCGCCGGAAAATACTGTCCAAGTCCTTTTTCATCTCGACTAAAGTGCGAGTATGGAGGAGAAAGCGATCGTTCATCTGTTGCAGTCGCACGTTGGACAAGCCATTGAAGTTGATGAGCATCTCGTTGGTCTTCTCAAAGCGGTCCAACCTTAACAGAGAAGGATAAACAAGTTAGGTGGCTGAAAGCTGTTAATCTTGTTACTGGTTTAATTAGGAGGAGAAGAACTTGCATGTGTCTCTGGGCTTGAATGATGGCATTTACATCCTCTGAGTTGACCATGCTCAGCATTCTGTTGCAGAAGATGCCTGAAGCAGTTGGATCCATGTTGCACCTTTGAAGATGACGGGCTGAGTTAGCCATATATTCATAACCATTAAGAAATTTGTGGATATGAGATTGAGACTGACTACTGTGGAATATAATTGAAGATAGAACACACATGGTCTATATGGCCTGCTGTTATGAATACTTTAAACAGGGTATCTGATGATTTTTCAGAAATTCTATAAAAAAGCTATGATGTTAACAAAGTCATTCAAAATGGTTTGATATAAAATCCTGAGTTTTCAGTAACTTTCCTGAGTCAGATTTGTTCACAGTGGAGGTTGTAGAAACCAGACGTCCAAAGCGTCCAAAAGCTCTGACACAGAAAGTTGTCATATGAAATGGTTATGAGTAATACCCAAGGCATTGTTTTCAATAGGTTTGAGCCTCATGTGTACTTTTTGAGATCTATTGATGGAAAAGTACAGTGCTGCTTGAAAATTTGTGAAGCTTTTATCAATATGTGAACTTCTACATGAATGTGACCCAAAATATGATCAGATCTTCACTGAAGTCATAACAATAAAGAGAACCAAAAAAAAAACAAAATATACAAACGATATATAGTCTTTCAATTATTTACTGAACAAACTGATCCAACATTAAATGCCTTTTTTTGCAAAAGTACATTAGCCTCTGCTTTATGAACTGGCATGCCCTCCTGACCAGTAATGAGTCCAGCTACATGGTTCCTGGAAGTGTTGACCCACCCTGCACATTGACTTGGGCAATCTTGGTCTGTTCCTCCTTGGAGAACCCTTTTGCATAAACATCACATCTTGGGTTCTGTCTCAACATTTCTACTGGATGAAGGTCTGGACTTCATTGTGAATTTATCGATACAATTCAAAGATTCATCAAATGCTGGCAAGCTGTCCTGGTCCAATGACTAACAGTCTCAAACTGTGATACTACCACCACCATGTGACAGAGTTAGGATGAGGTTCTTATGCTGGCATGCAGTGTTCATTTTGTCTAAAAAAGTGTTCACTTTTTTATTTATTATTACCGTTTCCATCTACATTACTATATACAGACACGTTCAAGTCACATTATTATGACCACTTCCTACATTTGATGGCAGCAGCGTGTAGCTCATGAAGGGAGTCACATTTTTGTGACATTCTCTGGGCCCACACATCCATGTGGAAGCCAGTCTCAACCCATTTGGGTACAAATCCATCCTTGCAGATTACATATACCAATACATGCTGACTGTCTTCACCGGGGAGGATGGGATCTTCCAGCAAGACAATGCAACATGTAATACGGCTAGAAATGTCCGATACTGGTTGGAAATGAAGGGCCAAGACTTCCCAGTACTAGCCTGGCTCCCCAGTTCCCCAGACTTGAACTCAACTGAGTATCTGTAAGACCACCTTTATCTTCGTCTTCGCTTTTTGAAGCCAGGCCCACGCATCCTGCAGCAGCTGTGGGATGCCCTGCAGTCAGCATGGCTCCAGATATCTGTGACAACCTAGATGGCCATTATCGAGTCACTCCCAGCCCATCTAGCTGGTGTGTGCTGTACATGGCGGTTACTCTGGATACTCTGACAGGTCAAAGACACCCAGAAATACTTCTATAGGGTTTCAAGCAGCACTGTACATGCAGTGAGTAGTATATAAACCCTAAAGCCTTATATATTCATATTTATATTACATACAGTAACTCAGAAAACTCATGTGGTTGTTTGGACAGAAAAGAATAAGACTATCATTGTGTTGCAGATACCTCAGATTTCCATCACTGTGTCTGTAGGTGTCTCTAATACGAGCCATTAAGAATCAGGACACATCTGAATGACTCTGTTTACCTATTATATGACATCAGTTCACATCGAGTTCTCTGCAAGGCAGCCACATCATCTCAACCAAACAGCTGAGCACAGAAATCACACTCAGCTACACTAATGTTAATCCAAGACAGCTGGATATATGTTAACAGATCTCCGTTACCTGTCTGGCTTCCTAGCTCACCTCAAGCAGGACCGTCGACTGTAAATCTGAAAGCACGGCCACAGAAATCGCTGTAATCTTGTCTTAACGCAACCGCTGTCTTTGGGGAGCTCTTAAACTGTTAGCAGAGCTGCATGTAGCGCAGACATCTTTGTTGTTATGCTGTCATGTGACGAGAATGTCACAACCGGAGGCGCCACCTGCACTAAACACCACGTTATTTAATCACATTCCGTCATCCACGTGTTTGAACATGTTGTTTTAAACGCAATGCGATTAAATACAGCTCATTTTAATGACGTGTGAATACATAAACCTCGTTTTTATTGTTGTTCTGGTCGCTGTTTGTCTCCTGAACTGCAGGGGCAGTAGCGAGCGCACACGGCCGAACACCGAGGAAGACGTTCGGCTAGTCGAGGAGCCGTGTTACGCGACAGTTAGCAGAACATTTTCGGAAGGAGTTATAGCCCAAAAACGTGTATATATAATAAATTTATAAGACTGCCGGTAAAATATAGGTACGTATGTAGTCCATTAAAACGTGCAGAAATGAGAAAGCTGAACGGAGCCGCTAGATTTCTGGTTGTGGAGTAGGTAACGCTAGCTTAGCAGGCTAGCTTACTAGGCTAACTTTGCTAGCTGCGTTCGTTGTTTTCAGTACCAAGCGCGACGCAGCGCGGTAGCTACAGCATAGTTGTTAGTTTGTTGTGGTCATGTTTTATGGGTTCATATCTTGGTATTTCTGCCTTTATTGTGTTGTAACTTGTGTTGGGATAAAATAGTTTATTAGCCGCTGCGTCTAGGTAGCCTGTTAGCTAGCTAATAAGTTTGTTAGCATTCCGGAGTCAGTCAGGCCCTTTAACTTGGCGTGGAGAGAAAAATTAACCAACTTGTAAGTGATCCGTTTCGACTCGAATTCGTGGCTCTAACAGCCACCGATTTTGGGCAAGTTGTATATATGTTGTATATATTGCGTCGTGCCAGTTTATGCCTCTTATTTGGGCCTAGCAAAAGAATGCAAACTAATCAGAGCTCTTGAGTTGAAGTCAGGGTATCAGGGGTTTGGTCAAGCACACCTGGAAGTGTCTAAAGTCTTGCTGTTGTCTGCATTGCCCAGCTTTCCTTTGATAGAATGGCGGCAGACTGGTTGGGCAGCCTTGTTTCAATCAACTGTGGGCCGACTTTAGGAGTGTACCAAGGAGAGGTGTCCTCAGTTGACCAGTCCAGCCAAACCATCTCCCTTAGACAGCCATTCCACAATGGAGTCAAGTGTCCAGTGCCTGAGGTCACCTTCAGGTAGGGCTGACTCTTTGCCGGCTTTGCTTTGGTTCCATGAAAAAAAAAAAGTACAGTAATTTTCATGAAAGTCATTTAAAAAAAGATATGTAATCCAAATTTCATCTTTAATATCACCGTCACTGGTGGGATGGCATTAAGGGACCAGCCGCACAGCCCTGTTCTAACATTTGCATGTGTTTGGTACATTCTAATGCTAATTCTCTGCTGTTATCTTCACAGTGCTATGGACATCAAAGAGCTCAAAATCTTGGAAATCCGTAATGGCTCCAATGGAGTCACAAAGCGGAGTGTTCCTGATACAAGCTCCTCCTCTGTTGGTTACAATGGGCGCAAGGATAAAGGAGGGGGTTGTGGGGGAAGCAGCCAGGTAAACAGTGCTCCTGTGACGGTGCCGAGTAAGCCTGAACCCCGACTTCAAGAGGGGGGAATGTCTCCTGCACAGCACTACTCCAAAAGCTATGGCGAGCGGCATGTAGAGATGGCAGGCCAGAATAAAGGCTTCAGACGAAGACACAACTCCTGTGAGTGTTCAGAGGAGCACAGATAGCATGCAGTGAATTTACATTTGTTTGGCATGTGTTTGTTTAAATTCAATGTTTGGCTTGTTTATGTATTTTGAAGGTGTGTATATGTTGCTCTCGTAGTTCCTTGTGAAATAATTTGATATTACCCTAATCCACCAATTGGTTTCTATTGGTTACAATCTCATCTTCTTGCAGGGTCCTCAAGCAGTAGGGGTCCAAATCAAGCCACCCCAAAGAAGAACGGGTCAAAGAATGGTCAGATGAAGAATAAAGACGATGAATGTTTCGGAGACGGCATGGACGACGTCCTAGATGAGGACTTTGACTTTGAGGGCAACTTGGCTCTTTTCGACAAAGCCGCTGTCTTCTCGCAGATAGAGTCGTCTGATCGGCGAGGCAATGGAGCCCGGTCACGGGGAACTCCTGCAGAGCAGCCACCTTCACGCTACCGCCATGACGAGAACATTCTAGAAGCCAAGCCTGTTGTCTACCGACAGATCACTGTGCCTCAGCCTGGGACAAAAGAATATAGCACTGGTAACTGTTTACTTTAAAAACATGCAAGAGTTGTGGTTCTTTTGTAAAATGTAGATTGTTTTGTTTACACATTCAGAAATATTAAATGGTTCTGTAGTCAATATTATGGCTTTCTTTGTTTTCCAAGACTCGGGGCTGGTGGTCCCCAGCATTTCCTACGAGTTGCACAAGCGGTTGCTAAGTGTGGCAGAAAGTTATGGTCTCTCTTTGGAGCGCCGACTGGAGATGACTGGTGTGTGCGCTAGCCAAATGGCACTTACGCTGCTCGGAGGCCCAAACAGGTGAGCAAACTTAATAAGCATTGTGTTGAAAGCTGTGTGAGGTGTTACAGGGATGTCTGAAAGGTTCTTAATCACTTTGCTACTGGATGTGCATTAGAACATACGACAGGCAGACAGATGAGCGGGTTTGATGGTTTAATTATGCTTACTAGGTTGGGTTTTGCTAAATTGCTAGTTTTCCCTTCATAAGTTTCTTCAGGCTGAACACAGAGGAAATGTAGGGAACACTGTTTTGTTAAAGTAGCCAGGAGGAGCCACATCAGCCTGGCAGGGATGTTGTTTATGTGCACTTGACCCAGATTATGGCCATCCAGTTTATGTTTAAAGAGTAGAAGTTTGGCAAAATGTGTCAGCTATTTAGATTAAACAGATCAATTAAGAATTAGCTCTGAATGTGGTGTGTGGTTGGAATGGCTGACAGAAAATGAAAATCAAGGATTACGGTCTGTGTTCTCTCTTTCCAGGCTCACCCCTAAG
Organism: Prochilodus magdalenae; assembly: GCA_024036415.1. Lineage (NCBI taxonomy): Eukaryota > Metazoa > Chordata > Actinopteri > Characiformes > Prochilodontidae > Prochilodus > Prochilodus magdalenae. The sequence continues at coordinate 468,618 of JAMWET010001379.1, read as the reverse complement.
AATGTGCACCAGCGGCCAACAGTGGCACTGCTTTGTGGGCCACATGTACAGGGAGCTCAGGGAATCAGCTGTGGCCGCCACCTGGCCAACCATGAAGTGGAGGTTGTCCTGTTCCTCCCCAACTTTGTAAAGATGCTGGAAGCTATCACCAGTGAACTGACACTTTTCAGCAAGACGAGTGGAAAACAGGTTTCCAGCATCAAAGGTAAGAATGTGGAGATTTACAGTATCAAAGTACAAAACTGTTTCATTTTGAAACATTATATTAACAGTATAATTGTCTTCCCCAGTATTTGCTCAGCAAATTTGATTATAATTGTTGTTAATGTGTACTATATGTACATCCAGTTGTAGTAAAACAGGTGGGGGACAGTGTAATGCTTTACATTTCCCTCTAGATTGCATTGTTTTAGGCTTAATTACTGATTTGAATCCTTGCCTCAGGATTGAAAGTCATATTATAAATGAAAATATGTATGTTATTACATCCCTAGTGATAGCTAGTGTTTATTTGTGGAATCGATTTTTGCCATTAATAGTATTACAGCCTTATTGTTGTGCTTTGCATCACTAAGAATGAGTTTGTGTTCTCTCAGATTTGCCAGATACCCCAGTGGACCTAGTCATAAACTGTCTCGACTCTCATGAGAACACCTTCCTGAGGGACCAGCCTTGGTACCGTGCTGCTGCTGACTGGGCTAATCAGAACCGTGCCCCTGTGCTGAGTATAGATCCTCCAGTGAATGGGCAGGAGCAGGCTGTTGAGGCGAAGTGGTCCCTGTCCTTGGGGCTTCCGCTCCCACTACCTGAAAGGGCAGGCCGTGTCTACCTGTGTGACATAGGCCTTCCCCGGCAAGTATTTCAGGAAGTGGGCATAAAGTACCACTCCCCCTTCGGCTGCAAGTTCGTCATTCCTCTACACCCAGCGTAAGCAGACTATAGCCCACATCCGTGACCTTTTATGTCAGGGCACAGGGTCATTGAGCCAGGACCTGCCTTAAAATCCTTTTTTTTTTTTTTTTTTTTTTTCCTTTTCCCAAGCTGGTGATCAAAGCTTTGCGTTGATCAAGCTGCGTTATGGTGGTACTGAATCCAGCTTCTTTTTGTCGCTACATGATGCTTTTCAAACACAGAAAGGAGAGAGATGTGAAGAGAATGAGAAGCTCTGATAAAAGGGAAGAACAGGGAAGGAAAGCACCTTGCCTGTGGCTGTGCTCTCCTACCAGCTTTCTGTGGAACCAGCATTGGGCCTCTGCCACCTCCTGCTCTTGGTTTTATATTAAACAGTCTTTGGGGTGATTCTTCATAGTCTTTCCAGACTAAAGACCTGGTTTGATCAAGGCTTAGATCTGTGTGCACAGAGACACCATGTTTCAATCTACGTAAACATCTTAAAACATCACTGCTTGAGACTCTTCTTTGCTTTTCTGTGATGACTAGCTTTTGTTCGTCATCTCAACACTTAGATTGTTTTCTAGCCAGATGAACTTCCCTTTAGGTTCCTACTGAAAAGATACATGTCTGTAGCAAATGCGGTTTCCTTTTTCCAAGCTAGTGCCAATATGATCAAAGTCAGGACTAAAACACTGAAAGAGCACAAGGTAGTTCAGTTCTTTTATTTTAACGGAAGAAGTCAAAGCTTTGTTTGGCCGCCATTGTGGGATTTCTAGAGACTGGCTCACAGGCTTAATCTGATCGGAGCTTTTTCAGTACCATGCTGCCTGCTTTTACAGGTCAGGCAGGAGTGATTGGCTAATTTATATGAATGACTTTCTGTTCAGTAGCATTGATTTATACCAACAGATGTAATTCAGAGCGTTTATTGAAAGGCCTATTTTTACAAGACCTTTGGGCTCGTTCGTGTCTGTCTCATGTGACACTGTGTTGTATGGCATTAAGTAAGTTTATTTTGAAACTAAACTGTACACAGAACCATGATCACCTTTACATGGGGAGTTTCATGCCGAATGGGTAAACAGATGCCATTCTGTTTCTAACTGAAAGTGACGTTCTAAAATTGGGTTTGGAAATGTTTAGATGGAGAAAATAACTATGAACTTGTATATTCTTTGAAAGGGTTCTAGTTAAACAGTGTAAACATTGTCAGTTTTGTTTCAGCAGAAACAGGTTCACGGAAATGGCTCAAGCTTGATTTATTTCATGGCAGTCCAAGTTACCTTTTGCAGGATGCGGTCCTTTTTTTGTAATAATTTTCCGATTTATTCCGCTGTTATTCTACGTGTCTGTATATTGTATGACAATTTGTCTTTTTGAAGTTTGCACTTAGATTTGTTTGTCAGTTGGGGAACCTGGAGACGTCACAGCCTATAGGGTGGCTGGGTGAACCCCCACAATATAATGCAGTCTATTGGGAGGAGTGATGGTGTTCGGGACAGATGCCTCAAATGCCACTGTTGACAGTGATGCATGTCTAAAAGGAGAGTTATAAGCTGAGCTTCTGTTTTATTTAGAAGAAGAAGAAGGAAAAAAAACCCAACCTGTCAGTGGTACTAAAGTGGCTGTGTCATAGACCCCAGATGGGCCAACAGTTGTGAAATTTGCAAAGATGTTGCGTACATGTTTGTGTACATGGCTATATATGGAGGCACAGTTAAGTGCATCTGTACGTGTTGTTTCTTTAATGGAGAACAATATTGGTATATTGCATATCATACGATTTGTCCCTCCTTCTTGCAGTAGTTCCCATTTTGGTATATAGTACATCAAGTGTTTGCTGACGCAATAAAGAGATATTGCATTAAACTTTAAGGAGGTAAAGAAGCATAAAGGATGGTGTTCAAGGTTACACTGTCCGTTTTAATGGTCAGCTTCTTATCTTATCTCTCGGGACAAGAGTGTAAGATTGCAAGCTACACGTCATGCTGTCGTTGTTAAAGTACCATTCGGGGGGGAAAGTGCCAAATGCACATCATGGGTTTTCTTTAGTTGTTGTTGTATCTGGACACTTGAATAGGTCAGTTATGGTAACTACACTAGCACTGACTACAGTTCTATAATTTGTGCAGAATTCTAATTTCTAATGATTTCTGACTAAAGGGTGATGTGCAGGAACAGTCAAAGACGGTCTAATCTGTAATCGCTGTAGGTGAATATCATATGACCTTTAACCGTATTATATGTAGAGTGACCTTTCAGTCTATGCAGTGATGAGACAATGTGGATCTAAATACTGATGTTTGTTAATTGATGCGTATCTACCGCTATTAGACTGTAGGCAGTCTTATCTGAGATTGGACCTTTTTTCTTTTCCCTAGGGCTGAAAGATTGGGCCAACATGTCCAATCACAGTTTTTCTGACCAGTACTGTGACTGATTTAAATTGTGGTTATAGGCCAAAAAAAAACCCCAGCACATTAATGTTTGTGGCTTGAACACTGATTGACAGTGTCCCAGACTGCCAGTTAGGTACTGGTTGTGTCGCCATGTACAGAACATGGCTGCTTCTGATTTGTCTAACTTGCCTACAGGAGTTTCACAAGATTTGTGATAGTCCGAATTTCCTCAATTGAAAACCGAACAAACGTTATTCATGATGTAGGCTGTGATTTTAAAATCGCAACTGCTGCACAAATTGACGAATCTTTCAGCCCTGCGTTTTTTTCCAAAACTGGCTTTATACAATCTAGGTCTAATTTGCTGCTTGTGTAACATATTTGTATCTGCAGGCCATCCAGTGCTTTGTACCCATGTTTCCATGGACTTAATATTCCTGAAGAATAGCCTTAGTTGTTCCTCTGCGTTGTATTTACCAATTTTGTGACACAACAGCATCATTTGGAATTCTGGAAACGTGAAATTAGGCTAGGAATAGTTCAGAGCTGAATAGTTTCCTCTTGTTTGTTTGTTTGTTTGTTTGTTTTTGTTTTTCCAGCCCACACCAGTTGGCTTGAATTCATCCAGAACCCACTCCAGATGTTACTGCTGGTTGATTATTTTGCTTTTGAGCTGTCACGGTGCGCGTGACATCCGGGCACTGAGTTTACGTAGTGGGGCGTAGCGAGATGCACTTGTACATCCACCATTCCTGAATGTGAGTTTAACTCGCTTAGATATCCAGAGCTTTTATTATTAATGTTACTTCTGAAAACAGACCAAGAACTGACTCTGAGCCTCGCAACTCATCTGGCATTTGGCTATATAGTATTATAGCTTTAATGCGCAAATATATTGTTCTCTTTTTTTTCTCTAGTCATTTGCTGTTCTCATAAGAACCGAAGTCTTATTTTTTCAACGTTTCTTCTTTTTCTCAAGTTGTGACCTGAAGGAGTTTTTTGTTTTTTCCTATGTGAAGTGGATGCCATCAAAAAAAGACAGTCTGTGACAGGCCCTGGCCCGCACAAGCCATGGTTTAGTTCATGGGGCCTTGTATTGTGTGCTGTCATGTTCACTGTTCAGATTAGAAAAAGGTTCTGAATATGCTGTATGCGTTTTCTCTTCTGCTGGTGTTCCGTTTTTGTTGTCCGCTCTGGCGAAAGCATGCAACAACAGTCACTTTGCATTCTGAGTGGTTCTTTTGAACACCTCTTTTACGAAGCAGCACAAGCTATACTGTAGTACAAGACTACTATGTGACCTGGTTTTGGAGGAAGAACTTGATTTCTGGTCCAGTGATCATGTGGAACTTTGCTGTTCTGAGTGGGTTGGGTGTTAATACTCAGGTATTAACCCCGTAATAACCTGTCGGTAGGATGGTAAAACTGAGGCTGAACAAATAAAGGGAACGAATGAGCCTTGATGACTCAAGTGCATTTTTTAAAAAACGCTGCCGCTCTTCTTACACATCCCGTCTGTGTACATTTAGCTATTGTGTAGCCTAGCATTGGATCCCTCTACAGATGCAGCCTACTTTTTAATTCTGTTGGTTTTTGTGAACGATGAATGCAAACACAGCTATCTACCTCAGGGAACAACGTCAATGTCAATAGATTCCTCTAAACGAGGGGTTCTCAACCCTTTCAGGCCCAGCTGTGTGTACCTGAAAGGTAATAGAGCACACATGAGGGCCGAACTTATTTCTCAAGTGCTCACAGCACCAATTCCTCAACCATAGTAAAAGCCTTCTGACTCTATTTAGCATGTCTGGCTAGGAGGTAGCTAGCGTTCAAGGCACACTCGTGCCGTGGTGGTTTTAGCATTTGAAAAAGTCCCCAATCCACATATCCACACATTTGTGTTAGTGTCAGGCGGACCCCTAGGGCTTGAGCTCCTGGCCCACTGGTGGTACATGGTAGGGATGGGCGATACCACTGATTTTCCATTTAATTTGATACCGAGTAATAACAAGGCTAATATCCTAATACAGTTACACAGTTACTTATTGTCTTAGTTACTTATTAGATTAGTATCTGTTCGTAATATATCTAATGAAATTAAACATTATAGTATATACAGAATATATCATAAGTGCATCTAATATTCTCTTTAGTGTTTTTAACATCTGGCCTGTTTTAACGTTTTAGCATGTTATTTACAAGAGCCGTGTTAGTCAAGACTTTTGATTGCGAGTCTTCTGAGAATTCACTTAGGGAATCTACCTGGTAGACATACCCAGGTCAGTCTCACTACTGTACCTTACGTTTGAAGGAACTTCTTACTCGCCAATTTTGCTGAGCGCAGAGAAAGAAGGCGGAAGGAAAAGTAGATCCTATACTACACGGACACAGCAGCACTTCCACTGAGGGGTAGGATACACATATACGTACTTAAAAAAAGTACACACTACACACCTACTAAATAGGTAAACCAATTATTTTTGTGCCAGAATCGATTTTTAAAGTAATCGCCATGATTGATATTTCGGTATCAATCCGCCCAAGACTTGTCCGCGGCCCACAGGTTGGGAAACCTTACTCTAAACCGTTATATGCTACATAACTCACCCAAAGCGCACAGAATTCCCCGGTTTTTTCGTGAATTACTTTAGGTTTTGGTATTAAAATGTTGTTCCTGTTATTACACGGTACAGAATTTAAAAAAATAACAAATCGGTTAAAAATTTCGACCCCCGCTATTCTTCCCTTTGGTGCAGTTCCTCAGCGGACCTGAGAGTGTCGCTGCACTCATGTTTTTTAATATGGCGAGAAGTGCGCATGCGTGCTTTTTTAGATTCACCAGTTGCCCTCCCGATGGCCGTAAACAAGAAGGGTTTGCCTGTGTTTGTATTGCTAATTGAATTAAAGCGTAATTCAACCGAGTTTAAAAAAATATATATATATAGTTCAGTCCTTCAGAGAGGGTTGAATGATGCACTGTGGAGAAATTCAGAGATTCTGGGTTAGTCTCTCCATTTATTTGCAATGGTGGTGATGGGAAAAAGGGGTCATGACCTCTATGACTCAAATAAAGACTTCAAAAATGGCCTGATTTTCATTTTGATATTTATCTTAACACGATAGCGTCTTTCCACAGGCTGCTTGTGCAAAGTGGCACAGTTTGGTATATTAAAGAATAGACCAAGAGTTGATTCTTGCTCAATACAAACTGAAGTAAGCCATGAAAATCAAAGGAAATGAAACAAAAAAAGCGATAAATAAATAAATAGCTTTAAAAAATGCAAATTCTTCGCTTAAATCTAATTAATCAACACTTCTAAACAGAATACTGGTTAAACGCTCCGAGCTACACACAGACTTCCCCGCTAGTCTATAGGGCTTGAAACAAAACAGAAGCCAGAATACTGTAGCAGATATTCGAAGGTATCGTGCTCTGTTATAGAGCATAGTTTTATAGAGCAGAGTGGCTGATTTGACTATTCATTCATCTGAAAAAGAAACGACTGGGATGTTCGGGAACGTATAGAAATGTGTCACTGCTCTGCAGCACAAACCGAGCATGTATAATAGGCTAGCTTATGCGAATCAGGCATCAGACAGCACACTCTGAACATTTTAAAGGAGCGATATGTAAGATGATGCAAACTGTCTAACTTTAAAGTAGACACAGTCTCATTGTCCCTCTGCTTTTTATCAGTCTGAAGAAAAATTTGAGAGTTCAGCATCAAATTTCAACCCCACACTCCTAGATTGTTTCCATTGGTGGTGCTACTTCTTCATCTCCTGATGTTGGATTAATTTGACTCAACGCTACAGTGACTATCACTATCAGCTCTCGAGATACAAAGTAGTATTACAAGACAGGTCAGGCCAGAGCTAGCTGGTTAGCATGCTAACATCAGCAGAGATCTCTGCAACATTATACACAAATGTATTTTACATACTGTCAGAAATGTTATTTCTTCACATTCTGTTGATTTTAGTTCATTTTCGAAGATTTCAAACTGAAAATCTTACACATTGCTCCTTTAAAATATGTGATGTATCTTTTACACGCATAAACAGTTTAGATAGGATAGGAGCATCTTTACATCAGATCACGCTGTATCACTACTGTTTACATCGGAACCATTTAATTCTAAAGACATTTTGGGAAATGGCTGGAATACCCCTATAGAAGCAGACAGAAGGTGATGCGATAACCTGACAAAGACGGGAATACAAGTTGGTGTGTGAACATACAGCACCCACTTCCTGTTCCTGCGTGTGTCATAGAGAGAGACAGACAGCAGGAGCAGCACATCAAGCCCCACTGGGTTGCCTACATGGGAAATGTATAGGAATGTTTCTGCACCACAAGCACAGCATGTATGAAAGGCTAGTATATCTGAATCAGGCATCAGACAGCAAAGTCAAAACATGTTAAAGGAGCGATATGTAAGATGACACAAACTGTCAAACACAGTCTCATCATCCCTCTTCAACTGTCTTTCATTTTTTTCTACCAGTCTCTAATGGTAACTCTTCTATAAAAGAATGTTTTGTTGCTATTTTTGTCATTTGCCTTCGAATGTTTTCCTGCCAGCATGCTCCTTCTTCATCCCTCCATGTTGGAAGGATTTGACTCGACGCTACAGTGACATACTATCTAACTCCAGAGGTACAAAGTGGCATTTACTAGAAACGGCAGGTTAGGGCTAGCTGGTTAGCATGCATCAGTAGATATTTCTGCAAAATGATACATAAATGTTATTAACATACTGTCAAAAAAGTTATTTCTTCATGCTCTCTTGATGATTTTAGTTCATTTGGAAACATTTCAAACTAAAAATCTTGCATATTGCTCCTTTAAAATATGTGATGTAGCTTAAATAGCATAAATAGCTCTGTTACCACTACTGAGGATAATTTAGATCTGAGCATTTCACGTCAGATCACTCTGAATGATTCCTGTTAACGTCGGAACCAGTTAATTATGAAGGAATTGTGGGAAATGGCTGGAATTCCCTCTCTAGAAAAGAATAGCTCTATCCGTCTAAAGGGGCGGATTTGTGTCAACCCGACAAAGACAGGAATACAAGGTGGTGTGTGAACGTACAACGCCCGCTTCCTTTTCGTGGGCGCGTGTGCGCGCGCGTGAGAGAGAAAGAGAGAGAGAGAGAGAGAGAGAGAGACAGCTGGAGCAGCAGGGCAAGCCCCCCTCCCCGGTTACTCTGCTGTCGTTCCGTTTATAACATGCGCGCATGCAGTAACAGTCAGAGACCTCCTGTCGCGTCCCACTGAAGGCATTGTGCCGCCCCAACTTCGGCGTCAGTGACGGGGCTGCAGCCGTCGCGGGTGGTTTCTGTCAGTGAGACCTCTCTCAGTCCGTCCTCGGTACACGCCTCCCGCTATTGTCTCTCTGCACGTCGGTTAGCTGCTGTGTTTTTCTCTTCACACCGGAAAAGCGAGCGAGACCACCGCCGCGTCCTGCCGAGGAGCTGCTGCTGTTGCTCTTCTGCTGCTTTCAGTCGGAGACACGCATGAACGAGCTGCCTGAGAGAGCCTGCAAACATCCATCGTTCGTTTCTCGGAGGTCTTCATCATCTGGAAGCCAACAATAACGATCCAACACAGGTATCCGACCTTATCCCCGCCCCCCCCACACACACAGGCTTCCCACCATCCACTGGGACAGGCTTCCAGCAAGCATTAGCAGTAGCATTGTGTGTTTAGCTGTGTATGCTTTCCCCAGTGATAGAGTTGTAGATCCTTTAAGGCAGTGCTCTTGCTCATAGTTGGGTGTGATGATGTTGCTGGCTATGTGCAACCACTGTTCCTAGGTGGTCTACACTGTGGATCCAGAATGGGCTCATTATCAGCGCATTAGGGTAAATGAAGGCTTGGAGGGGCTTGTCTCTTGCATGGCTGTCCCATGGCTGGGTCTACAGTTACCCTGTACTGTATTGTCCTTCATGAGAGGCTTCTATTAGAACCTAACACTCAGGGTCCTCTCAAGACTAAACGCTCTTCTAAGTGGTCTGTTGGGTCTTTATAAGGCTCAAAGTCTTATATGAGGTTTTCTCCAGTGATACAGTGAGTTGTAGATCATGCTACAGCCTTTAAGCAGTGTTCCTGCTCATAGCTGGGTTTGGTAATGTCATGTTCTGGGTTGCTGTCTGTGTACAAGCACTGTCCTTGCTGTCCACTGTCATTGTTTCATGCTATGGATCCAGAATGGGCTCATTACATACGGCATTGAGGTAAATGAAGTGTTCGAAGGGCTTGTCTCCTGCATGGCTGTCCCATGGCTGAGTCTGTTGTCAGCATCACGAGTTGGGCCTTGCCCTGTACTGCCTTTTCCTTTATGAGAGACTCCTATAAAAATCCAAGACTAAACTCTCTTCTAAGTGGTCTGTTGGGTCTTTATAAGGCCCAGAGTATTCTAATAGGTTTCCCCAGTGAGTTGTAGATCAGCGTTTAAGCTGTGCTCTTGCTCATAGTTGGGTTTGATGATGTCACGTTCTGGGTTGCTGTCTGTGTACAAGCACGAAACCCAACACTCAGGGTTCTCTCGAGACTAAACTCTCTCAGTGGTCTGGTTAGTAAGTGGTCTGGTAGGTCTTATTAGGCATTCTAATCCACTGTATAAGGCCTGGAGTGCATGCAGGGTTGCAGTAGTGTGGTGCTACAGTACAACGACTCCAGCCAGCAACGTGCAGGAAATGAGTGTCTCGCTTTTTCAACGCACTGTAGTGAACCACGCTGCACTGGAGTGACCCATGGCCTGGAGTGAAGCAGGACCGCCTTGCTGTTGTGTTATGTTGTCATGGCTTCTAGCAAGTGTTTTCTTCAGACAGCGTTAGTATTATTCAGCATCCAGAGGAAGGACAGAGTGGACAGTCCAAGAGTGGTGCCTGGACATCTTGCAGGCTTTTGCCGATCCCTACTCAGAGTGAAGTCTACAGCAAAGGCTTAGATGCAGCTTCAAAAGCGCTCAGAGAAAGTTTTATGGGTTATAATAAAGCTCCAGGTGGTTTTCGAGGGTGGTTTTCATCCTACGCTGCAGGAATAATGGTCTTTCATAGTGGTCAACTTAAAGTACAATCGCATCAACAATGGCACGTTCAGAATCTCTCATGCATGCACTTCATCGCATGCTCCATGGCAAGCAGTCCGTTATTAAAACCAGCTTGCTGTTCAGAGAAAAAGCCTCCTTTGTTTTTTTGAAATTTTATATAATATATTTAAAACGTCCTACCAGTCAAATGGCCAATTATTCAAATGCCGCTCCTCTCATGGTATCCAAAACCCCAGTGTGTGTTTGGAGCTGATTTGAATTAATGAACAAGAGATGGATTTAGACTTGCTGGCCTCAGAAGGTCACTTCCTCCTCCTCAGCACACAGCACAGACTTTGACCTGGCTGGCTGGTTCCAGTTTAATCCCACTGCCAGAACCACGTCACAGCATGCGCCCTGTCATTGCAGATCTGTAACTAACCAAACACAAGCAAAACAGTCATGCAGGTATGAGAGCATGGTTTAAAAATCATGTTTCTTGCATAAAATTGACCCAGATATTAAAATCAGACCCATTTTCCATATAACAATGCATGCTGTTTTTTGTTGCCCTGAGGCAACATTATGAGAAATGAAGAAATTATGACCGTAAGGCAAACAGGATCTAAATATTTGGAATGGAGCTGACTAATGCTGAAAATGAAGGAGAACAGTTCTATTAAATTAAGCAGAATTTTAACCTTGTTATTGTTATGCAACATTGTGAAGTAATGTGAAGCGTCATTTAAAAACTCAATTCATATTAAAATCCACACTCAAGCATAATTTTTTTTTTTTTTTTTACAGTACAAACAAAAATCACCATACTGGTACCGTTTACTACATGCTAGGTGCTAAAATGATTTTTATTGACTGTTGTACTCAGCAATGAATTTCCATATAACATTATTTCCGTATTATATATATTTTCAGGTTTTCACAGTGAACAGGAACGCCAAAGTTTTCATAAATAAAAATAAGTAATAGTGCTCTTTCAAGCAGCTACATAGGTGACACCTCTCATGCTATATCTGTTTTAATTTCACATAGTGTTGCTTCAAGGCAACAAAAACATTTGGTCAGTTTCTCACAACAAGAAAATGTATTGTATGATCTTAAATGTTACAAGATGAACTTCACACTCTGGCAAATGTGTTTTGTATTGGTTTATTAAAAATCCTCGCTGTAAAGTGATTTAAATAGCTTTGTTGCCCTGAGGCAACATCAAGCCATAGAGGGTTAATACATGCACCATTAAAGAAAATAACCTTTAACTGTTTCTGCTGTGCACATGCTGTAATATTTTGGTTGCACACATATACTTCTGCACAACAAAGACAGATGATTAAGCTGATCTTCATGGCCTGACAGCTGAAAGAGGCCAGTCTGGTTTGGTTTCACACTTTTCATTTTCTGTACAGGACGTCTTCGTCCTCGTGACAGCAAGGCTGCTTGTGCCTTCAAACCGCTGCAGAAGTTTAGGTCCTGGATATAATGTCGGGATTCCGAGCCCTGTCATTTGCTGTGGGATTTCCCCTTCTCTGAATTACCCTTTATTTGCTCCGCTTCCTTTCCTTACGCTCTGAAAAAGACTCTGTGGCGGAGTGGCCCGACTTAAACTTCTTACAGGCCTCAGTTTGTGGTGTTTACAGTAGAGTGAAAACGTTGCTTGTCTGCTGCCTCTGTGCAGCACAAGGGCCGCTTTTCAAGCAGTGGCTGTATGGATGCCTATGGAGCGGATCGGGCTGCTGATATATTTCTGCCCTATATAGCGATTACTTCCTTATCATCCGCGTCCCCCTGCAACTCCTTCTGTGGTTTTAGAAAACAGGAACGGCTTTGATCACTTGCAGCAGCTACCCCGGGCTGCACTTGCACGCGCGCATGCGCCGCCTTAGAAAAGTCTTTACTTGAAACGCCCTCATATGTACAGTGTAAACAGGATGAATGCTGTGTCCCTCAGGCCCCTGGGTTCTGGCTTTCTGGAGAGTCCCACAAAGAGGAACCAGCGAAAAGGCAGAGCGTCTCTGTGTTAACAGGTTGTCAGAGAGCATCAATGTCACACGGCATCAATTAAGATCTGACTGGGTATCTTTTATTTTGCTGCACGTTTAGTCATAAATATGTTATTATACATTCAATCATGTGCTGATATAGGCAGTTTATTACATTTGCATTCATTATTATTAATATAATATTAATATTAATATAATATTATATAATATCAATAAATCATCTGAAGAATAGCTGCAGCCAGAAGGAGTGTGGGGTTGCAGTGCTGTTGGGAAGGAAGATAAAGGTTACCAGGAACAATAGATGATAATCAATTTAGACTGATATGGGGAATATTTATTGGGCTACACATACAGAAGTAGCATCTCTCAACATGGCGTCTTGGCATGGTGTTGTAGAGGTTCCTAATGGTGTCCTGTGAAAATCCATCCCATGCAGCTTGAATATCCTCACACAGTTCCTGCAGATTTCGCAGTAGGTGTGCAGGTAGAGTGACATAAGGCCTTCTGGACGCGTAATGCATGAGAACAAACCACTCATCTTGGTGCAGACCACGGTGCCTCCACACACGGATTCGTTGGTCGTCTCCAACCAAAGACAAAAGTGGGACTTGTCATTGAAGATAACCCGCCATTCAGAGTCACTCCATGACAGTCTGGCACCACACCATTGCCGTCTTTGCTGATGCTGACATGGTGTTAGGGGCAGTTATCGTAAAGGTCTGTGTGCATGTAGTCCTGCCGTCTGCCAATGATGCTGGCACTTACAGGATGACTTATGTAGGGCATCATTGCTTGCTGAATCGCCACACTCACCACAATCATGGTTGTTGGAATAGTCAGGTACAGCGATAAGCCCCGTCCTTGCTTATGCCATATAATCATTTGCATGTCTCACAATGTCAAACCTAGCCACCAATTTTTATTCCTGTCGGTTAATTCCTTCTGGGTGCAACTATTCTTTCGGTGATGACTGTACGCCATGTGTTAATTGTGATAGCTGACTTCTGTGGGTTAAAGGGGAATTCCATCAGTTTGTCTACATTTCTGCATAATGACATGATTTATAATGTGAAGTCATTTAAAGTCATTTAGATTGGTTTGGTGTGAAATGCTCCATTTTAGAGAAGAATCAGAATTAATCACAGTGCTGTTGATAGTAACCATCTGTTTCATATCCTCACTCACCCCATTTTATGAAATGGCTCTGGATATTTTGATGCTTGAGACAATTTGTTAATTAAAACTAGGCTTTTATATTTTAGATGTTAGCTTCCTAAAGTAGGCTCCGGTATCTGCTTTCATATCAGTCAGGCCTGAATTCAGATAGTATCCCCCTGCTGCAGTTTGGAGGGATGTGTGGCACAGTACCAACTTACTAATAGCATCACCCATACCGGGATTGTGGACAGATGTCCATGTCCAGGAAGCCTAATTCTAATATATGCCTATAAGAGCACTGGACAAAAAATAGTCCCACTTACCTAATAGCGTGTCATACCTTCATGGGTGGACAAGTGTCTGGATGTAGCCACATCAGTGTTCAGACACTCTTGCATCAAAGAACTTTGGTTGATGCCTTCCCTGGCTTGATTCCGAGGGGAATTCCCTGTAGACTGGGATTTTAGCCACTGCTGGTAGACCCGTATGACCGTACGCTTCCATACACCTGCAGTTCAGCTACTTCCTTCACACTATGTTTTTTGGCCACGCCCAAATGCTCAGTCATTCCCTTTAGCCAATCATTAACATCTGCTCTGGAGCCATTTTCCACACATGGAACGAGACATTCCCTGCACTGTAGCACCTCCTCTCAATCTATGAATCCCGTCACTCACACCTCGCAAGGATTTATAGCTCCATCATCCTCGCACAGCGCCATCTGCAGGAACCTGAAGTTACTACCACCTTAAACACACACACTGTGACTCATTTTTGTCTAGTCAGGTTATTTTTAAATGCTTATCTGCAGGTATGACTACAGTATCATTGCGCATCCTCAGTTACTGGGCTGCTGTCTGGATTCTTTCAGCACTAATAAAGCGAGATCACCCACAGACCCATAGCCTGCGGGCTTCACTTCACCCTGTTGATCACTTTTTTAAAAACGTGCACACAGCAGTGCTGCGCAGGGCTCACTCTCTCCTCATCATCCACTGCTTTTATTACCTTGAGCTTTTGGACACGCTCGAGTCCGTGTCTGAAGTACAGTGCATTCAATCCCAGGCAGATGTGCTTATGAGTCAGTGTCAGACGCTGCACCGTTCTTGCCCAGCTGCGAGCAGCTGTCTTTTTTTCTTTGCCGTTTTTCGGTTAAGGGCCACAAAGACAAACATCTGAAGCCAGTCAGGGTGGAGTGCAGTTGGCCACTTCTCCCGCCACACATGCACATGCACACACAACACCAACCCACACAGCTTCCTTGCTTGTTATTGGTCACACTACCCTCTCGCTCAGCTGAGGCTCGTGGAGCCCTGTTGTTGCTGCTGGTAGCTGTTTTTCACAGCATGCTGGTACATTAGCGGATTTAGGCTGCTGGAGGAGCTGCTCTGGCTTGAGGGGAATGGTGTATGTGCTGGGAAGGGCCGATCCAAGAGAGGCTCCCAACTGACCGCTGGCCTAGTGTTTAGTGAGAGGGGAGCGGTTGGCTGGGAATAATTACTCAGGAATATGCACTCGCACTGCTGAGCTTCCAGTAAGCTTGCGCTGATTGCTTCTTAGGGGTGTATGTACGCATGCATTGCGATGCATCAGTCTGAAGAAGACAATCAACCTCCATTGAGTTTGAAACGTGCTTACCTCATATATGAATGTAGAATTTAGGACCTGAGCCATTTGTACTCACACACAGAGGAATTCGTCTTCCGCTTTGAACCCGTCCGTAAAAGAGAAACACCCACACTCACTTGTGAAAATGCACCATAGGAGGCAATGAGCACACTCGCACAGAGTGGTAGGCAGCCTCATCCAAGGTGCCCGGGGAGCATTTAGGAGTTAGGTGCATTTGAACTGGAGACCCTACGGTCACAGGGCGGGTTCCCTGACCTCTGGCCCATGGCTGCCCCCTAATATTGATTCAACCCTGCATGTGCAGAGCACGATAGATTAGCAGTCCATCGCCTTAACCACTCAGCTACCACTCATTCAGTTTCATAAGCACCGGACAAAACATGCACTCTACATAAAAGCATCAGGTTATTCAGAATCTATCATACTGACAGAACAATATTGGCAGCGTTCTCTTCCAAGCTGTCGGTAACTTTGCATTAGCACTTTGTGTGTCTTAGAGGCGGTCCGAAATGGTAACCTTACAGCAGAAGACACAGATCTGCTTGACTTTGCATGCTAGTTAATGTAACTGAATTTTACTCCAAGTCATTTCGGACCAATTCCACCATGAAGCTTTCACACACTCCCAGCTGGGTAGCACCAAGTGATATGGGGTCACTCAAGAAGTGGGAGGGCTAACACCCAAATATGCACAGCGGTTTTACTCCGGCCTCAGGGATGCGGAAACACTGGATCACTGGACCTTCCAGTTTTGCATTAACGGCTAAGTTTGCTTTTGATGCTCTTAGTTAATGCCAGCGAAGTCTGGGTCGGCCCTGTGGAGTCTTTGTAGCTGCTGTCTGGTGCTTATAATCCCACTCCTCCGCATGCAAATGCAACTTTCACCCGCCACTTCCAAAGATGTGGACTTTCCTCCCGCTGCTCAGGCGGCTCTAATCTCCAGCCTTTCACTCTCAGCACCTGTCACCAAATCATGAATGTGCTTTCTGGAGCAAAACAGGAGTCGACTCCCATCAGATTGAGCTACTTGAAATGCATGCAGCCATTCTCTAGGCCATACCATCTGCCCTACCTGGTGCTCCATGTTTTTCCCCTGAGCTGAAAGAGTTTAAGATGAATATTGATGGCATGCGGGAACACTTGGTGAAGAGGGCCATCAGTAGGCCTTTTAATGCCTCCACCATGTCCATGGAGCGGAGTTCCATTAGGATATTGTCCTAAGGCTGCGTGGTGAGGACGGTAATGTACAGCGTATTCAATTCAGGTTGACTCTTCAACGCTTTCACCGTCAAGAGACGCTGGCTGAACAGATAACCGTTCAGAGCTGTATTTTCTGGTGTCATGGAGCAGTTCCTGGCACAGTTTCTCACATCTCCAGTCCAGAGTTAAGCAGAGATGCCCGGGCCACAGCTTGTCCACCAGTATCACTATTCATTTGTGCTTTACCGTTCTCGTAAATAGCACATCCTCATTATGTGAAGGTTCTAGGTCCAATATTTGAAGAATATCGACCAATTGCTTTTAGGATTTGTTCAGTTATGAGAGTTAAGAAGCCAGTACAGTAAAGAGGGATGGAGCTTAAAGGTTTTTACATGATGGAAAATGATAAATAATAAAAAAAAAAAAGCTGTTAGAAAAACTTTCTGTATAAAGAAGAAGAAAAAAAACACTGTGTGGCAGAAACGCATAGACATGGGTGTGTTCAGCAGGCTGTTTTCACTGGTGAGAATCTTTAAAGGCTCAGGGAACACATAGTAAAATAATAAAAGTGTTTGTGTGATACTAAACTTGAGTGATGAATTTACAGGACAGCAGCAAAGCTTTAAATATACACCATCGGTAAAAGAAATATTATTTGGTGTTTGGTTGCGGTGCTGTTGGGAAGGAAGATAAAGGTTACCAGGAACAATACATGATGATGCATTTAGACTGATATGGGGAATATTTACTGAGCTACACATACAGAAGTAGTGTCTCTCAGTATGGCATCTGGCCGCCATGTTAGCTCACACAACATACATACAGCCTTGTACGGATTCATTGGTCGTCTTCACCAAGACAAAAGAGGGACACTCCATGACAGTCTGGCACAACACCATTTCAGTTTTTGGTGACGTTGACGTGGTGTTAAGGGCAGACTACATAACAGTCTGTGTGCATGTAGTCCCGTGCCATGCAGTTGTCTACCAGTGGTGCTGACACTAACAAGATGACTCATGGAGGGCACCACTGTTCCCTGGATGTCCACAATAGAGGCTGCTGAGTCAGTCAGGTACAGCGATAAAGCTCGTCTTTGCCTGCGTCACGTGTAGCCGAGCATGAAACCTGAATCATTCACATGTCTCCCAATATCAAACCTACCCAGCGAGTTTCATTCCTGTTGGTTGATTCCTTCTGGAGGCAGCTATTTGTGCGGGAGTTCCTTTGACGATGTGTGTACGATATAACCCTTGATCAGATCTATGTAAGAACTGTGTGGGCGTGCTTGTTGAGCAGCTTGATTGACAGCTCACCGTTCAACACTGCTTCTCTGCTCCACCCCTCTTACAGAACTAACATTATCCAGCTTTTTGGTGACACTAGTTGGACGAATAAAGTCACAAGCAAGCATGAACGAAGGAGCTGACAAACGTGTTGTTATGCTAGCATGCTAATGCCGTCTTCTCACCACTAGCACACAGTTTGAGCTCCTTCATAAAAGCCTTTATCACTCCCACATTCAGTGACTAGAGTTCACCAGAATGTTATTTTTGCTGGAATCTGTTTCTGCATGTTGACAACTGGTACAGGCGTTTAGCGCTAGATCAGGGTTGCCAGATTGGGTCGAATCAGACATTTAATTCAACCTGCAGTGAAATAATTTTTTAACAGTGATGTTTTTTCATGAGCTAAGAGTATTTTAATTAGTTTATATTAAAAGGAAAGACTTTGCTTAAATACATGCAGTAGTGGGAAAAGTAATATAATTCAATTAATTAATCAATATAAATTATTATTCTTATAAATTCTTGAACACTTGTTTGCTTATTGTTAAAAATAGGCTGGATTCATGTTAGGGTGACTATGAAATGATGTTAGAGTGACTCTATGAATTGATGTTAGGGTGACTATGAATTGATGTTAGGGTGACTATGAATTGATGTTAGGGTGACTCTGTGAATTGATGTTAGGGTGACTCAATGAATTGATGTTAGGGTGACTCAATGAATTGATGTTAGAGTGACTCTATGAATTGATGTTAGGGTGACTCTATGAATTGATGTTAGGGTGACTCTATGAATTGATGTTAGAGTGACTCTATGAATTGATGTTAGAGTGACTCTATGAATTGATGTTAGGGTGACTCAATGAATTGATGTTAGGGTGACTCTATGAATTGATGTTAGGGTGACTCTATGAATTGATGTTAGAGTGACTCTATGAATTTGATGTTAGGGTGACTGAATTGATGTTAGGGTGACTCTATGAATTGATGTTAGGGTGACTCTATGAATTGATGTTAGAGTGACTCTATGAATTGATGTTAGGGTGACTCAATGAATTGATGTTAGGGTGACTCTATGAATTGATGTTAGGGTGACTCTATGAATTGATGTTAGAGTGACTCTATGAATTTGATGTTAGGGTGACTGAATTGATGTTAGGGTGACTCTATGAATTGATGTTAGGGTGACTGAATTCATGTTAGGGTGACTCTATGAATTGATGTTAGGGTGACTGAATTCATGTTAGGGTGACTCTGTGAATTGATGTTAGGGTGACTCAATGAATTGATGTTAGAGTGACTCTATGAATTGATGTTAGGGTGACTCAATGAATTGATGTTAGGGTGACTCTATGAATTGATGTTAGGGTGACTCTATGAATTGATGTTAGAGTGACTCTATGAATTTGATGTTAGGGTGACTGAATTGATGTTAGGGTGACTCTATGAATTGATGTTAGGGTGACTGAATTCATGTTAGGGTGACTCTATGAATTGATGTTAGGGTGACTGAATTCATGTTAGGGTGACTCTGTGAATTGATGTTAGGGTGACTCAATGAATTGATGTTAGAGTGACTCTATGAATTGATGTTAGGGTGACTCTATGAATTGATGTTAGGGTGACTCTATGAATTGATGTTAGAGTGACTCTATGAATTGATGTTAGGGTGACTCAATGAATTGATGTTAGGGTGACTCTATGAATTGATGTTAGGGTGACTCTATGAATTGATGTTAGAGTGACTCTATGAATTTGATGTTAGGGTGACTGAATTGATGTTAGGGTGACTCTATGAATTGATGTTAGGGTGACTGAATTCATGTTAGGGTGACTCTATGAATTGATGTTAGGGTGACTGAATTCATGTTAGGGTGACTCTATGAATTGATGTTAGGGTGACTGAATTCATGTTAGGGTGACTCTATGAATTGATGTTAGGGTGACTCTATGAATTGATGTTAGGGTGACTGAATTCATGTTAGGGTGACTCTATGAATTCATGTTAGGCACGCACTTCATTAGAAACTGAGTTAGAGTTCAAGAGGTTCTTTAGCTGCGAGATGAAAACCACAGTTTCGTGTTTGAGAAAGGAAGGAGAGGAAAAGCATGAGAGTGAGAGCAAGAATGCTTTGCGAAAGGAGATCAGGCCCATTTGCCTGTCTGGTCTTGCCCTAACACAGCGAGTGAGGAGAGATTGCACACTTGTAGCTAACTCTCTCTCCCTCTCTCTCTTCCTCTCTCTCTCTCTCTCTCTCTCTCTCTACCTCTCTCTCTCTCTCTGATATATACACATAGAAGGCATTACGGTGGAGAGTGAGGGGAGACAAACAACAACTATCGGCTTTCATCTCCAGCTTTTGCTTTTTGATGGTAGTCCAATTGATGACACTCGTTTGTCTCCTTCTTGACCTCGTTCTCTTTTAAGAATGTGCAGAAATTAAAGTTGGCGTTCTCCTGCAGCAGGAAGTAAGAGGATGAATAAAATATGCACAAACTGATATACGTAAACAAAGGCTGCCTATGAATATTTAGTAATCTGGTTCTGGAACAGATGTTTAGCCACACAAACACATCTTTAAAGCATTTTAGCACTGACGCTTTAAAACTAGGACAAGCTCCACCAATGATAATGGAGCTTAATAGTCATGTGATTAAAAACAGTGATTGATCCATCATCAGTATATCATCGCTGTCCAGAGAAAACAGGTATCTCCAAAATGGCAACTTTACAGGAAAGGCTAAAAACCTTATCTGATTTGAATGGAAGTCAATGGAACCAGATTTCTTTCCAAGCAGTTTTGGGCCATTACTGTTGGTCCATTCTTGATGAAATTTCCACACTGTGTGAACAGCCGCTCATGTGATCAAATGAGGCATGAAAATAGAGATGCATGTTTTTCTTTGGACAGTGACGATATATATACATATATATAAAATCTTAATAAGCTACAGGAGAAGGTCTGTGCCTCTGGTTTTGACAAGATGCTTCACAGGAGCACGATTGCCAGGCTCAGAACACACAGTGGATTCTGCTGTTTTGGAAATGTCCAGGTACACCAGCTAACAAACCTCTCAAACCCCATGAATCCCTGGGAACAAAAGTATGTATTGATTCCTTAATGGTTCCTAAAGAATACAGTCACTGTATAATCTCCTTAAGACTGTTAACTGAATAAGAAGCCTAGAGCCAAAAACACAGTTTCCATTTACAGTGACTTTAAATGTGCAGTCCTGTTCTAAACCCATCCTGCGTGCTGTTCAAATCAGAGTTATGTTCATCCGGACGGAACAGTTAAGCAAAAGTTGTTATTGAACACAGACATGACTCTTTCAATGATATGTTGTCATTTGATGGCTTTACACATCCAAGCAATATCAGTTTGACATTAGATGATTAAGATTTGTCCTTCGTCATGCGTGATAATTATTATTCAGGAACTCACTCTGTCTGCTATATTTATAATATTTATAAATGGATGTACATTTTGGGATGAAAATTCAAAAGATCAAGTGTGTGGTGTGTATGTATATATACACTTAAAACATAATATATATAAACACTTTCATTTTAATCCATTCTGAATGTTTCGCTGCTGTCAAAAAAAAAACATATCTGTAAAATGATAACTATACAGAAGAAGGCCGAAACAGCCTTCTTCTGTATAGTTATCATTCATCCATTCATCATGAAATGTACACCCAAGAGATGGAGCAAAAGGTACTGAAAAAATGAAAAACAAAAGCTGAAAAATGGAATTTCCCACCGCCCACCCCCCACACACACATACAGTGGTGTGAAAAACATTTTAGCCCCTTGATGATTTCTTTTTTTTTGCATGTTTGTCTCTTAAATGTTTCAGATCATCAAACAAATTTAAATATTAGTCAAAGACGACACAAGTAAACACAAAATGCAGCTTTTAAATCAAGGTTTTTATTATTAAGGGGGTGGGGGAATCTAAACCTACATGGGCCTGTGTGAAAAACTGTTTGCCCTCTTAACCTAATAACTGGTTGGGCCACCCTTAGCAGCAACAACTGCAATCAAGCGTTTGCGGTAACTTGCAGTGAGTCTTTCACAGCGCTGTGGAGGAATTTTGGCCCACTCATCTTTGCAGAATTGTTGTCATTCAACCACATTGAAAGGGTTTCGAGCATGAACCGCTTTTTTATGGTCATGTCACAGCATCTCAATAGGATTCAGGTCAGGACTTTGACTAGGCCACTCCAAAGTCTTCACTTTGTTTTTCTTTAGCCATTCAGAGGTGGACTTGCTGGTGTGTTTTGGATCATTGTCCTGCTGCAGAACCCAAGTTCCTTTCAGCTTGAGGTCACAAACAGATGGCCAGGATCTTTTGGTAAACAGTGGAATTCATGGTTCCATTTATCACAGCAAGTCTTCCAGGTCCTGAAGCAGCAAAACTGCCCCAGACCATCACACTACCACCACCAAATTTTACTGTAGGTATGATGGTCCTTTTCTGAAATGCAATGCTACTTTAAGCCAGCTGTAATGGGACACACACCTTTCAAAAAGTTCAATGTTTGTCTTGTCAGTCCACAGAGGTCTTGGGGATCATCAAGATGTTTACTGGCAAAATTGAGACGAGCCTTAATGTTCTTTTAGCTCAGCAGTGGTTTTCGTCTTGGCACTCTGCCATGCGGGCCATTTTTGCCCAGTCTCTCTCCTATGGTGGAGCCATGAACGCTGACCTTAACTGAGGCAAGTGAGGCTGGCAGTTCTTTGGATGTTGTTGAGGGGTCTCTAGTGACCTCTGTTGCTGCGCCATTGACTCAGCACTGTTCCACGTTTTCTCCCCTTTTGTGGATAATGGCTCTTACTGTGGTTTGCTGGAGTCCCAAAAAGGCTTTATAACCTTCTCCAGACTGATAGATCTCAATCACTTTCTTTCTCATTTGTTTGCTCATTTCTTGGCATGATGTCTAGCTTTTGAATATCTTTCGGTCTACTTGGCTTTGTCAGGCAGGTCCTATTTAAATGATTTCTTGATTGTGGCAGTCATCAGGCCTGGGTGTGGCTAGAGAAATTGACCTCAGGTGTGATAAACCACAGTTATGGCAAATACTTTTTCACACAGGATTTTTTTCTCGCTTAATAATAAAAACCTTGTTTTAAAAACTGCATTCTGTGTTTACTTGTGTCGTCTTTGACTAATATTTAAATTAGTTTGATGATCTGAAACATTTAAAAGACAAACATGCAAAAAAAAGAAATCATGAAGGGGCATATATATATATATATATATATATATATATATATATATATATATATATATATATATATATATATATATATATATATATATATATATATATATATATATATATATATATATATATATATATATAGGAGTCTAATCCTACACCTGCTGATCATTTTAAGGGTTAAAAAAGCCACACCCTCCTTTTTTGTCCTTTAATTTGTCCTTTAAGGTTTTTATTTCTGCGTGTTCCTCTCGAGTCCTCCTTATAGCATTTGTGTGGTTTTATGAAACAGCGATGGTTATAATTATTTCCACATGGCCGTTGTCCAACCTTGGTCCCTTAGAATTAAACAGACTGTGCTTCTGTGCCTGATCTAAGATGAATAAGCTCTTTTCTGATTGGCTGCTCTGTGTTGTTGCTTGATTCAAAAAGCACTGAAACACTCTTTAGGCCGTCAGTGTGAGCGAGCCGGGCTAAATGTAGCCGATCTGTAGGCTGAATAGGTAGAGAAGTGTGAGTGGGTTGGCTCCTGTGACCTCACTAAAACAGCGGTTCAAAACAGGCTATTTTTGCAGCTCAGTTTCCATGAGTGGTCAGTAGTAGTTGTTGCTACGTGGTCATCTTGACTTTATGGCGAGGGGCATTTCCGTGATATGAGCCCTTTTAAACAGGGTTACAGTACTGGACTAACACTGCATGACCTTTTTTGGATGAACAAAAGGAAACATAGTGCTCAGTAATCAGAAACACAGCTACACATATGACACGAGTCCTCTGTTCCAGTGATCCTCCACATTAAAAGCTTTGCTGGGCGCAGTTTTGTGTGTTTGGAGAAGATGATGGTGAAGTGGATGATTTTTGCTGAAGGATGAAAGGCTGCGGCTCAGGACCCTCTGTTCCACCCTCCTTATCTCTGTGCACATCTTGTCTAACCTACTCACCGCTCTCATTGAAGCTGACTTCCTGGTTCCTCATGTAGCCTAAAGCATTTTACGTTTTGTCTTTTACTGTCACTCGTTCTCTTTCTCTCTCTCCACTTGCTTGTTTAACATGGTCTCAAACCCGGTGAGCTGGTCTCAGATCTGCTCAGTGTGACATGAAGTGATCTCCCGGCTGGGTTTATCAGCGAGCGTGTTACTAGAACCTTCAGGACTCAAGCTGCGCTTGTGATCGCTTTCTCTTTATGAGATTCAACTTATCTGTCTTCTGCACGTCACCAGTTTGCGCATATCTGGGCTCCTTTGATCACTCCCTCTTTGTGAAATTCAGTTTTCTGCTTAACGTGCACCTTTTACACCCTGACACATGTAAGCAAATCTGTTTTTGTAACTTTCAATGCCATGGTAATCTCCCAGGACTGAACAGTTTCCTGTCTGAAAGTCTTGGCTGTATCAGGTGGCCCACATGTGTTTGACAGAGGAAGGGAGAAGCGGGTCCATTTGCTCGGCCATGGCACAAAAAAAAATGACCTCAGTAGCCTAGTATCACCATATACCAGATTTGAAGTATTTAGCCCATTTAGCGCCATGTATCCAATAAGCATTCCTGTTCCCAAATCTAGAGTGCTCATTGGCTGTCTGGATTGGGTGTTATTAACATCAGCACTTCTAAAATAATACAGGCATAATTTTTATATATAATATCTTTCTTAATGTGTTATTGTTTAGTATTTTAATATATATATATATATATATATATATATATATATATATATATATATATATATATATATATATATATATATATATATATATATATATATATATATAATTTTTTATTTATTTATTAAAATGTTACAGTTGTACTGACACATATTGCAATTTCAATTTCATTGACTATCTAAAGCACCCAGTGCAGCTGCTAATAATGCTAATAATGTTGAAATGGTGGGGAAGATGAAAATCTGGTTTTTTTTTTATTTATCCCACATTTGCACCTTGGCCATGCACCAATGAAACATGAATGCGTGTGTTTTCAAAGATTCAAGGATTCAAGGAGACTTTATTGTTATTCGCATCACATGTGGTACATGGGGTGGAACAAAATTGTTGTACCCAAGGACCCATTTACACCCAGACAGCAGTACTTAGTTTTAGCCCCAAACTTTCTCAAAACAAAATTTTTCCAAAATAACCAGTGAACCTACACATCCTCACTCATCCTCAAACAGAATAGTTGCACAAATAGTTGCCCCCAGAAGGAATCAACCTGGCACAAAACGGAATCGTTCTGAATGCTTGGTGTCACTTCCCTTCCCACCCTACCTCAAAATCTGCAGGAACCGTGTGGGAATTTTCAAGATGCATGGGATAGATTACCATGTCGAGACGTCTGGCATGTTGCGTTAGCAAAGATGGCGGCCTGATGCCATACTGAGAGACTCTACAGTACCTCTGTAGCTATGTCTTATGTGTAGCTCAGTAAGTATTGCCCGTATCAGTCTAAATTTATCACCATGTATTGTTCCTGGTAACCTTTATCTTCTTTCAGAATAGCACTGCAACCCCACACTTCCTTCTGGGTTCTTGATGAAGGTATATTTACATACAAAGTAAATATATATATATATGTGTGTGTGTGTGTTTGTGTATGTGTGTGTGTGTTCTCTATCTGTCTATCTATCTCGCTATCAATCTATCTGTGAGACACGCTACAAGAAGAAGTAAGAAAAAATAAAAAGCAGTAATACTCAATATAGATGGTTAAGACTCAATGTGTGAATGGGTTACAGTATAAATAGAAATTAATAAGTTATCAATGTGTAAAGTGACTGTGGATGTGTAAAATTTGCAGGATGTTCTAGTTGACAGTATATGGAGGTAGAATTACACTATGGATAATATGTATAACATATATAAGGTGACTGTACATATATGTGTCTAATGTGCAGAGTGTACAAGATTAGTCCAGAGGTTGTTATCAGTCAGTCACTGAGGTGTTGTGGAGGTCACAGCCATTGGGAAGAAGCTGTTGCTCAGTCTGCTTGTTTGTGTATGTATAGATAGATCGATATAGATAGATATAGACAGATATAGATAGATATAGACAGATATAGATAGATATAGACAGATATGGTCAGTTTGGTTACAGTACAGTTTGTGTATAGTATCACTACCTCCTGGCTCCTATAGTAGCCTCTGTATAGAAGCTATTGAGTTGGTGAGTCTCCCTACAGTGAGCCGTTTCACATCGGCGTGGAATTCCACCTCAAAGCTCTGTTGGAAAGGCACTCATGAGAAGCGCTCTTGTTAGTCAATTCCCTGAGTGATGATATCATGTGTAATGGGGTACTTGCCCAGGCACACCCCACGTTACTGCTGTCACAGAACATTTCTCTCTTCGTCCTGCATTTCGTTCTGCACTCGCGAATGGATCGGAATGAAAAGGTCAGGCTGGTTCGCTGGCAGTCGGTGCAGTTTGCGCCGGGCTGATTTGCAGATCTCTGCAGCATCCTGCTTGTTTTGTTGTGGCGTGCAGAATTGTATTTTTATTTCTGGGTGTTTTCACACGATTGCATCATGTTTTCCCCTCCGCGCTGACGCGCATGTGCTAGTGTGTGTGTGCAACTGTGACTGCAAGCTCAACATCGCCATCTGTTAGGGTTACTCAGCTCCATCTCACTAAAGCCATCAGCTAATTTAATAAAGGAACCTCAGACTTATCACACGTACCCGTCACGCTGCGCTCAGCAGTCGGCTCTTATCAGCGTCCAGTCTGTATTAGACGCGTGTTTACCCTGTAATAAAGCTCATCACTTCTCTAAACAGATCTTAAGGACTGAAGAAGTTACGCTCGCCATCTTCGTGACACTTCTCCTGTGACTATCATGAGTATGATGTACTCTTGATGTAGTGGAAGGCCTCAGCTAGTGAAGTGGTAACTGGAGCAGAGAGCTCCTGCTTCCATTCCAGGATGAAAAGCAGCTGAAGAATCTCCCAGATGAATGTGCTGAAAGTGCGCGAACCCTTTGGGGCGACTACCAGCAATGCCAAGGATGAGCCATCCATGCTTTCAGTAAACAAATGGTTTGGGGGTGCCGAGTATATGGAAAGCTGGGAATGGATATTAGTAAGTGTAGTTAGAAGCCCAGCTAAGGAAGTCAGTTGATATGTGCTGTGTCCAATTTGGTGATGAACCCAGAGATAGAATTCATACTTAACGATGTATAACACCTCGTCTATGATATTTTGCATGCATATTCATTGCACCAAATTTAAACGCATGTCAGAAACACAGGATATACCTCCCAAAGTCTTTAAGATGTCAGATGATGAAACCGTTCCTACCATATATGGTGTAGCTCAGCTGATAACACCACTACCCGCCAAGTAGCTATCCACCACACGTGGGAGACTGGGGTTCGAATCCTGGTGACTACGCTGTGCTACACCAATAAGAGTCCTTGGGCAAGACTCCTAACACTGCACTGGCCTGTAATGTGATTAACCTTGTAAGTCGCTCTGGATAAGAGCGTCAGCTAAATGCCAGAAAGGTAAAAGTAAATATATGCAGGCCCCTGATAAGGGTCATTTTGTTAGACCAAATCCTAAATAAGAATTTGTTCGTCTTGTTGATGGTTTATAAGTTTTAGAATCACAACATGTTGCACAATAATGCAGCTTTAAAAATATTTGAGCATATCTGTCTGTGAATTCTGATTTACCTTAAGCCCCAGGGCGACTGATCCATCTAACCACATATTAGTCATGTTTAATTGGCCCATAAGTCTCTTTTCCTTCCTCTGGCTCAGTATTCACCACCAAAACCAGTCCATTACAGCAGCTGTTTATCGTGGAGTCTGTTATGAGGCTGGTCGAGCGTTTTCAGTCAACTGGCCGGCGAGCACTGAACTTTTCTGCCTCCCGAAGTTTTTAAAATGTCAGGTGATGAAACCGTTCCTACCACATATGCAGACAAAGCAAACTAGGGTTTGTTTGTTATACCAAATCCTAAATTAGAATTTATTCGTCTTGTTGTTGTTTTAAAACTTTTGAAAAAATCAACAACCTGTTGCCAAATAGTGCAGCTTTATCTGTCTGTAAACTCTGATTTACCTAAAGCCCCAGGGCAGCTAAACCCTTCTAACTTAAGTTAATCTCGTTTCTGTGGGCCCAAAATATACATGTACAAAGTATGTCTTCTAAAACCTGCTTAAAGTCTAGTACGTAAGTACGTAAAGCTGTATTTCACCATATTTCTCTCCTCTCCATGTAAACTGGGCGGTCCTAAAGTTGGGCAACGCTTCTGTAAGCATTTCCTAACCAATCACAAGGCTGACATCTCTTCACACAAAACACTTTCAGTAGCAGAGAAACTTAGCGAGCTAAAGCTATCCAGCATAAGCCAGAGCTAGCAAGCTGGACCACCTGTCGGTAGCTGCCTCTCGCCTGTTTCCTCGTTCATTTGTTCATACCCCAGATAATTCCATGGTCTGTTGCTTCATTCACGCATTCGTCCGTCTGTTTGCTTGTGCATCTGTCTGCACATTTGTTCAACTCATTTTGGTGCCAGGACGTCACATAAACGCTGGATAATGATTATTAGTTAAGTTTGATTATTAGAATGAGGGGCGGAGCAGGCTAGGGGTGTTGTCCTGACAGCTGTCTATCAAGCTGCTCATTAGCCATGCCCACACAGTTCTCACATCAGTGTTTTAAAGTGTGTTTTATTAACTGTCTAATACATATTTATGAATGTTTAATATAAAACACTAGTTTGGTCATGCAGCACGTCTGAAACACAAATACCTTTTATTCTGTCAATATATCGCATATCGCAATATCCCCCAAGTGACCTTTGTTGCGCCAGGGTCTGAATTTTTTTTCAAAAATGCTGTAATTTTATTGTTTGTCATTTTTGAAGTCAGACGGTGTGAAGACCATGGAAATGTGTTCGAACCTTTTGTTATTTGACAGTATATGCTTCTTCTTCTTTTTTGTCTTCTTCTTCTTCCTCTTCTTTGTCTTCTTCTTCTTCTTCTTTGTCTTCTTCTTTTTCTATTTTTGTCCACAATCTTGTCTTGCTGTTTTGTGATATCAGCACCAGAGATTAGAAATGGTGGGCTTGTGCACAACTTTTTGATCAGTATTACTCAGTATTACTAATATATGCACCCAGTATATATTACAATCATATTAGTCTATTAGTAACATCCTATTAACTAGGTAGCAAGCCCTAGCAACCACCTGGGATGCCATTGCAACTGCCAAACTAGACCCTAGCTGCACAATCACTCTGCAGTTTACTCAGGGAATTTTATTTCCTAGCTATTCTAATCATTTTTAGTACATCCAAGCTTTACACGTGTGACCAAATGCAAAGCTCACGCATATTTTCTGTCAGCACAACTTCAAATAATCTTTATTCCTGAGCGGTTCCACCTCCTGACGTTTTGATTATCTGGTTTAAAAATGAGTTTATGCCATAACAAAGCCAGAGACACATTAAACAAATGCTTGCAGACGCACATCATATCCTATTTAATAAGAAGCTCTATTCGTCACTGACCCATATGTGATTCATTTAATGGGGTCATCTTTTGTACCACAAATTAGTCACGGTTAATTTAGTCCATGAGCCTCCTTTCCTTCCTCTGGCTCAGTATCCACCACCGAAACCAGTCCATTAAAGCAAGCTGTTTGTCGTGGAGTCTGTTATGAGGCTGGCCGAGAGTTTTCAGCCAACTGGCCAGCGAGCGTCTGAACTTTCGACTCGTCTAAAACAACAAGTCTTCCTTTAGGCCTGACAGTCTGTTTCCTGTCTTTAAGTGATTTGTGTTATTCTTGTCGAGGTGGTGTAAAATTAGGCAGTCGGAACAGTAGAGGAAGAGGGTGTTTTTAAAGGGAAGTGGCTTATATCCTTACTGTAAGGACTCCTGGGGATGAGGTGGGGGCGGTGGTTGGCGCCTCTCTCTGTGTTTCGGTGGGCTACACCCATCACATAGCATTCAGTGCTGGCTAACGGCTCTGCGGGCTTCCGCCATTGGCAGCACAGGAAGTGACATCGTAGTGTAGAGCCCAGAGCGTTGCCCAGCTCCCTCAAGTGTTGCTGCTTTGTGCCTAAGCGTGGGCGGTACGGCATTTACTACCATTAAAGACTAGCTATCATGAATTCTTTATTACGCTGTTATGTATCGCGGTAGTTGTTTTGAGGTTTAGGAATGAAGTTGAAGTATTTTTTTTAAAAACTTTGTTGGTTCATGGGTCTGATCATATATCGCATTAATCACCATATCATATACTTTAAAAGATAATAATAATAATAATAATAATATTTCCCATTAAAATGTAATGGCTTTTCCCCCCACCTCTGAAACCTCTGCTGAGTGTTGATTACATCACTGCGCACTAATAGCCAGAAAAAAATATAATTATAAAAAATAGAAGAATTAAAAAAAGAAAAGACATAAATCTGTAAATAAGATGATATTACACTGGGCTGACATCCAGGTGGTGCTATGCTGGGTCATGTTTGTGCAGGCCTGCACATTCCCTGATGCACAGTTTAGCGCTAAAAGGTATATGGTGATGACTGTAACGCGGTCTGGTCACAAAATCAGCCTCACCAGTGTTGCAGAACATACCACTAAAGTGCACAACAATCAGCAGCTGCAGCCTGGAACGTTAAAACCATGTGGCCCATATCCTACATTATTTAAATTTTGTGCTGTGTATGTACAAAAACGATTCTAATTCCTTCTTGTGTAGCTTTTTTCTTACTTCTCTTTGTCTCTCAGAAAACAACAGGCTGATTGTTTTTTTTAAGTGCCTTTAAGACATTTATATAATATACATGTAAATGAGCTTTGATCTGATTGGCGGTTTCTTTATTATGCTCCATTCAGAAAGCACTCTGGCTTGAAACACTCCTCAGAACTCAGTATGTCTCATTATAACCATGTGAATGGGCAGAGCTCAGCTGATGAATAAATTTGGGAATATGTAAATGCATTGGTTTTGTGGCATCACTTGCAGTTTGCAGCATAGTTCCCATATATGGACAGCGCAGGGTGAAAAGTGAAGAGTATGTTTTGTAATCATACCAGAGTTCCACGTACCACAAAGGACATCTGTGTTCAAGGTTTTCATTCCCAAATATGTTCCAGAATAATATACGTCTTTTAAAATAGTTCAATTATTTTTTAACAGCAACAGTATTAAAGGGCCTATATACGTTTTTGGTGGGGATTTTTTTTGCTGGGATTATTATGACATTTGTCTGGTTTTGTGTACCTAAAGCATCATAACTCATTAACGTTTCCCAAATTCTTCTTTTCCCTTTGAATGAAAGAGGCTGGGTTTTTTCACTGTTCCTTTAAGAGCAATAGGCACATATGCATGTAAAAATCTGGGCTTGTGTGACATCACAAATACAGGGAATTTCAAAGGGGCTGTTTTCAGAGCTTAGTTTCCATGTATGGACTGTATGATGTAATGACATGTTTTGAAACAATGCTGAGAGAGTTTTTATTTTAAAAAAAGGTTTTCCGTAATACAGGCCCTTTAAGAAACACTGAGTAGGTTCTATCCGGTAGTAGTACAAAGTGCATTGAATCTGGGGTTACAAGTGCAGCCAAGGTACAGAGGAAGCACTGGCGGAACAGTTTCTGGGGCACCTGCACCTTTGGGGTAGTTTGAGCAACATCATCATCATCAGTGTTTCGTTTGTGTTATGGTGTAATAAAGCTCCTTCATAATAATGACATAATATTTTCCCAGGAATTGTGTCTCACCATGACTTAGGCCCTCTGAAACGTCTGTGCTTCTCTGTTCTCGTTTTGGCTTTGGCCGTGGGTTGCAGCCCCAGTAGGCTTACGCTACATGAGCACGGCCTAGTGATGGCTTTAATGCTGCCTCGGTTATCAAATGTCGTTTTCATGGTAGACTGGTATACGGAGTCTGTGAACCCGGCACACTTTTAGAAGTCAACCACCTTCACCCTTCCCCGGCTTCTGAAAGCATGCTGCATTGCGCTCGGTAGTGAACAGCACCCGCTCGGCCTCAGTTCCTGTCTGAGGCATCGGAAAATCTGTAGCCACCACTTCCCCTTTGTGCATGCGTACTTCCTGTTATTAAGCTGCATGCACTGACATGCTAGTTAGCTTTTGAGCGATTGGCTGATTTGATTCTGTGAAAAGCACGGAGGTTTCTTCTGAGCCTGGAGTGTCACCTCTTTGCATGCGGATGCTGATCAAAGGTGCCCTCTGATCACCATACAGTGAAATGAGGCTGTGACGGACGGAGTCTGCCTGGTAGGTCTCGTTAAAAGGATGGTAGCTTCACATCGTTATGCTTTTCATTAGCGGCGGTGACTATTCCTCATGCTGTCTCTGTCTTTCGATGGTGTTCTGTGATGAGGATGTTCTTATTCATACGGCTTTTGGTTTTGCCTGCAGGTCCTGGATTGCTTCTGGCTCTGCTACATGTTTCCGCTACAGCTCTGATGGTGTTGCCTGACTTCTTGGGACACTGAGAGGATCTTCTCCTTCCCTCTCCCTCCTTTCTTTCCTCTAATCACCCAAACATGTCTACCCTACAGGTAAGGACAGGCATTTATGGGAATACTTCACACTGTGAATGAAAGCTACAGTCAACTAGGAGCATGATGTTTTTGCCAGTGTTAGTGTGTTAAGTGAAGTAGGATCGTTGCTTGTCGTAAGTTGTTTTATAGGATGTACCCTGCTCAAACTGCATCCTCTGCTGTTTAGTTAAGGGAGAATATGTTTGCACTTCCTGTAGAGAGAGAACATATTTAAACACAGCTTTTTGGCATGTTATCTGCAAGTGTCAGTGCATGATTTCTGTTTGTTTGGTGACTTTAATCTATTATTAAAAAAATAAAATGTGGTGTACCTGTTGAACAGGCCACTATGCATGTTTTACCCATGCCATGTAAACACTAACCGTGTGGGAAAATGTGCAGATGTTTACTGTGTTGTAGAATACGTGGTATTATTTTTCACCTAGGGCTAGCCAAACATTTGCATACAGCTGTATGTGGTAGTGTCACACATAACAGTTAGAGGTTCTTTTGTTTAATTGAGCTGCATGGTTTTGTCTCAATCTCTATAGACCACCTGGCCTCCAGGCACAGAGTGTGTAGCCAGGTACAATTTCTCCGGCACGAATGAGCAGGATCTGCCTCTCTGTAAAGGAGATGTCCTGACGATTATAGGAGTCACTAAGGTAAGCAGCAAACTCAAACTCGCGATAACTCGTTTCTCGAATGCATTTATACTAACTAAAGACTAATCCTTACTCATGTCTCGAAAGCAGTGAAACTAAAACTCATGCTAACTCATTCTCCACTGAGTTTAAACTAAGTCAAACTCTTTCAATAAATTTCTCTGCCGTATTTAAACTAACTTAGACTCGTTCAAACTATTTTCTCTAATACATTTAAACTAAGCCAAACTTATTCAGTGCTTTTGAACTAACTCAAATCTCGAACTTATTTAAACTAACTCAAACTCGTTCCAGCTCCTTTCTTAACTCTTTCAAACTAACTGAAACTCGTTCCAGCTCCTTTCTTAACTCATTTAAACTAACTCAAACTCGTTCCAGCTCCTTTCTTAACTCATTTAAACTAACTCAAACTCGTTCCAGCTCCTTTCTTAACTCTTTCAAACTAACTGAAACTCGTTCCAGCTCCTTTCTTAACTCTTTCAAACTAACTGAAACTCATTCCAGCTCCTTTCTTAACTCATTTAAACTACCTCAAACTCGTTCCAGCTCCTTTCTTAACTCACTTAAACTAACTGAAACTCGTTCCAGCTCCTTTCTTAACTCACTTAAACTAACTGAAACTCGTTCCAGCTCCTTTCTTAACTCTTTCAAACTAACTGAAACTCGTTCCAGCTCCTTTCTTAACTCTTTCAAACTAACTGAAACTCGTTCCAGCTCCTTTCTTAAACTCATTTAAACTAACTCAAACTCGTTCCAGCTCCTTTCTTAAACTCATTTAAACTAACTCAAACTCGTTCCAGCTCCTTTCTTAAACTCATTTAAACTAACTCAAACTCGTTCCAGCTCCTTTCTTAACTCATTTAAACTACTCAAACTCGTTCCAGCTCCTTTCTTAACTCATTTAAACTAACTCAAACTTGTTCCAGCTCCTTTCTTAACTCATTTAAACTAACTCAAACTTGTTCCAGCTCCTTTCTTAACTCATTTAAACTACTCAAACCCGTTCCAGCTCCTTTCTTAACTCACTTAAACTAACTCAAACTCGTTCCAGCTCCTTTCTTAACTCACTTAAACTAACTCAAACTCGTTCCAGCTCCTTTCTTTAACTCATTTAAACTAACTCAAACTCGTTCCAGCTCCTTTCTTAACTCACTTAAACTAACTCAAACTCGTTCCAGCTCCTTTCTTTAACTCATTTAAAATACTCAAACTCGTTCCAGCTCCTTTCTTAACTCATTTAAACTACTCAAACTCGTTCCAGCTCCTTTCTTAACTCATTTAAACTACCTCAAACTCCTTCCAGCTCCTTTCCTTAACTCATTTAAACTACCTCAAACTCCTTCCAGCTCCTTTCTTAACTCTTTCAAACTAACTGAAACTCGTTCCAGCTCCTTTCTTAACTCATTTAAACCACCTCAAACTCCTTCCAGCTCCTTTTTTTTAACTCATTTAAACTAACTCAAACTCCTTCCAGCTCCTTTCTTTAACTTATTTAAACCATCTCAAACTCGTTCCAGCTCCTTTCTTAACTTATTTAAACTAACTCAAACTCGTTCCAGCTCCTTTCTTAACTCATTTAAACTAACTCAAACTCGTTCCAGCTCCTTTCTTAACTTATTTAAACTAACTCAAACTCGTTCCAGCTCCTTTCTTAACTCATTTAAACTAACTCAAACTCGTTCCAGCTCCTTTCTTAACTCTTTCAAACTAACTCAAACTCCTTCCAGCTCCTTTCTTAACTCATTTAAACTACTCAAACTCCTTCCAGCTCCTTTCTTTAACTCATTTAAACTAACTCAAACTCGTTCCAGCTCCTTTCTTAACTTATTTAAACTAACTCAAACTCGTTCCAGCTCCTTTCTTAACTCATTTAAACTAACTCAAACTCGTTCCAGCTCCTTTCTTAACTCTTTCAAACTAACTCAAACTCCTTCCAGCTCCTTTCTTAACTCATTTAAACTACTCAAACTCCTTCCAGCTCCTTTCTTTAACTCATTTAAACTAACTCAAACTCGTTCCAGCTCCTTTTTTAACTCATTTAAACTAACTCAAACTCCTTCCAGCTCCTCTCTTAACTCTTTCAAACTAACTCAAACTCCTTCCAGCTCCTTTCTTAACTCATTTAAACTACTCAAACTCCTTCCAGCTCCTTTCTTTAACTCATTTAAACTAACTCAAACTCCTTCCAGCTCCTTTCTTTAACTCATTTAAACTACTCAAACTTGTTCCAGCTCCCTTCTTAACTCATTTAAACCACCTCAAACTTATTGCCGCTCCTTTCTTTAACTTATTTAAACTATCTCAAACTCGTTCCAGCTCCTTTCTTTAACTCATTTAAACTAACTCAAACTCGTTCCAGCTCCTTTCTTAACTCATTTAACCCACCTCAAACTCGTTTCTCTAATACTTTTAAACTAAAATTCCTTTGAACTCCTTTATTTTATTTTCCTTTAACATTTTTATTACTACACTATAATTAATACCACCTTTGTTAGAGTGTATTATAACACAGCCATTTTTCTTTTCATACTTCAGTGTATGCAGAGCTGTTACAACTGGATATATATTTTGGAGGGAAAACTTTCATGTTGTCTAAGACAGTGACTTTCAGTGACGGTCCTGGAGTGTTGTTGCCGTATGTTGTGTTGGTTTCTATGCTGTAACCCCACCAGATTGCCTGAGGAGGGGCTTGCTATGGGGAATTCCTCCGATTTCTCAGAGGTTTTGCATAATTTAATTATTAAATCTTTCTCCATGGAGAAACATATGGACTTGGATTTCTTTACAGTGGTGGTCAAGAGATCACAATGTCTGGAATGCAAACTGGAGGTTATAAGTTTCATGTAGTAATATTTTGTCTTCACAACACCCTGTAAGTCCTTCTTTTCCACAAATGGATTTGAATGCAGGTAACCATTTAATTTAATAACTTTATGAAGGAGGCTTTAGAGAGGTTAAAGACTTCAGACATCTGTTTCTTGTTACCGGCAATATGAACTGTTTAGACTAGAATTTGGTCAGAAATCAGAATTTCCCTGAGTGACTTGGTATTCAACACTAACAACTGACATATTTAGAATTAGTTCATCAGTTGAGTCAGTGTGTTGGGAGCAGGTGGATCGAGAACCACTGCTTTAAGACACAGGCTTTATTTCTTTAGGCTTAGTACATCTGTTGAGTATATTGGGCATGTTGCTGTTCAAGTCAAGGGTCCCCATCCCTAGCGACCTCATGCTCTGCGCATTTTTGCATTTCCCTGCTCTAGACACCTGTGTTTTAACTATGTTTATTATTTTATTTGGCAGGACCCAAACTGGTACAAAGCCAAAAATACGGTGGGACGAGAGGGGACCATCCCAGCAAACTATGTTCAGAAACGAGAAGGGGTGAAGTCCTGTGCAAAGCTTAGTCTGATGCCGTAAGTACTGACAATATTGTATGTTTCAGTCTGTGTGTGTGTGTGTGTGTGTGTGTGTGTGTCTGTGTGCGTGTGTTTGCGTGTGTGTGTCTGTGTGTGTGCGTGTGTGTGTGTGTGTGTGTGTGTTTGTGTGTCTTTCTGTTACTGCTGGCAAGGTTAACTTGAATAAACGTGATTGACAGCACCTTGGTTTTTAATACTGCTCTGTAGTAGCAGGCTGTAGTGGCAGACTGTAGCCCGGCTCCATCACACCGTGTTTCTGTACTCACGTTTGTGATTGTACACCTATTTAGCCATCGCTGTGCTTAGTCTTAATTTCATTAGCTGTCCACTGTCCAATGAAATGATCTAACCAGGAGTGGGACTCTTCAGCATGAATAGGTCAGCATGTGCTTTGGTGCAGCAGTGCCACTTCTTCATCCTCTCATGGAGAACTGATTCCACTCAACTTTAGTGTGACTAGCTATCGTCCCTTATAAGACAGGACGAGCCTGGGCTAGCTATTCAGCATGCTAACATTAGTAGATAGCTTCACTGCGCTGCAACATGATACGTAGACGTCTTTGACATGCTGTCCAGACTGTTACTTTACATTCTGTTGATCATTTTAGTTCATTTTGGAATATGTTAAATTTACAAATCTTACATACTGCACCTTTAAAGTGAACAATGGATGAGTCAACAAGCAGCAAGCTGATAAAACCAGTAAAGAAGAAGGAGGTATCCACTAGGAAGAATTCACTAGCAGTGACGGGAAGATTGATTCGTTGAGCCCAGCATGCCTGGGAGTCGTGGACGACTCTTTGCCTATGACTCTAAGAGTCAAATTGCTTGAAAGAGATGTTTTGGCTCTTTCGACTGTGATTCTGTAATTGGCATTGCGACGTAAGCAGGTGTTATTCAGAATAGAGCTCGAGTAGCATTAGTTTGCTTAAGGAGGCTTCTTTTTCCTCATGATTTGGGATGCATATGATAATAATTATGAGAATGGAATGAGGAAACCAAAATTACAAAACAGACAGTTCATAGAACATTGTGGAAAAGAGGATGAAGATGAGATGTGCTCTGTTTTTGGAAGCTTCCAATTTCCGTTCCGCCTTAAAAGCCACTGCAGTTAAGTTCTGGCACCTGAGCACCATTATGGTAAAGTGAAAACTTGAGCTTCCTACAAAAAGGAGCAAGGTGATCTGAATATTTCCTTTTCCACTAGTTCCTTTTTAAGGATTCTGACTGCAGTTATGATTTTCTCAGTACATCTGTTCCTCCTCGGCCCTCTGAAATATCTGAAATAACCTGAATGTTTGTCATGTCACTGTAATCTAGCTACTGGATACACGTCTGTATGTTTAGGATGGTATAATGCAGCGTCTCTTTATCACCAGCGTTGACTCTGGATAACTCCAGGGGTGGAACACTGAGAAGAACTAGAAACAGTGTTCACCCGATTAAAATCTCATGATTTTCATGTTCAGGTTTTGCTGAGTAACTTTCAAAATCTTGCTCTAGGGTCAAATAGGAGCAAATATGTGAGTCATTGTAATTAGCTACACCAGAGAGTGTAATTAGAAGAAATGAATTAGATTTTTTTGCTTTGTCAGCTACTTCCTTTACTTTTAAAGACTAGATGTGCTCCTAGAACTAGATCCAGAGCTACATACACCGATTAGGCATAACGTTACAGCCACCACTTTGTACCTGGACGTATTGTCCATTTTATCAGCTTCACTGACCATATAGGAGAGCTCTGTACTTCTACAATTACAGACTGTAGTCCATCTTTTTTCTCTGCCTACTTTGTTACACCCTGTTCTTTAATTGTTACCCTGATCTTTAATAGTCAGGACCACCACAGGACCACCCCAGAGCTGGTATTATGTAGGTTGTGGATCTTTCTCAGCACTGCAGTGACACTGACATGGTGGTGGTGGTGTGTGTGTGGTGCTGAGTGGATCAGACACAGCAGTGCCGCCGAAGTGTCTAAACACTGTGTCCACTCACTGTCCACTCCATTAGACACTCCTACCTTGCTGCTCCACCTTGTAGATGTACGGTGAGAAACGAGTGGAGAGTTTGTGTTGCTCATTCTCTAGTCCTTCGTCAGTGGTCACAGGACGCTGCCAACAGGACACTGGTGGCTCGATAGTTTTGGTTGGTGGACTGTTCTCAGT
>JAMWET010001379.1:245000-425000 GCA_024036415.1 Prochilodus magdalenae | reverse complement strand
TCACGTAACAACAAACCATTGAACTCTGCGCTGACCACGGTGCCTCCACCCACAGATTCGTTGATATTCTCCACCAAGACAAAAGTGGGACTCATCACTAAAGATGAAGTGTTAAGGACAGTCGTCGTAATAGGCTGCATGCATGTAGTCCTGCGTCGTGCAGCCGTCTGCCAATGGTGCTGGCACTAACAGGATGGCTCACGGAGGGCATCACTGTTCACTGAATGGGACAGTTGATAAGGCCTGTCCTTGCTTAAGTCACATGCTCAGGTGAACATGAAACTTGGATCATTCGCATGTCTCACAATGTCAAACTTACCCACCAAGTTTCAGTCCTGTCCGTTGATTCCTTCTGGAATCAGGACATCCCGTATCAGGACATCCCGTATCACTCGGACCATAGTGTAGAGCAGTGCACGTCTGTGGCTGTCGTGAAATGCAGATTGTGTGCTTTCATGCCAGGGATGCCGCAGTAGAGTCTGACTCTGCACTCGGTTTGGGACCTTGTAATTTGGCTTCCCTTGTCCCAGACTCTGACTTTACCACGCACAAGTGTGTAGCTGCATGCTACTGTCCGCGTCCATATGCGTCCCTGTCTTAAACACTACAAGCTCCCATTTTAGGCTCCTGGAGTAATGTGAATGAACTGAGTGAACTTGTCCCTCAACAGTAAGAATCTGCTTTAGCCAGGGTGTGTCGATGGTGTTCCCCAGGGGCTTCTTGTCTGTGTCCTTCATGTGCATGCCAACAGTGCATTCTTCTATACTGCATCTGCTCAGTGTTCATGATGGGATTAAAGGAACATCTTGATGCAGGAGGGAATCTCTTTTTATTTGGAATATGTTCTTCAGATTGCCGGCGGTCTGTAGGGCTGAGCCAGGGCAGAAATGTGAACAATAATATTTAAAGAAATCTGGAGGCTGTAGTCTAAGCTGTGGCTGTGGTGAAATGCCTCACATCCATAAATTCAGCGTTGCAGAAGCAAACCTCTGCGAGGGTTTTCCTTTATGAGTGCATTGCTGGACATGCCTGCTGATAGAAGGGATTTGCTGTTTTCCATGTTTTAGAATAATAGACAAGACAACTATTAAACAACACACTCACACACACACACACACACACACACACACACACACACACACACACACACACACACATATATATATATTTTTTTTACACTAATTCTAAAATATATATATATATATATATATATATATTTTTTTTTTACATATATATATATATATATATATATATATATATATATATATATATATATATATATATTATTTACAATTAGTATAAAAAAATATATATATATTTAAAAAAACATATATATATATATATATATATATATATGTATATATATATATATATATTTATTTATTTATTTATTTATTTTTTACACTAATTCTAAATAATATTTTATATGCAATTATTTGCAAGAATTTTTTATAGAACAATGGTAATAATAATTCAGAAGGTTGCACTATACTGTTGGGTCAGTCAGGAACAGTGATAAGGCCCGTCCTTGCTTAAGTCACATGTGTGGTTGAGCATGAAACTCACAATATCAAACCTGCCACCCAGTGTCATTCCTGTCGGTTGATTCTTTCCGGCTGCAACTATTGTTTTGATGATGAGTGTATAATGTGTTATGCTTTGTATGTGTATCTGCCGTGTGTTGAGACTGAATTGTTTCATGCCTTGTTCAGATGGTTCCATGGGAAGATAACACGGGACCAGGCGGAAAGGCTGCTGTACCCGCCTGAGACGGGACTGTTCCTGGTGCGAGAGAGCACCAACTTCCCTGGAGATTACACACTCTGCGTCAGCTGCGATGGCAAGGTGGAGCACTACCGCATCATCTACCACAACTGCAAACTCACCATCGACGAAGAGGAGTATTTTGAGAACCTCATGCAGCTCGTGGAGGTGAGCTTATCAATCAGCCCCGTATTACGAAGTCTGAGAAGTGGAGTTTTGGGATTGTTGGTCTGCTTGTGTTTCTGTTGTCATTGTATGTACATTAAGTTACTGTGGAAACGTCTTTTATTAAGTCTGTTTTTACACACTAACCTGTTTTCTGTTTGTTAATAACACCTGTAGAGGGCGGCGGTGAGTGGTGTTTGTTTATATGATGTTGGTTAGTAACACCTGTAGAGGGCGGCGGTGAGTGGTGTTTGTTTATATGATGTTGGTTAGTAACACCTGTAGAGGGCGGCGGTGAGTGGTGTTTGTTTATACGATGTTGGTTAATAACACCTGTAGAGGGCGGCGGTGAGTGGTGTTTGTTTATACGATGTTGGTTAATAACACCTGTAGAGGGCGGCGGTGAGTGATGTTTGTTTATAAGATGTTTTTTAGTAACACCTGTAGAGGGCGGGGGTGAGTGATAAGGGCGACGGTGAGTGGTGTTTGTTTATATGATGTTTTTTAGTAACACCTGTAGAGGGCGGGGGTGAGTGATAAGGGCGACGGTGAGTGGTGTTTGTTTATATGATGTTGGTTAATAACCCCTGTAGAGGGCGGCGGTGAGTGGTGTTTGTTTATACGATGTTGGTTAGTAACACCTGTAGAGGGCGGCGGTGAGTGATAAGGGTGGCGGTGAGTGGTGTTTGTTTATACGATGTTGGTTAGTAACACCTGTAGAGGGCGGCGGTGAGTGGTGTTTGTTTATACGATGTTGGTTAGTAACACCTGTAGAGGGCGGCGGTGAGTGGTGTTTGTTTATACGATGTTGGTTAATAACACCTGTAGAGGGCGGCGGTGAGTGGTGTTTGTTTATACGATGTTGTTTACGATAACATCTGTAGAGGGCGGTGTTAGGTAATATGATCTTCAGAATTGTTGAGTGGTCATTCTTCCTCGCTTGTTGTACGTTTGAGAGTAAACTTCATTCCTGCTTGGAGAACTTTCTTTTCCTCTGCCACCTCTTTTTATTGACTGTCATATGCAGGCCCAAAAATAGACAAAACAGGAAGCAGGTCCACGTCAGGCAGGCCTGCAGAGACAGAGAAAGCGTCTGAGTCAGGCTCCAGGAAACACACACACACACATTTGGCTGGGGGTCAAAGGTTCTCTTAACAGTAGTTTTTGCTGGAGTGGCTAAACACAATCCTATAAACTCGGTCAAGTGGGCTGCATGTCAAGCTGTATGAGGTTATAGCAGTATTATGGTCATTAAGGTCCGTTACGTCTTCAGGGTAAACTAAAGCTCCTGTCTGTGATGTGCTCCATCTGTACAGTGTTCTGTATGAACTTTTCACCAGTCAGGCTATGGGGTTCCTGTGTGGCTAAACTGAAAAGCCAGTGGTGTAAGTTAATTACCAGTGGCATGCTTTGATAATCCTGAACCGGTCAGTTAAAGCTTGGTGCTGAAAAGTGGTCACTTGAACCTGTCCCTCGCTTTGCAGCTCTCACACCCCACCCCTCTCCCTTTTCTCTAGGGCCAAGCCTGTTGCTTCATTCCGTACATTCTTATGTGTAATTTTGGATTCTCTTACTCTCTCTCTCTCCCTCTCTCTCTCACACACACAGACACACACACACATACACCAGCATACACACACACCGTGGTTTGTATTCATACAGTGCCAGGATGTGGACCCAAACTACATATGTGCAATAATTATATTCCTTATATGTATTATATAGATATATGTAAGTATAAGTATAATAATGTTCTATATGTGTAATACTGTGTATAAGTTAGAGACCCCCCCCGCCCTTCATTCATTTGATTTCCAGTTATTCATGTGTTGGGCGGATTAGATATAAGGTCGGTCAAACTGTGTTTCCAAAACTGGAGTTGAAGAATAATGAACTCCTAACAACCACCAGCAAGACCTGGTAGACCACCGCAACTGCCCCCATCAGATAAACAGCACTTACAAGGGGAATTCCTCTCACTTACCAACACTGCTGTACAATTCAGTGGATGGATGTAAACAAAGTAGCCCATTTTACGGGAACTCACAGGCCCTGACTGCTGTACAGTGGTGCTGATAGGAATCAGGAGTCGCCATGGCTACACAACAAACAACACAAATATAGACATTTTATTTACTATCCCAAGAGGAACAATAAATGATGATACATGACTGATACTGGGGAATATTTATTGGGCTACACATACAGAAGTAGTGTCTCAGTATGGTGTCGGGCCGCCATGTTTGCTAACCCAACATGCCAAATGTCTCGGCATAGAGTTGTAGAGATTCCTTGCTGAATGTCCACCATCATGGCTGTTGGGTCAGTCAGGTACAGCGATAAGGTCTGTCCTTGCTTACGTCACATGTGCAGCTGAGTGTGAAACTGTCTCACAATGTCAAACCTCCCCACCAAGTTTCATTCCAGTTGATTCCTTCAATCATTCCTGATTTCTTTTAGGTGCAGCTATTTATGCAGCAATTCTTTTGGCAATAAATGTATATATAACATAGATGATAAAATAATTTCCTTAGGTTTTGCCTTAGAACACCCTTCCTGTATCCTTCCACCATGAGTGCAGTAAATTAAAATAATTTAAAAATACCTATTAGAATAAATACTTTATCAGAAAGCTACCCTAAAGCAACATGTCATGCATCAGCCAGCCTATTCATAACCATGCCATGGAATAGCTTTTAACTATAAGAAC
The DNA here is from genome assembly GCA_024036415.1 of Prochilodus magdalenae. Taxonomy (NCBI): domain Eukaryota; kingdom Metazoa; phylum Chordata; class Actinopteri; order Characiformes; family Prochilodontidae; genus Prochilodus; species Prochilodus magdalenae. The sequence goes on along the minus strand of JAMWET010001379.1, from coordinate 420,361 downwards.
TATTCAGACGTCCGGTTCCTATAAACCACCACTGACTGAACACTTCTGACTCAGTGAGTTTCCAGAGAGCAGAACATTGCACACCAAACCACTCTAAGTGACTTAGTTAACACCATTTCATTATACAGCAGTTTTGAAAATCGTTGCTGTTCCCCTTTAAAGTTTGAGAGAGCTCCACTCTCTGAGCACCATCTATCTATCTATCTATCTATCTATCTATCTATCTATCTATCCACCTAAAGACGTTGCTGGTGTTCTCAGAGCAATGAACTAACGACCCCAGAGTCCAACCCTCAACATCACTGAATGTGTTTGGGATTATTTGGATCATGCCAAATGCCAAACAGAAAAATAAAATCGACTTCTAAGACTGAACTTTGAAGACGTGGAACAATGCATCGAGTGTCCTGAAAAGAATGGAAGGGCAAAAAACAGACACAATAAATTCATAAATATTTAATATTCTGTTTATTTGGTGAGGCTCAGGGCTGGACTGGATACTACATACTATAGCCCTGGATATTTGTCTAGACCAGCCCACTACAACCACAGTGTTCACATCCACCCACCCACCACCATAACCTAAAACTACCATCCTGTTGGCCACTAATGTGCTGAGGTCTTAGCACTCCAGCACCCACCAGGCACATGCCATTTGTCCCAGCTGGTCTCCATTTACTGTATGTAGGACAACAGCATGGTTACCGGCCATGCATTTCTTGCTTTCTCATTTTCTCAGAGGCCCACTTGCATAGTGGGCCACCAGGAACTGTCTCGGCTCTCCCGATGGCTAGTCCATCCCTGTTGAGGCATATGCATGACTTTCTGTTGAACTTTATTTTCTGTTTTTAACCTGAGGCTAAAAAAGGAATGACTCGCGCCCAATGGCTGTTTTGCCTGGAAATGAAATAGATGGTGGCCGTGTCTGACTTTAGACAGTAAATTCAGTTCCTCTCAGTTCAGAAAAGTTGTTTCGTCAGTGTTGCCTTTCTGTTGCTGTTTGCCATAAACTGTTGGTTTTTAAACTTGCAGTGTAGCTGCCATAGTGAGTGACAGTGTTTGGCTTCGTCTGAAGTCATAGTGTCAGTGACCTAATGCTAACTCTACTCAGTAACAGCCTTCACCTGACCCAGGAGATGATCACTAACTGACACTTACTGACCACGCTCACAGACCTTCTCCGTGGCCTATCTCCATGCAGTTTAACCTGTGAGTAGTGATGTGTCCCAGGACACGGCGTCCAGGTGTGCAGCTCAGACTGTTTTTGTTGGAGTCTCTCTGAGTACAGTAGCCCGGGCCTGACGAGTGTTGGAGATTTGCTGTGGAATTTGAAAGTAAAGTAAAGTTTGGCAGGGCAAACCCGACAGACCCAGTTTGCCATCTTACCCCAAAGCCAAGACGTGTGTGGTGTGTGGTGTTTGCTTCTTTGGCTTCACACTGGAGCCTGGAGGCTAATGTAGCTAACAAGCAGTGGAGGCTTTATACTGCACCAACTAGCCATGTGCAAACGCAGGCCTAAAACCTCTTTGCACTTGCACTAAACTGACACAATTAGATTTGCTTGTGTGGTTTCTGACACCGTGCTGTTGTCTGTACTAATGGAAAAAACCATGTGACCCAGCTGACAACAGTAGCAGCCATCTTAAAACTTTGTCCAGCCTTCTGCTCAGCAGTGATATGTGTACAATGGCACTGAACATTCCTAAAGTCATCTTTGGGATGGTGTAAACGCGGTGTTTGGATGAAATGGTCCCTCAGCCTTCTCCAGGTTTATGCAGCGGTAGATATACGACTGCAAACCCATAATGCATATAAGCATTGCTATCAGGGAAGTTTATGCCTCTGTCCAGTCGGCCATCTGCTGTCGCTTTGTTGCGTGTGCTGCAGCCTGTGGTCGATGGTGTGCGAGTGAAGCACTTGCGTTGTTTGTTCTCACCTTTTTGACTGCACTACAGTTCCTGGAAAAGTTGATGAAAAGGAAGCGAGAAAGAGGAAGCTGAAGCGCAGGTTCCACCTCATTTAAGAGGCTGGATCGATACAGCTCTGTTGACTCCACCATCTTATCTTACCCTCTGTCCTGCAGAGCCCCGGCTGGGGTGCTTTTCACCACCTCTGAAGCCATGAGGGTGTTCTGCATGTGTGGACATGTGGACAGGATAAGGCACACTGCTCTTAGAGTCAGAGTGCGAGAGTTCGTTGCCCCCCACTGGTGACTGATGTTCATCGTTCTCAGTGTTAACCCAACACACTTTGCAAAACTACCCGTTTGGCCAAGCCAGCCCTGACATGCCATGGTCGCTCTGGTCGCTGTAGACGATAGAGGGTTGTTCAGGCAGGGGGATTTCCAAAAGGTCACTGTCAAGATAGCAAGACGCACAGCGTTATCTTTGGGCCCAAGCACTCTGAGAGCACAGGTTTCCACGTCCTCCAGTCACCCACACAAAGGCTATCCACTTTCTCAGTGTCGTTCTGTGGCCTAAAGTGCTAGAGGTGTGTGTAGGTGGGCAAATTAGCTCCCCCTAAAGCACTATGCTAAACGGTTGCACAAGCGGTTGGTTTCCAAAGGATACGAAATGAAGGTCCAAAGCAGTATCTATAACCGCAGGCTTCTGTGTATGCCAGTTACCCATACAAAAGATGAAGCTTTGCCCAGAGGGGTCCTTGCCTGCTGAGAACAGAACCAAGGGTGTTCCTTTTTGGCAACCCCTGGAAGGTTATCCTGCTGGAGAGTTAGTTAGGGAGCTCTCTGGAGAACCAGGACACCTAGTGCCTTATACCTCGCTTGAGGACTAGACTTGCTAAGAGGTTTCTGACAAAAACTGGACAAAAGTGCTTGTCAGGCTTCAGGACTCATGACTGCTGGCGGTCTCCTTTTATAAATAATGCATGTCTGCATTTATATTTGAATGAATATGCAAATTTTAACTGTATGTGACCTGCTGAAAACCACAAGACTGATATGTGACTTGCTGATTTTAGCCGTTGCATTGTCCCTGATAATACTGTTATATGCTTTTGTTTATTTAGGTTTTTCTAGAGTGAAGTTAAATAATTTTGATGTTTAATGAGTAACATGATGAAAAGAAACTTGTAGTAATAGCAATAATAAAGATACGGTAATAAAGATAACCATAGGACCTAATAAAATACAACTCAGAGATCGGCCTGTTTTTTATCATTTGCTAACATGTAGTTTCTGTATTTTGTAATACAGTTGCATTCATTTGACTGTGGTTTCATGTCCCCCCCTCAGCACTACACCAAAGATGCAGATGGACTGTGCACGAGACTCATCAGCCCCAAACTCATGGAGGGCACAGTGGCAGCACAGGACGAGTTCTCACGCAGTAAGGCTTTGTTCTCTTCCCTCAGACAGCTCACTGGAAGTTTCTTTTTCAATGCTGCGGTGTGACAAGCAGTTCAGCCCTCTAAGCCATAGTGCTTTATTCATATACTCCACCAGACTTATAATGTATTATCCTGCAGTCTTAAAAATCAAGCACCCCTTCAATTATTGGCAAAGTCATATGTGTAAATGAGATGTGAGTTTGAGGACCCTATTAAAGAACATCCACATAAAGCTTCTATACTATATAATTATTTGGATTTATTATTATTAATAATCAGTAAGCTTCGTATTTAATTTATTAGGGATTTAAAAGAGGATATATGATTAAGAAAGATATATTTTAGACACATTAGGCAACCCCAGTAATCATTTGGTGATCAGATAGTGATTAGTATGTTTAGTTTTTGCCATAGTACCGTTTAGTATCGAGCATTGTGATGCTACACTTGGTATCAGTATCACAGGTATCGTGATAACTCCGTGTTAGCCCTTGGAAAGAGCATCGCTGGTGCGGGTGCAGTGGCCCTGCTTCAGTGAGGCCTGATGACTGTAGTAATGCCGTCTTTTACTCCTCCTGCGTTGCACAGGTGGCTGGGCGCTGAACCGAAAAGAACTGAAACTCCTTCAGGCCATAGGGAAGGGGGAATTTGGGGGTAAGTTGCGCTGTTGTATGTGTACCAGAGTGAGGATATAAGTATTAACTTGTACTATTTGTTGTGTTTTATTTAATTATTGTTATTATATTGACTTCTGTATGTCTTTGGTTTTCTTTATTTGAATGGTCCCATCTTATGATCAGCTAGGTGGCTAATTATTTATGGCTGATTATCGGGATGACAATTAAGTTAGCCCATATGCTAAAAATGGAATTCTGACATCCAGTGAAGCACTTCAGTGACCACGACCTGCCGGCAGGTCTAAACCTTCTAATGCTTAAGCTGTTAAGCCTTTTTGTCATTTATTGCACCCTAATAATCATTATTCAGTCATTTAATTGTATATAATAATGTAAACTGCATTAAGTCATTTTAGGATTATAGCTTAGCTTTACCTCTTCTAGAAAAAATTATCAGTTCTAGATTAAAATATCAGCTACTCTAAAATCTAAACAATTTTGTTTTTGGCTGTCAATACCAGCATAGAAATGTTTGCAGTTATTTATTATTCTTATTCTTATTTTCATGAATAAACATGGTAAAAAGTTGTTAAAATGGTAAAAAGAACTTAATTCATCACAAAGAAAATTCATGTGCGGGAAGATTTACAGTAAAATGACAACAGCATATGAATAAAAACAATACCATAATAAATATAACACATAAAATACAAATAATAATAATTGTGAACACACAGTGGCAATAATACTGAAAATGCCATGTCTATACATGAAACTTCAGCTCACTGGACAACAAACGAGTCATATTCATGTTTAAGGTGGTAGTAACTTCAGGCACCTGCAGATGGCACCCCGCACGAGGATAATGGGGCTATAAATACCGGCAGGGTGTGAGTGACAGGATTGAGAAGAGGCACTACAGTGCAGAGAAGGTCTCGCTCCATGTGTGGAAATAGACTCCAGAGCAGATGTTAATGATTGGCTAAAAGGAGTGACTGTATTTGAGCATGCCAAGACCGTAGTGTGGAGGAAGTAGCTGAATCTGCAGGTGCATGGAAGCGTACGGTCATACGGGTCTACCAGCAGTGTCTAAAATCCCAGTCTACAGGGAATTCTCAGAATTGTGCCAGGGAGAGCATCCACCAAATCTGGATCCACTGCTCAATTCTTAGATGTAAGAGTCTGAACACTGATGTGGCCTCCATCCAGAACCAGTCCAGTCCATGCCAAATCCAGTCACAGCTGTTGTTTGTGATTATGGAGAGACACACTGTTAGGTACATTTCAGTCACAGGTGACTCATTTTTTGTCTCCAAATCGGTGTGAAACAAGAAGAACCGTCACTCCGATTATGATTTTAAGTGTTTAGCTAAAATTGTCCCCACAATCTGGTGTTTCTCTATTTCGGTCGTAGAACTCCTTCTAGCGCTCCTGTTTCACCTCATAAGCATGTGAAGAGTAAAACCGGGTTGAACATTGTGTTTTTTGTTTCAGATGTGATGGTGGGTGAATACAGAGGCACTAAAGTAGCTGTGAAGTGCATCAAGCATGATGCCACCGCACAGGCCTTCGTTGCTGAGGCTTCCGTCATGACGTATGCTCTTTCATCTCTTTCATGATGTGCTTATGAAACCTGCAACTTTTCCATGTAACTGTCTGAAGTCAGCCTGAAGCTTTGATCACATGTGTCTGTAGCGATGAGTGAACTGCTGTGTGGGGAAGTCACTTTCAGTGGAACTAATGAAATATCCTTTCGTTGTCTAGGCAAATGCGCCACAACAACCTTGTGCAACTTCTAGGAGTGATCGTGGAGGAGAAGGGCAGCCTGTTCATTGTTACCGAGTACATGGCCAAGGTCAGTGACCCAACACCGTTTAACCCTTATTAAACCTTATTACTGTCTATCGGTTTGTTTAATGGGACTTAATGTTACGTAAATGGTGATTGGCAGGTGTTTCCTCTAGTGTTGTCTAACTAACATGAAGTAAATATCGTCACTGTCCAATGAAAAACATGCATCTCCATTTTTGTCCATTTTGACTTTTATGCATCATTTGAAAACAGCCGCTGCCGTTTATACTTAGTGAGATTTGCATGACCAGTAAGACCAACTGAAATGGCCTAGAAGTGCTCGGAAGGACGTCTGGTTCCATTGACTTACATTAAAATTGAACAAGGTTTTTGGCCTCTCCTGTAAAGTTGCCATTTTGGAGATACGTCTTTTTCTTTGGACAGCGACGATATGTAACCACTGTTATTGTATTACTTCATATTACCTAATGCATTACTTCATGTTAGTCATTGCTCACTGTAGTGTTACCAAAATTCCACCCTCCTCCTCGAATCTTTTTCCCCCGTAGAAGGAGGAATATGCAAATCCATGTATCAATCAATAATTCCTCTGATTATTTAATTGCATCTGTTGACAAACTGGAGATCCTCTACACATCTCCATTAGAGACTCAGCCTTTTGTGAATACTGCTTTAGCAGCAAATCCTTAAAACAATCACCTGTTTGAAATCACATCATTTAAATTTTACCTCATTACCAGCCCTCTATTTCCCCATCCCAACAATTTTTAGAAGGTATTGCCAGCATGAAATGCAGGAAATGACATTGAACAGGCAAATAATTAGCTATCTTGGGTTCATACTGTGTGCAATGAAATAAAAATCACATTTTTACTTGTATTTTTAGCATTTTTTCAAACATTGCCAACTTTTTCAGATTTAGGATTTTACATACAGTACTAGTCAAAGGTTTAGACATGGCTTCTCATAGAAGGTTTATTGTAGAGTAAAAGTGAAGACAGCAAACTGTAAAATAGCATTTATTTTATGGCATTTAGTTGACGCTTTTATCAAGGGCGGCTTACAGGCTTAATCATATATAGGCCAGTGCAGTGTTAGGAGTCTTGCCCAAGGACTCTTATTTGTGCAGCACAGCACAGTAACCAAGACCAGGATTCAGACCCCACTCTCCCACATGTGGTGGTGACTCCCTGACGGGTAGTAGTGTTATCTGCTGAGCTACACCAACCACAATAGCACTCATGGAATTATACAGTCCACCTTAAAAACTTTACAGGAGGATAAACAGCTTTCCTACCTGCGGTGGAGGCTGATCTTTATTTCTAAGCAGGTTGGACCAATTGTATTGGTCTGTCCATCATGAATATTCACTATACTGAAAGAGGGAATAGAGCTTTTAAACGGTTCAGAAAATGAGCTTAAAGTTTTTACCTAATAAAATACATATCAGGGATGGCGAGATGGTGGTATACGGTGTCAGACATCTCATTAGTTGGAACCGTTAGGTGTACGCCTGTAGAGTCTTTAAGACCACCAACTACATTCATCTAGTTGGGTGTGTCTAAACTTTTGACTGGTACTGTATATCCAATAATTGACCTACAGGAGATTAACTCTGGTAACTGAAATTATTCACAGAGCTCATTTACATATATCACTAGCTGTTTTAAAGGCACAGTAACACAAAAAGCCTGTTTACCACTAAAGGAGAAAGAGAGGTCATGCAGAAACGAATGATGGCTGATGGATGTGTGCATACAAGTGAACCTCAGGAGAGGAAATAAATCAAGGTGGCTGGTAGTCTAGCGCTGAGGGGAGCCAGCTACCGGAATGTTCGAATCCAAGGATTACCAGGTGGTTAAGGCACTTAACCTCAGATGGTGATGCTGAGCTGTCCCCAGATTATGCAGCAAAATCAAAAAGAAAAACACATAACAGTATGTGGCCTTAAATATGACCAGGGTTATGAACTAAGTAGGCAAAACAAATCAGCACCATTAGTAAGGAAGTTTGTTTGTATGACTGAATGAATGTGATGGACTCAGTTTGCACCATGTCTAATAAATGCTGGGCTTGTTTCTGCAGGGCAGTCTGGTGGACTACTTGCGTTCCAGGGGGCGCAGTGTTATTAGGGGAGACTGTCTGATCAAATTCTCCATGTGAGTTTTGAACCAGTTTAATTGCTGTAACCCTTTGCTTATTATTATTCAGTTATTATTGTTCATGTTATTAATGTTAAGCACAAAAAAAAGATCGAAAGAGGAAAAAAGACCCAACAATTTTAGACCTTCAGCGAGCAGCAGTGCCGCCCATGAGTCATCACCAGTGCCAGCACCATTGGCGAACTGCTCCACAATACTGGATTATATGCACGCAGATCGTTACAACGACTGCACCTTAACACCACATCATCATCACCAAAGACTGCAATGGTGTCATGACAGACTGCAGAACGGCAGCAGGTCATCTTCAGTCCAGAAGGCCTGGTGTCACTCCACCTATACATTACATTACGTTACATTACATTGCATCCACCTCCACCCCTACCGCACCATCGGCAGGAACTGTGTGAGAATATTCAAGCTGTATGGGACGGATTACCACAGGACACCATTAGGAACCTCTACAACTGCATCCCGAGAAGTCTGGCATAATGCACACACATATATATATATATATGCATGAAGAAAATCTGTGTGTGTCTGTATCTTAGTTTAAAAAAAAAAGTTTATTCTCTCTCTCTCTCTCTCTCTCTCTCTCTCTCTCTCTCTCTCTCTCTCTCTCATTCTCTCTCTCTCTCTCTCTCTCTCTCTCTCTCTCTCTCTCTCTCTCATTCTCTCTCTCTCTCTCTCTCTCTCTCATTCTCTCTCTCTCTCTCTCTCTCTCTCATTCTCTCTCTCTCTCTCATTCTCTCTCTCTCTCTCATTCTCTCTCTCTCTCTCTCTCTCTCTCTCATTCTCTCCCTCTCATTCTCTCCCTCTCATTCTCTCTCATTCTCTCTCTCTCTCTCTCTCTCTCTCTCTCTCTCTCTCTCTCTCTCTCTCTCTCTCTCTCTCTCTCTCTCTCTCTCTCTCTCTCTCTCTCTCCAGGGATGTATGTGAAGCCATGGAGTATCTGGAAGCCAACAACTTTGTGCACAGAGATCTGGCTGCTCGTAATGTTCTGGTGTCTGAGGAGAACATTGCCAAAGTCAGTGATTTCGGTTTGACCAAGGAGGCGTCATCCACTCAGGACACAGCCAAGCTCCCTGTGAAATGGACAGCCCCCGAAGCCCTGAGAGAAAAGGTAGAGAGAAGGGCGGAAGCATAGTGCATGCATGTCTCTTGTCACTTAGATGCACAGATAGCTTACCTACAGAATCATGCAGTGGCGAGGCCAAGGCTAAATCCTCCTGTTCCTGTCTGTATCCCCACAGACGTTTTCCACTAAGTCTGACGTTTGGAGCTATGGCATCTTGCTGTGGGAGATCTACTCCTTTGGCCGTGTGCCATACCCACGAATCGTGAGTGTCCTGAATTGTTTTGTTTACAGCCCCACTTTTAAAGAGCTTCTTCTGTTTATTGAAGCTTTGTCCAGGTTGTTTAAGGTCACAGGCTGCTTTTGAGTCTTCTACTATACAAGCACAACTAGCTGAACTCAAGCTTCTGTACATACGCCACCCATGAGAAGTTTGGGCTCTGGACTGTATCCTGTTCTAAACAATACAGTGTTTTTACAACAACATATCATATTAGATCACAGTGTATTACAACGTGTTGTACTGTACGCATGCTGAAGGGGACTTCCACCAAATTTCCATAATTTTTGCATGATCAGTGAGATGTAAACAAAGTCGTTCAGTACGGTTTGATGGGAGTCGGTTGAGTTTAGAGAAACTTGCAGACTCTGAGGTCTTTACAGTGGTGCTGATGGGAACCAGGGGGTGCAGAGTCTACAACACTAATATAGTTACTTTATTTTATGCTCCAAAACCACCGAGTTGCAGGTGTAATGTTGACATTAGTAAAATCACCTTTCTTTTTTTGTAGTTATTTTGCCTTACAGTTCTCCCCATGTAGCCCTCAGGCATGACTGTATTATTCCATCTGATCAAAATATTATTTCTAAATTAGTGTCTTAGACATCAGACAGCATATTCATAAGCATGTCCTGCTGTAACTTCCTGCTAGGGAGCTTTTAGAGGCATGTAGCTCCTAAGATGATCACCAGCACTGTGAACAATGACTCAGTAAGTCTCTCTAAAACTCAGCATTACATGTCAAACAAGTTCAAGTGGTTTTATTTGTGATTTCAACTATATACAGTGGTGTACAGTACACAGTGAAACGAAATAACGTTCCTCCAGGACCAAGGTGATACATAGAACAATAGACTACACAAAACAATACAACATAAAGTGCATGTGTGCCAGTGCGCAAGACAATATACTATAAATACACACGACCATTTACAAGACAAACAATAAATACAGGGGAGGGTAAAAAGTTAAGTCTGCCCCTTAGTAGTGGGAGCAGTAAGGTGCAGTTGTGCGTATTTGGTGTAAATGTAAACATTAGACACTGTAAACACTGTAAACCACCATAAACGACTTTGTTTTGCATCTTAATAATTTAATAATGTGAAAACCTGGAGAGCAATAGTATTCCCTTTATACTTGTGGTTAGTGTGTTAGCTTGGAGCTAACATATTAGCATTACATCACAGGACACTATAAAATTAGGGGTGCACCGAAGAGCGCTCTCTCTCTCTCTCTCTCTCTCTCTCTCTCTCTCTCTCTCTCTCTCTCTCTCTCTCTCTCTCTCTCTCTCTCTCTCTCTCTCTCTCTCTCTCTCTCTCTCTCTCTCGCTTTCTCTTTCTTTCTCTCTCTCTTTCTCTCTCTCTCTCTCTCTCTCTCTAGTATGCGATATATGCTGTATATATATCACACACTGTATCTCACACACTCGTTTCCTCAGTCCCTGCTTCCTTCCTAAAAACACCTCAGTCTTTGTGAAGGCAGCAAACATGCCGTCAGGGCCACGTTAAATAGGCAAATCTGCTGTAACTGTGCCAGAAGTGGACCAGATCTGCTTTGTTTCGACCCCCAATCGCTGACCCACGTTTAATTTATGCAATGTGGAAAAAGTAGCAAAAGATTCTGGTGCATCCGTATATATAAAAATCCAGCTTTCATTTCAGATATTGTGCTTTTATCATGTTGAATATGACATTTTTAAATAAACCACCTTTCAGTCACTCCTTATTTGCTATATAGAAAAATGTATCAAATTGAGACACCGCTATATCATACCACCCTGAATAACGCATATTGTAAAAAAGTTGCAATCTTTAGATATCAAATGGCATATCACTTTTTTTCACTAGCAAGTGTGTTTGATCACTTGTATATTTGCATATTTATTTTTAGCTGACATATAGTTAAATGTAATTAAATTAGTCATAATTATTCTAATTATTATTATTGGATTGTTGCTTTTATGCAGCTTTCTTCAGTTCCTTATTGTAGACAACTTCTTACAGCTTGTTAGCTTGTTGATAATTATTTGCATCATGTGAATGTCACACATTTCCTACATGCGAAACACTGATTCCACACTTTTGATTGACTGTGTCCTGCTCCGTCTCTCTGGCTGTCGCCTGCACTAGCCCTACACACACGTTGCCAGCAGAGGGCAGCATTGTCCACCGATTTAACCTGTTGTTTGTTCTGAGTCTGATCCAATAAGATGTAAGCACACCCTGCCTGTTTCCCTCTCCTGTCCTCTCTCAGCCTCTGAAAGACGTGGTTCCGCGAGTGGAGAAGGGATACAAGATGGACGCCCCGGACGGCTGCCCACCCGTTGTGTACGACGTCATGAAGCTGTGCTGGACTCTGGATGTGGTTCAGCGGCCCAGCTTCAGAGACCTGAAAGAGAGACTGCAGGACATCTGGACCAATGAGCTCTACCTGTGACAGCAGACAAACAGATGGACAAAAATATCCAATGTGAGAGAGAGAATGAGTGAGAGAGAGAGAGAGGGGAGAACATGAGAACAAGCTCCTCACTGGGACCGTATACACATCCTCAGACCAGCACTCAGACTTCCCACCGAAGTCTTAAGACAAGCGGGACATGCACAGGACTTTTAACTACGGCCAGCTTCTGTTACTGATTGCTACTTTTCCTTGTTTAGTTTCTTTCACTGTTTCTACATGATCTGTCTTATAGGATCAGGGAGGCTGGGCTTCTCTGGAGTATTGAGCTGTTTTTGAGCCACATGTAAACATGTCCTCACTGCCCCCTTTACTGTCCTGGGATTTTTGTCATGAAATCATGTAGTGCTATTTAAGCCAAGGTTTAGCGTCAAGAGGAAATCATAAGACATTCCTATTGGACAGTCCTCATGTTAGCTAAGGTAGGAAACGTACCTCACGCAGGTGTGTAAACGCAAACGCAGTTACTTTGCTACATAATGAATGCAGTGGTTAGTTAAGGCGGCTCGATACAGGGTGTCCGATACTGATACCAAAACCTTACTGGTCCCGATACCAGTCCGAAACCGTCTTTCCCCCTCTCTTAAACAGGTAAGCTGTTAATAATACATTTGTCCGGGTCCACTTTGCTTCACCAGCCATCTAAATAATATGATGATCAAACTGTGAAAGGAGTTCTCTACTGCCCTAATGAAAGAAGCATAACCCGAGTTCTGCAACACTGCTGTGTCCCTCTGTTTAAACTTCTTCACTCACTGAACTATTAGCATTGTGTCTGATTGGACAGCAGCATTTCTAATAAAATTTAGGGGCAACTTGGAGTATTTATGTGATAGTTTAGGTTAATGGATCATATCGGTTTATCATTACTATTTTATTCATCCCATATCCAGTTCAGTATTGGGCCGATACCGATACTGAGTAGCGTATCTTGCACCCCTAGTAGCTCGTAACTCCTACAGAGTCTGTATCAACAAATTCAAGTCTTTCCAGAACATGGCAGGAACATAAAGGCTTCTTCCCTTTCTTTATTTACATGATATCACACTGAACACACCAATAACTTTACCCCAGATTACATTCAGCTCAGAATGGTTGCGCAGCTGAAGCTTGTTGCTAGCCAGTTGCCAGGGAAGAATAAGCGACACATAGAGGAGTGTGGGTCAGTATGTCTGTGGATTAGAGTTTGGGGATCTGCCCTGAGCAAGTACAGGCAGTTTGGTGGCTGTAGGCTAAAGGAACTAACAGGATTTGCATGAGGAGTGAAAATAAATGGGAGTATATGAGCAAAACGAGGGATGGGGAAAAAGAGAAACTGTGGCTCAGACCAACATTGAATTTGTGCTCAGGAGTCTGTCCTGAGTGTGTGTCAGTCAAGCAGAAGTCTAGTAGATGGGCGTGTACGTTTTTCTCCCATTCATTCTTAGTGTAAAAAATTCAGAATATATATGTGTATAAATATATATATATTCTGATTTTTTTATAATTCAAAAAAAAAAAAAAAAAATATATATATATATATATATATATATATATATATATATATATATATATATATATATATATATATATATATATATATATATATATATATATATATATATATATATATATATAATATTTTTTTTTTTTTTTTTTTTTTGAATTATAAAAAAATCTGAATATATATATATACATGTTGGAGTTGTAATGGTGTCGATATCTCGGAAACAGCAGAAGAGCAGAAGAAGGCTATACAGTTGGTTAACTGCATATTGTGCATTGCAGAAGGAATGCACCACCATAATAGAAAGTGTACTTGAAAGTGCTTGAAAGTGTAGAATAGGCACTTTTGAGAGAGTTTCTCCACATTGAAAAGCTATGAGAGAGAAATGATTCATATTAATATAATTAACACATCACAGTATGCCTTTCATTCCTGTCCAGTGAAAAACATCTGTCTCCATTGTTTTCCCAGATCTTTACTGTTCTACTTGAGTAGAGCACAGCAGCTTTAAAGTAATTCCATACTGAATGGACCAAAAATGAAAAGCTCCATTATGGTTTGGAGTAAAATATCTTTATATCAACTTGCACTGAACATAAAGAGACATTACGCTGATGTTACACTGTTTTTCTTTGGACAGTGATGTTTTATTGCCGGCAGTAACGTCTAGTGAGGACGGTCCAATAGGATTTCGCAACACATGGAATGAGTAGCACAATGATTTCCTCTTATGTCCTTTACGTAACAGAACCAGTTCTGTCCTTTGAGTAACAGAACCGGTTCTGTTCAGTGGCTGACGATAAGTACTCTTAGACTCCAGCATCTATCAGCTAACCCATATAGTGCAGGCCAAAATCTGGGACCACTCTTTTATCTCTTTGGAATCTGAAGGAAGAACGGAGCTTGACTTTCTCCCCTTTCTCAAAGCTTTAAGTACTGTTTATCTTTTGGGGGCATTTTCGGTGGTCCGCCAGGTCTTGCACGGCTCTTAGGTGTCTCATTTTCTTTTACTCTTTCAATAATTTATTGAACTCCAGTTTAAGAAAAGTCCAACGTTCTCCTTTCTTTTCCTTCGACTTTCCATTGATGAATGTCTCAAATCTCGAATACATAAATAAAAATTCCATTTTGACTGAAAGTTAAATAAGGGTGGTCATTTCTCACTGGTGCTGTACAGTAGAAGCCCCCTGGAGGCGGAAGAGGAGCTCTAAAGGGTGTCCCTGTTGAACAAACCTGGCTTTGGCTCAAGTTAAAGTGTAGAGGTTGACAAAGGAAGGGTGCGTTGTGAAAGCCCCCGGGTCTGCAGACCCCCCACCCCACCCCAAAAGTGAATGTGAAGCTCAGTGACAGCTCCTGATCTCTCTCACAATGCCCTGTGCATGTTTGAACTCATTCACTTCAATGGGATACTGACACAGCAGTTCCTCTGTCTGTTCACATGACCACACGCATGATTACAGGCTAGTTGTATGTGTGTGTGCATGCATGAGTGTCCGTGTACGGTCCCTCTCTGTGGACGCTTGTGCGATGAGTCTGTCCTCGGTGCCGTAGTGCCTCCAGAGCACTGGACTCTGAGCTGATGTTGTTGTTATTATTCGCTGTTTCTGTTATTGTTTTTATTATTCTATTATTCTATTATCGTACCGCAATTGGCCATGACGTCCTGATCCATAACCCTAAAGACTGGACCTGGAGCATGTTTGCATTCACACAGGGAAAGCTCAGACCTGTTACTTCCCATTTTTGATCCTGACCACACACATTACAAGGATTTTGTTATGGGGAATGTAAGGAGGTAAATATAATAGAGGTTCTAATTATATAATTATAATAAGAGGTTAATATACAGACAGAAACCATACAGCTGGTGTCGTTTGTTGGAAAGACTGCTTATTGCATTGCCTGTTGAGGAGCTGCAGCTCCATAATGTCCACAATGAGGAAAATTCATTTCAGTTAGAATCTATAAAGTGGTGGCAAAAGGTTAAACTGAAGGATGGAACTGGAGCTGGACTCCAGTATCTGTTTCATTCACACAGCATGAAAAAGAAAGAACTCCTCTTCCTCAAATGGAAACTGGTAATGCATCACATCTAGCTGATATCAGAGCTGAGTAATCCAGGATAGCAATTCGATAGCGTGGGTTCAGGTAAAATGGGACAGCGTGTTAGGTAATATGTACACCCTGAATGCCAAAGTCAGAATTTTACCCCATTTATTCAGCACAGTGCTGGGTAATACGGGATACACGTAATGTAGGCTAATGGTTAAACACTTTCACTGTGCATGCTTTTGCCACAGTTTTTGATTTTTTCTGAGGTTTGGTAGGTTGGAACAGATGAAAAGCCCCAGTAATGCTACAAAAACAAACTGAATATAATCCTGTTTATTTAACACACATTCCTGCACTTATCTCAGATAATCAGGCCTCATTATAATCTCTATATAATATAACATACTGGCATAATGTGTTACAATGTAATAAAGCATTGTTAATGCCCACCCAATAAGTGAAATTTACATTTGCTTATTAAGAAAAAATCTGAAAACTTTGGCTAGGGCCGTGTAACATGACAATACTTTACTGCACTGTAACACATTATACCAGTATGTTATATTACAAACTGGTCTTAATTAAGCCTAATTAAGCCTGGTTTAGTACAGCACTGTATGTCAAATGTTAAATCAAATCCTATTCAGTTTTTGTTCTGGACCCACCCTACGTAGCCAAACTCACCATTCTTTCATTATATACCTGCTGCTGAGAAATTAAGACCTCGTCTATCAATATTTTAGCACATAACAGCAATAAAGGGTTTGTTCAAAAGGTGGGAATACAAGCCCACTCACATCCAGGCAAGAGCCTAATATGGCAAACCATATTCTTATCACCAAACAGGACTGGGAAACTGGATATGGGGAAATGTCTTTGAAAAGTGGTCTTGTGGGGCAAGCATGCAGGCATTCTTTCACAGACAGAGGAGTCCGTATGATTCCACTCACACTGACAAACCAGTAAAACTGTTCTACCTTGGGCTTGGTGCATTTGTTGCTCAGGAGTGCACATGCAAGCAGATCCCATTTGGAAATTAGTATCCATATGTTGGGGTGGGGGAGTGGTTGGAGTGGTTGGGGCTGATACTGCAAAACATATATAGCCGATCGCAACACAAATCATTTTCATAATACACAATATGTACTATAATGTGTACTTTTGCTGAGATCCAAAACGGAACCTACTATGCCCAATGTTCAGTGTTCATATTTTTATTTTTAGGGTCCCTGGAATAAATTTATATCCTTTAATATTCCCACAACACACATTATTTTTCTCATACTGTACATCTCCATTCACCCTCTGCCTAAAACGATCCTGGGATTCAGATAGAACAAACTGAGTCCACCTTTACAACTACACTGAAGCAGATTCAGAATGGTCAGTGTGTTGTGTGAGGCATGCCAAGCTTGCTAGTAGGCAGGCAGTATGTATTATGTTACGAGATGACATCACCTTGTAACAGAGAAAAGAGCTGGAATTTTAACAAGGTGTTTCAGGCAGCGGAGTCAAGTGGTTTCTGTTGGAGAGAGTTTTCCCCTCTGGTGTTTACCTTGGGCTTTATAACTTCGCAGGCTGCGTTTTCACGTGCACCACAGATTACAGCACAGGGAAAGAATAAAGCATAATAGGTCTTATTTAATGAGTTGGAACAGACGACTCAGAGCCTATAAATGACTATAAATACTACTAAAATATGTTCAATATTTCGTTCAACCTACAAAACTGGAATTATTTTTTTGATAAGTGCCCTACACTGAATCCAGTAAAGCAGGCCTAATAATGCTCCTGTCTGTTTTACACTATGCTAACCTATACAAGTGGAAAATAGGCCCAACTCATAGTAAAAACCAGCTGCATCATCCGTATTATATGCACTGCCATGTTTATGATTGGGTCGAGGGTGAAACGGTGTAAAATGAATTCCTGCTGAACTATCACTTCAACCCAGTTTCATGATTTTGAAGGATGCCACTTTCAAAGTTTTGGAGAGTAAGGCTTGCTATGTTGTGATGTAATTCGAGTAGAAGTGAAAGAAAACGCTGTGGCCGTCCAGTGTTCCCCATCTCAAACTGTCTGTACCTGCCAGAGCGCATTGTGGACACGGCCTTCAGGTTGCGGTGGGCTGCGTCTCTGAGCTCCACACCACACATGTAGTCAGCATGGTTGTTTACCTGCAACGTCTCAAGCAGAAGAGGAGTGATGACAAGCTGGAACACAAACCTTCATACCTGGGCGTTTTTTGCTGAATCCATAGCGTGGCCTCGTGATGCTACGGCTAAAGTCCCACATGCTGGCTCAGAGAAATATAAGCACTGCTGAACATTTTATTCCAGAGGAAAATGTGTTCTTGTTTACTATACTGAAATATGAGATTTTAGTGCAACTGCAGGTTCTGACGTCTGCTAAGGAGGAGATCTGATGGTGGGAGGGGTTTCAGATGAGTTATGCTAAAGCTAATGCTGGACTCAGTCGGAGTAATGTTCAATGCTGCAAAGCAGTCCTCTTTTACACAAGGACTTTTAACAAACATATATTAAGCAGTATGTAAGTGAAGAGGTGCATGATGCGTCTACCTGACCACAGTAGCTTGTGAGGGCTGTTTAGTCCTGTTTAATCTGACTCATTTAACAGACTGACTGTCACCCTGTTGAAAATAACAGACCAGCGTTTCATTTAAACTGGTTTACCTTGGTTTATCCTTGACTGTTCCTGGTTTAGCCAGTCACCTCAGCATGGTCATGCTGGTTGGCCAGCATACCGGAGTCAAAGCTGGTTTTAGTGGATTTTTTAGCTCTTCAACTTACATTGCTGCTGACCAGCATACCCGGATAAAGAGGTAGTACTGCGGTGAAAGCCCTGATCCCTGTTGGATCATTTAAGGACAGTCCGCCAATCAGTAAGCATAACAATGGCTGAAGCTCTTGGCAACCAACCATTACTACCATCGCCACCTTCACTTGGCAGTCCCAAAAAAAAAAAAAGAGTTAACACTAGCATGGCTCTCCACAACTGGAGATGCACTTTGTTAAGCAATGATGTTTGATGCTGAACTCAAATGTTTCTTTAAGCCTGAGAAGGAGTGAAGAGGGAGGAGCGTGGACTGTGCATTTCCTTGTTTCTTACATTAGGAGAGGACACCACAGCTTTCCGGTGATATGTTGCCCCTCTGTTTGTTTGAGGTATGAATTTAACGTGGATATTTGTTGTGGGTAAAACTCTCTTCCAACCCCGTATAATCAAGGACAAAAATAATATTAATAGTAAATTAATTATTTTGCATTTTGGATCGAAGTTCTTCATTGCTCAAAGTCGGTCTATGACCAGACATCTATGGTGCATCCTTATAAAGTTTAATACAAAGACTGTGTGCTCTACGCCAACATACCTCTGACGTTAATTGTTTGCAGTGCAGTCTTTCTTCTTCCATTGTTTTAGGATATGATTTATAATGTGTCTAGAGCTCCAGCGCTGAGCAAAAGCCACAGACTTTTTTCATGTAGCTGTATGTGAGAGTACATGGCAGGGGATGTCCACTTGTGTGTGTGTCACAGACTCTGCATGGTACATTTCATCGTTCAGCAAAGGACTTCCCAGCACAGGGTAAAAATGGAGAATTTTTGTCATGTTTGGTGCGACAGGTGTTTCGCTTCAAAGCTTGGCAAAAAAATCAATTTACACTTTTCCCCCTATGTCCTCACCAGTTAACAAAACTGAGTCATTTAGTTTGTTTTAAAAGTTCACATGACTGGTATTTTCTAACTATAAATATAGCAACATAGAAATCTAGAAATTCAAAATTATACCCTCAGGGGCCCCACGTCACTGTTGCCAAAGTCAACCAACGAATCCGTGTGTGGAGGCACCGTGGTCAGCGCCAAGGTGAATGGTTTGTTGTAATGTGTCACATGTCCAGAAGGCCTGGTGTTAGTCACTTCACCTCCAACCCTACCACAATATCTGTAGGAACTGTGTGAGAATAGTAAAGCTGTGTGGGAACCTCTACAACTGCATGCCAAGACGTCTGGCATGTAGCATTAGCAATCGTGGTGGCCTGATGCTGTACTGAGACACTGCTTCTGTATGTGTAGCTCAATTCATAGCAAGTTATCATAATTTATTGTTCCTGCCCCTTCATCTTCCTTCCCAACAGCACTGCAATCCCACACTTCCCTCCGGAGGCAACTACTCTTTTGCTGATGAGTGTGTAAATAGTAAGGGGTTTCTGCTCAGCTATCCTGAAGATCTGCACTGGCAAAAGCCTTATATGTTCAAGTAGCATCTGAGCCCTTCCAACCACAGACACAAAAAAGCAGCGGTAAATCCCCTCACCCATGCTCTGCCATGTGCTTTAGGGAGCCTCGGGGGTCAGGGGGCGGCTGGAGCTGACACGCTAACTTTGATTCACTAAAATATCAAGGTTCTTCCAGGCGGAGCTGCAGATACCTTCCACTGCGCTCGTCAGCCTCCGTTTGCGTCTCCTCGCTGACATCTGGACCCTCCATCCCGCAGCAGCCTCGCCCACTTCCAGCCTGAGGGGAGCAGCTTGCCACACAGAATCTCACTCACTGTGCTTCTGAACCTCAGGGTGGGCACATTAGTCCTCTCACACGATGAACCAGGCTTGTTCTCCGCCGAGGAGATCTCGAGTATAGCCACATAATGCATAATGCAGTTATTGCTACGTATTGAAGTGTATGACTGCTTCCTCTCTATCGGCCACATCTGCAGCATAGTGAGGAATACTGGTGATCATGTGGACATGAGATGAGTCACCTGTGACTGAAATGTACCTAATACCTTGTAAAACCTCCATAAACATGAATAACATCTGTGATGGGATTTGGCATGGACTGGACATGTTTGTAGATGTAGGGCACATTAATGTTCAGGCACCTTAACACCATGGCTGCGTCTGAAATCGCCTACTTAGTACGTACTACATTGAACCCAGTGTGCACTGCTCGACCAGTAGGCTCTTTCAGTATGCGAGTTCGTAGTATCCACGCAAGCTCAGACGCACTACGTCCGCCATCTTGCCAACGTCATTCGATGTAAGACCACCAGAACATCACGTAGAAGTCCCACCATTCATTCATATAAACGTGAACAATGGGATTTATATTCGCCGCAAAGCGGTTCATAAAGTTACTTGGTGTTACAGTTGTCCAGAGCTGATGTTCTGCTTTCCGACATTTTTTCTTCCTCAGCTCGGAACTCCTCCACAGATCCAGTGGAATCATGGGATAGCACAGTGTGCTCTCCTCACATACTTAAAAATCTCACCGGAAGCAGTACGTCATCAGGGGAACTTTCACCTACTGCTTTATGACTTCTGCGGATTCGGACATACTACACATTCTCACCTCCTGCTTTCGCCTACTGAGTAGTGCGGTAGTAGGTGGTTTCGGACGCAGCCCACGTCAACCCCACCAAAGACTCCAAAGGTGTCGTGCCAGAGTGTCATGGAGCAGCAGGTCATCTTCAGTTCATCTTCAGCTGCAGTATGGACCAGAACCTTCATGCCTCTGAGTTTCTTTTGAGAACCTCCCTCATTATAATGATTAAAAATCATATCATATAAGATCACGCTGGCCTTGAGTACCTTTCGTACCGGGATTTAGAGGTTGTGGTGGTCCGGCTTGTGAATGTGGAGGGTGGAGGGATGCATGTGAAGGTTAGTTTAGTACAGTAACTGGCTGACAGTAATGAGGAGGGTGTGTGTGGGCTTAAACATCTCATTACAGGAGCTTGTTATATGTGCCCTGAAGTGACGAATGCATAATGAATATAAACGTTACTTAAAGACTGAGCTAATGCAGAAGGCCAGTTTCAGCCAGAGGCGCCTTGTTGGGTGAATGCACTGGTGTGAATGTGCATGTGGTAAGACTCCTTCACTACTAAATGTAAAAGTGGCAGTAAAAGGCTGCTGTGCCTGATGCCTTAGTGGAACCATGAAATGATTCTTTAAAGGAACGATATGTAAATCGGTTTAGTTTAAAAATTCCTAAATTAACTAAGATTCTCGACAGAATGTGAAGAAAAACAGTTTTAACTATATGTCAAAGACGTTTATGGATCATACTGCAGAAATATCTACTGACGTTAGCATGCTGATGAGCTAGCTGCAGCGCTTGATGTATCACAATGCCACTGTTGACCTCAGAATGATAGTGAGTGACTGTAACATTGAAGAGGGGGTGAAGAGGTAGCACTGCTGACACATTCCAACTTTCTACTAACTAAGGTTCTGCACCAGTGAGGTCATTTAAGGACAGATAGTCAATAGCCTTACTTTGGTACTGAACATATTATATTATATAGGGTCACTTGAACTCAATTTCTATTCAGAGTGGTGGTAATAAAAAAAATCTATCACTAATCATTTAAAAAAATCATTGTTGATGTTGTTGTTTTTGTAATGTCACACAAAACAATCTATTAACACATATACACCTATCAGCCTACTGCAGACCAGCTTCTACCAGTCACACTGAAGTTAGGAGAAATAGTTTTTGAATGAGGGCAAAGATAGGGCAGCCAATCAGAACAGAGCTCATTTACATACTAAGACTTTCCAAAATGAGAAAATCATAGGAGAGGACAAAAATAATAGTTACTTTTCATGTAAGTTAATGCAAATGGATTATTAATAATTAAAATGAAAAGATAAATAAATAAATGAATAAATAAACAAATAAATAAATAAGTAAATAAAAAATAAATAAATAAGTAAGTAAGTAAATAAATAAATAAATAAATAATTTTCTTTAGATGATGATGATGTATCAGTCTTTAAAGCAGTGCACAGAAACTACCACAGAGATAAAAATCCAAGACAGGAGGGAATGTATGAGGTGGGCTCTTTACCAGCTGTGGGTTATGAGTCTCTGCGTGTTATTTATCTGCTGAATTTGCACCATATAAATTCATAACTCTTCATGATGCACACATACTGAAAGCCACTGGTTTTCCAGGCTGACTTTACAAATAAGGACGTCGTGAATGAAAAGGAGAGAAATACAGATGACATCGATGATAATGCAGTCAGAGACATACCTTTGAATAACGGATCTGATATCGTCTGAAGGAGGAATAAAAGAGCCGCGAGGGAGATGAATGCTCAGAACTAACATGAATACAAACTCGAATAAATAACTGATGGGACAGACTCTGTGGAGCAGAGCGGTGACTCACGGCTCTTTCACAGCAAATTCATCATCAACAATATCACCCGAAAGAGGACACATGCATAATGGAACAAACTCTAATTCATGTTCATATCTTTCACATTCATGGCTTGTCAAAACATTAAGCTCACTGTAGGGTCCAGAGCTGGAGAGATGGAGAACAAGACGTCAACAACACTGAATGTAGTGACTTCAGTGACTTCAGTGTCACAGTGCATGTTTAAAACAGAGCCCAAAACTAACCATTAGAACAATGAAGTCAGTCGAGGTCTTACAGTCTTCACAACACACTAAACATGCCTGCTGGGCAGAACCAAGGCCTCGCATTATCTCCATCGTTAAAAAGACCCTTGAGGTCTATTCACAGTCTCACACACAGGCCTTCATTAAGCCAGGGATAGTAGAAGAAGAAGCAGGATGCAAGACTGGACCGTACATATTCGGATCTCAGGGATCTCAGAGCCTTCATGATTGCAACACATCCTTTATACAGCACTGGGGATGGACAGAAGGTTTCTCCTCTCTCTCAGAGATGAACGCTTTGACCAACTGCAGGCCTTGGGATCTGAGACTAGTGGCCCCTGAGTAGTGACCCCACTGGGCCTGGTCAGTAATGCATTCCTGTATATAGAGTAGAGGTGACCCTAAAGTAGCATCAAAGCTGTTATGTAATGGAAGGAGCCCACGCAGAGACGTCTCTGTGCTGCTCACTTCAGTAGTTATTTGAGAAGTGGCAGGAGAGTGTGGTGCATCATGGGTAACGCTCCCTTACTCACCCTCACTCGTCGGCATGTCCACAGAAGAATGCTTATGGTTAGTGAGCAGCACACACTCATACATACAGACAAATTTTAGTGAGGGGGGAATGGTTTTGATGGGCCAGTGTATACAGAAGCACTGTTATTTTAAATCTACCATCATCATTTCACAATTTTTTTCAACAGTGTATGTGTTTTTTCTAAAATGTGTGCTTCTGTAATCACTCACGGTGTAATAAGCTTCCATGGGGAGCAAATCGGCTTTAATCCTCTTCTAATTGCACCATGTTGCCTCAGGGCAACAAATCCATTTCCCTCACTTTACAGTGGCAAGACATGTGATATGTATTTACTGGCAATGAAAGTGTTAAAACTGAAGGGAAAACCACTTAACCTGTGCTCTTGGTCACCTTATCATCTGTTGGTCATGTTGAAACTTTTTTGAAACATGATACCACCCCAGACAATTTCCCTCTACAGTGAACAAATTATTTTTCATCTGTTCAAAAATATGATTCATATCTGTCTAAGTTCATTTCGATAACATTTACTATTACATGAATGATTTAAAGAAACTGTTGAAGTACTGTATGTTAGTTCACTAGAGCCAACACTGTGCCATGGATTTAGCTATGCAGCCACGTGAGTGAACACTGCAGTCATTGTACATTATACATTCCATTTAAAATTCTGTTCTATGTAGAATTATTTTTGGTTCTGTTAGTTTAGGAAATCAGACACAAACTCAATATTAATGTTTAAGCAATAGTGGCCACAAGCCCGTGCCAGTTAATACTGCTATGCAGAAGTTAGCGAGTTGTATGTTTAACTAGTGTTATCAATTTTGTTTATTTTGTTATAGTTTGCCATTTTTAGTATTTGATGAAGTGTTTTTTATTTTTACATATAAAACTTTACACTCTGTATCATTTATTTCCACTGCGTAACATGAGAATTAGTCACAGCCAGGACCCAGCACTGCATTAGAGTACACACTCCCCCTCCCCAAAAAAATCTATAAGGTAAGTTGTGCTTTCTCTGAAATATGACATCTTGGCATTTGAAAACATATGAAATGTAGTCAACATATCTAATATTTCTCATTTTGATATTGTTGTAAGCTTATTTAATTTTTTTTATATAATATAGGCATTTGTACCTGCTTAAAGTTGTACCTGATAAAGTTATCTCACTATATTAGCTGATCATTTTGCTGCTATCAGGTATCTTTCTTTTCTTTTTAGCTTACAACAAGCCCAGAAACATAATATAATATAATATAATATAATATAATATAATATAATATAATATAATATAATATAATATAATATAATATAATATAATATAAAACAGCCATATATTTAATATTTATATATATATACATATATGTATATGTATATACATAGTCCATATAGTCCATTTAGTGGATCCCATCAGTCCACAGACATTAATTAGTATGTTTTTATAAAGTGTGTTGTTTTACTTAGACCACTCTGAATGGCTTTGTTTACATCTCAGTATCTTATTATGTAGACACTGTGGGTGAACTCATTCCCCACCCAGCATATATGCATATCCTTAAAGTCAGCACTCAGCACTATAATACCAGCCGTACTGAAAGTGGGCTGCACTCTCTAACTCTCCATAGTCTGTGTCTGCAAAGTCAAAGAGCTGCAATGAACAGCACAGCAAGCTGTGACAAGCCCCGCCCCCTGTTTGTATGTATAATCTACTAGCCAATCCATGTATAGTAGGTGGGGCTTGTCTTAATAGGGGTGAGAAAAAACACATGCGCTGGATACAGGTTCATATAAAGACGGAGAGATACAAACATCCAATATTCAGCTTATTCCCCAGAGCCAGAGCTGAACAACACAGACACTGAGAAGGGGAATAATGAGTCCTTATTTATTCAGTTAGTCTCATTAAGCTGTGGGTAGACTCAAGTGTTGCCGGGTTGTGTAAAGTGAACAGTGTTGTGTCTTGCAGAAGAAGAATAAGAAGATTATGGCGTTCATGGTGAAGCACATGATAGGGGGGCAGCTGAAGGATCTCACCGGGGGTCTTGGGGAGGAAAAACCCGAAGCTGAGAAGTCTGAGGCCGCAGCCAAGGGGATGACACAGGAGGAGTTTGAGGAGTACCAGCAGCAGCTGGCAGAGGAGAAGTAAGTGTAACGCTGCTCTTCTCTTGCTCCAGGTCTCTGGCTGAAGAGTCCATACAGAGCCCCTCACCCCACAGCTCTCTATCTGTAAGAGCTCAGTTCTCTGTGTGTTTAGGGTTATCAAGGAAAGGTGGCCAGTGTATAGTTCCATTACCTCAGTAACATCTACAACCTGTGTTAGACTGATTTGTGTTATTTTGATTGTACTGGGTTAAAACCCAGGGTCCCTGTTATCCTGGTTCGACCTTCAGCTTTAACGGTGAATTGTATGGATCTTCTGTAAACACTGCAAAACCTTTATGATAAACACATTAAGTGGACATGTTAAACTTAACTGACCCTGTCAAGAACATATACTGTAAAAAAGAAATGTATAATATTTATTAATAAAAAAAAAAAAAAAAAAAAAAAAAAATATATAAATATATATATATATATATATATATATATATATATATATATATATAAAATATTGTATTAATATTATACATCTCCGATACATTTCTTTTTTTTTTACAATGGCCAGAATTTACCTAGCTTGGCATAGAAATGGCCTACAAGTTGAATATATATATATATATATATATATATATATATATATATATACCTGTATCCATATATCATGCATATATCCATATATATATATATGCTACATTTTAGACATTTGCATTTCTTTAATCGATCTTTTTCTCAAGTTGATTCTCATCTGTTCTGCTTTGTGATGTCACTTCTGAGACACTATAAGAAAAGAGTTTTAATGAAAACCAGTTTCTCTGCTGATGGATCCTGGATGTGGTATGAAGTTCCATTGTCCCAGCTAGAAATGATTCATTCTACAAACATTCTGAGAATACGTAGTGCAATGCTCCATTGAAGTTTTCAGTGGTAAGTTTTCTTTTGGTTCCCAGAATGTTCTTCCTAAGGGCAGGAGCTTGGTCTCTAAAAACATTCTGTCATCTCAGGTCACAGTAACTTCCACTGAACGTCTTGGGCTGAGAACGATCTTCTTTTGTTATAATGTTATGTAATCTGTAGCCCTGACAACATCCTCTATACATCTTCTAAACATTGCAGTTAATATGCTGGGGCACAGGGATTAGGGGTTGGACGTCTGCCCCAGGGTACAACAGTCAGTAGGGTGGTTGTAGGACACCAGGAAAACCTAGTCAGTGTTGGGATTTGGCTGGATGACCTTCTAGTTGACTTCTAGTTCTCTCCTACTATGAGCCATTTGCAGGTAATATGAGCAGTTTGCAGGCAATACAGCGATGTACACCACTACTGCACCATGTAGACCAGGGTGACTGTGCTGTGCTACACCAATAAGAGTCCTTGGGCAGGACTCCTAACACTTCACTGGCTCACCTGTAATATGATAAACCTTGTAAGTCGCTCTGGGTAAGAGCGTCAGCCTTTAATGTAAATGCACTGTTTCGCCATATCTGCAGTTGTATATAGTTGTGTAACAGTAGCATGATATTACAGAATAAAAGTCTTGATATATACAGAAAAAGCCATTTAGAATGGTTTGGTGTTATTGTGGACAAACGCACTGATTTTCTTATAGTGCTGCAGATCAGAACTGTGATTTCCAACATCTGCAACACCAATCCAGCCATTTATTTTACTGTCCAAAATGGCCACATGAACCAACACGTGTCTTCTGAGTTTTTATTCATTGATAATGTAAAAAAGGGGTGAACATGAGGAAGAAAAAAGGCTATTGGGAAGTTTATTATTTTTTATATCTCTGCCACGCATGGTTTTTAACTTCAATGCCTTTTCCCAGAGCGACTGTACTGTGCAGCCATTAAAGAGAGTCTTGGGCATCATACAACGCATTCCTAGCCACTGTAACGCGCACTTAGTAAAATACCTTAGAGGTCCCATCACCACAACCAAACGGTCCTGACTTGGTGGGATGATTCTCTAGACCGGAGTAGAGGAACATTGTTTCGTCTTAGTTGTTTGACCATGTAGAGAGAAAGAAGGAGGGCTTCCCATTTAATTAACTGATTAGATCAGGCATGGTTGAGCAGGAACCACTGATGCAGACAACTAAAACTCTAAGTGCAAACCTTCTTCACAGAGTTCGGAGCGTGGTTTTTATTTTCTGCTACCCAGCAGTATAAAAATAGCATCATCCCCCCTTTCTCATGTGTAACAGGAGGAGAGATCCGGAGCGATGGTGTTTATTTACAGTCCACTGTACCTTGGATCAATACTGTATGTCACGGTGCCCTCTAGGTCCATGTTTGCCTCATCCAGACTGTTACGTCTGTGACTCCTGCTCAGGAATGCAGAAGCGGCCTTCTCTTTCTTTCGTTCTTCTGCGTCGTTTGGAATCATATTCCACTTCTCTGTATTGCGTTTGATATATAGTGGGCACAGACTGCTGAACTGATCTCTATGTTAAATGACGGATGCAGGAAAACGTTAGGCTGAAGATGCTGAAAATCGGGAGCAGACATGGCAGCGCACAGTGTGTTTTCTCAAAACAAAATAACGTTCAGCTCCTGTTCAGTCTTCAAATCAACTCTGTGCATATATGTGCCACTCTGAACTTTGTGGTGTTCACTCATGCAGGTTGGAGCGAGATGCCAGCTTTGCTCAGAAGAAAGCAGAGAGGGCCACAATCAGGAGCCACTTCAGGGAAAAGTACAGATTGCCCAAGGTCTGTAGCATCGCACATCTCACCCAACAGAATATCATACATATGAGATATTCTGTCATATCTCTTAAACTGAGAACCGTAGGCATCAAAGTTCTGTTGACTGTCCTGACAGAAGAATCACACAGTAGATTTTCACACTGCTCTTATTAAAGGACCCATATCCCCTTTGATCTTTTTCCGTCCCTTTCCTTTTGTGTACTTGTGTACAAATAAACATTTTTAATTCTGTTCTACATGTCACTTTTTCTTTCTACATACTTACCTCTCCCTATACACTCATTGCCAATAGAATAGCTGCACGCAGAAGGAGGTGTGGGATTGCAGTGCTGTTGGGAAGGAAGATAAAGGTCACCAGGAACAATAAATGATGACACATTTAGACTGATATGGGGAATATTTATTAAGCTACACATACAGAAGTAGTGTCTTTCAGTAGAGTCTCTCTAAGGCAACATGCCAGACATCTCAGCATGAAGAGGCTTTTAATGGTGTCCTGTGATAATCCATCCCATGCAGCTTGAATATTCTCATACAGTTCCTGAAGATGGTGTGGTAGGGGTGGAGGTGGAGTGACACCAGGCCTTCTAGATGTGTGACTACAAACTGTTCATCTTGGTGCTGTCACTCCATGACAGTCTGGCACAACACCATCGTAGTCTTTGGTGTTGGTGTTGACGTGGTGTTAAGGGTGGTCTACATGCATGTAATCCTGAGTTGTGCAGCCTCTGCCAATGGTGCTGGTATAAACAAGACGACTCATTGAGGGAGTCGCTATTCCCTAAATGTTCACAATCATGGCTATTGAGTCAGTCAGACCCATCCCTGCTTATGTCACATGCACGGCTGAGCATTAATCATGTGCAGGTCTCACAATGAAAACCTACCCACCAAGTTTCATTCCTGTCAGTTGATTCCTTCTATTTGTGCAACTATTCTTTTGATGACGAGTCTATATTTGAATAAATAGGCTGTTTTTAATACTGTACCTTATTACTAATATAAGGTTGACTCATTATAACTTTACCATTCATGGGCAGGGCTAATCTGCTGTAGGCTGTGGGGGTGGGTGTATCTAAAGGTCATAGCTTTCATGATATCACAAAAACAAAGATGTCTGAGTGGACCGCTGTGTCACTGTTACACTGTGGGCCCATAAGTTTTATACTTATAATAAGTTATATATTTATATTTTCTCATTTATATAAGATAGTTGCTTCAAACATAGTCCATTTTCTGAGCTCTTTGTTCTCAAACCAAATATTTTTGTTACTGTACCTTTAAGACTGATATATGATAATTGGCTGATCTGCAGTCTAAGAAAAATAGTCTAAGGTGAAACTCTCCTTATAATTTGAATGTAAGTGGGCAGGGCTAAACAGCAGTAGGCTGTGCAAATGTGTTGGTTTCTGTGACATCACAAAAACAAAAAATTCAAAATAAGCTGCTTTGTATTTTTGTATTTTGCAACTTGGACTGTAGACATTTTGCTTTATGAATTTATAACAAAGTTTACAAACTGGCCACCGACCTGTCCTTCTCCTTTAGAGTGAGCTGGATGAAACACAGATCCAGGCGGCAGACAAGGACGTGG
Source organism: Prochilodus magdalenae (assembly GCA_024036415.1). NCBI lineage: Eukaryota > Metazoa > Chordata > Actinopteri > Characiformes > Prochilodontidae > Prochilodus > Prochilodus magdalenae. The sequence goes on along the minus strand of JAMWET010001379.1, from coordinate 390,694 downwards.
AGCTGCCCACTGAGCTGGCCAAGATGATCGCTGAGGACAACCAGGAGGAAGAGCACAAGCAGTCTGTCCTGGGTCAGCTGGCCAGCATTCAGAATGTCGATGTGGACCAACTGAAGGACAAAGCACAGGCGACCCTGGAAGATCTTAAACAGTCAGCAGAAAAGTGCGAAGTCATGTGACTTAGGTCTATAAACACAGCATCAGGGTAAAAGAGCTGATCCAGGATCAGATATAATAACTAAGCACAAACACAAATACAAATACAGCACATTCTTGAGCCTCAGGGTTACTGATGGTGAGCTGAGGAAGAAGATAAACACAAATCAAGTCAGTAAAGCTTTATGTTGCATAATCTGACAGTAAAGTTTTCTATGTAGGAAGCAGATATTCCACCCAAAAGAGAAAAATCATAGTCATAATAACCCATACATGTTTTCTCCATTATTGCAGTTGTAATACTCTGTTCTGTAATGTGTACTTCTTCTGTTTGTAAATCCATTTTAAGCCTCATTGTGGTCTGTTTGTATCCTCCAGTAACATTTAGGCTACACACATCAAACTTGATGTTAGAAATGAGCTCCAGCTTATACCTCCGAGTTTTGTACAATATGTATATTAATTATATATGTATATTCTTTATATGATTTATGATGGTATTTGGTGTGTTATTATGTTTCTGTGTTCTTTGTAATATTAATTTAGTAAGTGAACAGCTGCAAAAATAAAGCGCAAATAAAACGGAACCAATTACAAAATGTCAAAGGAACGTGGGAATCATTTCAGCGACGGAACCTGGTACCAACTGAAGTGGCCTCTGTTTACAACGTAGCGTTTACCAAAGTTCATATAAAAATATTCTCTTTGGAAGAAACAATAAAGCACCGGAATGGACAGAGAAGCTGACCTTTTCTATCGACTGTTGCCTAAAGTGGTAAGTTGGCGAAATTAGGTTAACGATAAGAGGCTAAATGTAACGCTTGTATTGATGCTTCTGACAAGCATGCCAAATAACAAGCGACTATTAAATACGTCCGATTCATAGAGCACTAACTTGGCAGTTTAGCTCGGTGGTTTACAAAGCAGCTGGCCAAGCAGAGAGTCCTAATATTTCCTGGGTTAGAGCAGAAACATGGACCGGCTCAGAGAGCCTGGTGGAGGAAAGCTTAAAGAGGAACTCCGTCTTCCTAATTCCTAACAGGAGCTTCCTAATTCGGTTTTTGAGATGTAAACAGATTAAGAATGGTTTAATATCAAGGAAAGAAACCTACAGACTCAGATTTCTTTACGGTGGTGGGGATAGGAACTACAGCCACATTATATACCTTGCCAAACCACCAGTGAACCCACACGGGCCTTATGAATGTTTATGTTTAAATGTAAGGTTAATTATGGTCATATAATAGTCAGTCCTACATGTAGTCCTTCACCATGAATGGATAAACACACATTTATTATAAAACCTTCATAAAACAATGTTTCAGACATCACGTAATACAACCATGTAGTAGCTTTCATGTAATTACTTTCTGTGGAGCTTAAACTGCTCTGAATGACTGTGTGCGTCTCAATCATTAAATGATAAAGAACTTTTGAAATATCAGTGGAGTTCCCCTTTAATATAATCCAGAATATCACTGTTTGCCCCTAACTGTACACTGTACACCAAGTCATAAGACATCAACAGGTCCTTGTTATTATTGGACAACGTTTTTGCTTGTCATAATCTTTTTTGTTGTAATTTAGCATTATTAGTAGTAATATAGGTAATGTAAATGCATATATTAATGACATATTATTAATTCATATTAATATTATGTTTGAACTCTGTAATAAAATAAATAATTTGCCTCAACTACTGTTAAATGACAGGCATGAGGAATGTGTATGTATGTGTGTGTGTCTATGTATGTGTGTGTATAGATATCGTCGCTGTCTGGAAAAACATGTATCTCCATTTTATTGATTTTTCCTTTTATGCTTCATTTGATAACATGAGCTGCTATGTACCCTGTGTGGAACTTCCATGAACAATGGATGTAACAGTAATGGCCCAAAACTGCTTGGAAAGACAAATTCAAATGAAATGAGGTTTTTGGCCTCTGCTTGCCATTGCCATTTTGGACAGTGATATATATACACACACACACACATATGGGTTATTCTTCATGTGGAATGGGAAACAATGTGGGCACATCACAAAAACATTAGGCACAGCTCCAGGAGTCAAGTGGGAATGTACATTTTATCACATCCTGCGTTGTCTTGTCCCTGGTTGTCTCTGGTTTTCACTGTTTCTGTCTCTGTTTCTCTTGTTTATTCCATGTGCTTTTTGTTGTCATGTGCCATGTGCTTACATTTGTTTTGATTTATAGCTCCTCCTGTCTCCTCCCTCCTGTCATGTCCCTCACCTGTACCTAAGTTGAAGCTCTGCCCCTTCTCAGGTGTTCCTTGTTAGTCCTTCTGCATTTAGAGTCTCTGTTGTTACCTTTGTGTTTGCTTGGTGTTATGTGTCCCTGTTGGATGTTTTGTGTCTCCTTTTCTTGCTCTTAATAGTGTTTTGTTTTGTTTTGATGTGTATTATTGTATTGTTTCTTATTTTTCTAGTTTCTTTCTGTTTGGAGTTATTGGTTCAAATTATATTAAATTTGCCTTATTATGTGTTTGATTTGTCTTTTTATCATGTTTCATACACACTGATAGCTCATCACATTACCAGATTTCACCATTTGAAAATCTATTTTTAATATACAGCAACTATGTTTATCCTAACAAGTGGTGTTAAACAGATTTATGTTTTCCATATACATCCATTATCATAAAATTATGTATTTTAGTTACAGTCTGGCTTGTCTTTGATATTTTGGTCACTGTTGTTACATTTTAGCGTAGTATTTTCAGCTCCTTTAAACTGCTTTCTTGGGTCAAGGGTTACCAGAGAGAAAGTTCCTCAAATTGTGAAAAGGCATGTCCATGCTTGCTCATTATAGTTCAGGAATGTATTATTAGTTTTGTTTATCAGGCAGCACAGAGCTTCTACGCGTCACTGGTGTCATGTGCTTTAATGGCTGGGTAATTGACTTTTTCTCAAGATAATGGAGTACATCATTTATATGTCACCTGACCACAAAATCCTTAGCTTTAACCAGATCAGTCACTGGTGGGTGTCACAGTGATTGGTGTTACCCCGTATTCACGTAACACCAATGACATGTTGTAATAAGTTTATACAATCTCAACACAAAGCAAGGGCTGAGTTTAACCTGTTTACTGTGTGTTCAGTTACATGAAAAGGATTCTGAATTCTGGAACCACTAGGACGCTCACTGCATGAACAGGTCTAAAATATTTTAATAACAATATGAATAGATACTATTGGACATATTATGGCTGTATGGTTTTTGGATGAAAGAAATTGATTATCCACATTAATTCCCGCACCAAATGAAAAGTGATCCATGTGCAGTGACCTACCCAACAAAATAACTTTGAATTTATGAAGTGTGTGGCCAAAGGTCAGCGTTAAGATTCCTGTTTTTACATACAGGAACTTCACGCACATCTTAACGGCTCTGTCAGCTTTGAAACGATGGAGAAGCTCATTACTCGCAAACCACATCTCAACATTGAGCACAGCATGACGGCCATACGCAGTGGACAGCGCCGCACGCTGGACGAGTGAGTGCTCACAGCTGTATGAGTACCAACACTGTATTTTTCCCTACACTCACCTTTTCCAGTTTTAAGTTAATCCTATGTATTTTATTACACAAAAATAAAAGAAACAAAACATAAAAGAAAACTGGGAAAAAAAATGTGCTCCTGCAGGGAAAACCTATGGACTATCCCCATTACTCTGAGAGTCCAAGTAGGTTGTCTCTGGAGTGACTGCATTTTATTGCACATGCTCCGCTATAACATGCATTGTCGGCTGTCTTTCTTCAGATGCTTCCAGGTTTTCAAAGTGATCCATCAGCTTGTTGATTCAGAAGAGGATGTCCTAATGGTAAATGACTCTCTGCTGTGACGTTCGCAGTCAAACCGTGAAGGAGGAGGTTATAAGAAGCCTTTTATTTCAACAGGTTGCGAAAGCTGTTATTCAGGAGTTTGCTGCCGATGGGGTAAAGTATTTGGAACTGCGCAGCACCCCACGTGAAGAACCAAAAACAGGTTGAATATTTTTTGGAGGATTTCTGAATGTGGTGGGAGGCAACGCAATTTATGCTCTGTCGTTTTGTAATTTTTCTGCTTTCTTCCTCAAGGTCTGTCAAAGAAAGGATACATTGAATCGGTCATTGAAGCTATACGTCAGTGTAAGCAAGAAGGAGCAGACATAGATGTCAGGTTAGTAAGCCATTCCAATCCGGTCAGAATGCTGTGGTATCCAGCTCTCACCCAGGCAAGCGGTTTTTCAAGATGGAGGAGAGTTGTTCATGGTCGTTTCTGTTAAACAGGTTTCTTGTGGCTATAGATCGGAGAAATGGCCCTGAAGTGGCTATGGAGACGGTGAAGCTGGCTGAGGACTTCATGTTGTCCAGTGATGGCGTGATCGTGGGGCTAGATCTGAGTGGTGATCCTAAGGTCAGTGCAGCTTCCTGATTGTCCTAGAACACATTTAAAGTTGTGCCGTATAACTGGCTATAAGCACCGCAGATTTTTAATAATATAACAAACACAAGGAAAGTACTGAACCTCTATGTAAACAACCTGGGTGTTATACTATTTAGTTAGCTATGCTACATGAGGCTTAACGTTACATATTCTTGATGTAAAGAAAAACTTTACAGGAGAGGCCAAAAACCTAATTTGAAAGTTTTTCCAAGTGATTTTGAGCCATTTCTGTTTACAGACAGTGTGAAAAGCAGCTGCTATGTATGATTCGTAAAGGTAAAAATTGAAGTTACACCGAGAATCTTTCATTTTAAGAAAATCTGGCTTTAACCAGAACTGGCCCTCTCTATATTGTCAAGTGCTGAGTGAAGCTTGCTGAAATTGTTCAAGGTTTGAGAGGCTGAAGGCTGAATCAGTTGTTAGTGTTTGTATTGCATTATCGTATTTTGTCTTGTCATATTTTGTCATATTTCTAAACATAGTTTATGTTGGGTCTTAAAAAGGTTGGTCATGGAAAAGACTTGCTCCCTGCTCTCCAGAGGGCTAAGAACTGTGGGCTTAAGCTGGCATTGCATTTGTCCGAGGTTTGACTATTTATATCAAAACCCTATACCAGTATTAAATATTTCATTTATTGATCAAATCTTGTAGGAGCCAGATATATTGCAAGATGTCTTTGTTGTTTCAGGTTCCTTCTCAAAAGGAGGAGACTGAGTTGCTGCTGGATTTGCCTCCTGATAGAATTGGCCACGGGACATTTTTACACCCTGAGGTTGGGGGTTCAGACAGGCTTGTCGATAAAGTTTGCAAGCAAAACATTCCTATAGGTGAGCAGTGATGATGATGATGATGACGATGATGCTTTTTATCAATGATAAATGAATATGCTTTATTTGGACATTGTCCAGGTTGAAGTTGGCATGACATCTTGAACTTGCTGTATCTTGTAATTGAGGATTTCCAGCATGTTTGATTGCCCATCTGCCCTTACAGAGCTGTGCTTGACCTCTAACATAAAGGGTCAGACTGTACCTTCATATGACAAGCATCACTTCCAGTTCTGGTATGAACGCGGACACCCCTGTGTGCTTTGTGTAAGCATCCCTTTTCCTTTTTTGTGGCAAATCAGGCCATTGTCGTGCTGACAGATCTGTAGTAAACAAATACACTATCATACATGATTCTTTTCCAGACGGATGATAAGGGAGTGTTCTGCACGGATCTCTCTCAGGAATACCAGCTGGCTGCTTCTACGTTCGGCCTCAGTCAGGAAGCTGTGTGGGTTCTATCTCAGCAGGCCATCCAGTTCAGCTTTGCTCCAGAAGCACTAAAGCAGCAGTTGAAGCAGAAGTGGGCTGAGCTGAGGCCTCATGTCTTACAAGAATACTCCAACTCTGCTAGTGTTTTAAACGGATCTCCCCTTGTGGACATGGTTTGACAGTACTTCAGTTCTAGACAAGGCCATACTGCAGAATGGGTGGCCTGTCATTTTGGCATATTTGAGTCTGGAGGCTTTTTTAAATTCACTGTCAGGCCATTGCACTGCACACAGGATGTTCTTTTGATGATTCTGCTGCTGACAGATGCTTATCAAATGACTCCTTCTGTGTAGACAGAGTTGACATTGTAGTGGTGCAGCACTACAATGTGTGAATACCCAGATCTACCTCATTCTGACTGATTTGTAAATGATTGTTCATCCCACATTTCACCTCTACTCAGTAAATAATACTGTTCTTAATACACATGGCCATTCTTGTCATTCTTATCTGCAATGCTGTTTGTAAGTTTTTGCACCCTTTAGAAGTTTAGATATGTCTGCAAACTTGCTTTTGTGTTAGAAGTAGAAGAAGAGAACCAAATTGAACTAAAGAGATCAAATATGCTAATGGTTCATTTATTTATTGAGGAAAATGATTCAGTACCACATATCTGTGAGTGGCAAAAGTATGTCAGGCTTTAGCAGGTAACTGCTTTCCAAAAAGAACATTGCTGCTTGTGTGAAGTTCCATGTGGACAAGCAAGAAAGCTGTTTAAAGAAATGTTTTGTGGACAGATGAGACCAATCAGACCAGAACAGATCTGTTTGGCTTTAATGAATAGTCTTATATCTAAAGAAAGGAAAGCACTACATTCCAGCATATGAACCTCATTCTGTCTGTGAAATATGGTGGTGGCAGTATCATGGTTTGGCCCACGATATCGCTGTCTTGAAGCTGTTCTGTAGTGAGGAATGGGAAAAAGCTGTACAACATACAACAGCTACCGGGAACGTTCAGTTGCAGTTATTGCATCAAGAAACTAAAAGCAAAAGTGCACATATTTTTCACTTTTTTTTTTCTCATCCGTCTAAGAAAATAGAAAATTCTAAAGGACTCTTTCAAGCCCTACTAAATGAGCCAAGAAGGCAAATACAATTTGTTCCAGCAGAGGGCAGTAGTAGAACAGCTTCGGTAAGGCCTTCTAAACTATACTTTGGAATCAAACTGTTTCAATCAAATGTCCTCTACACCCCATATTATATAACACTATATACCCTATACCACATATAACACTATATCCCCGATACCACATATTATATAACACTATATCCCCTATACCACATATTATATAACACTATATCCCCTATACCACATATTATATAACAATATATCCTCTATACAACATATTGTATAGCACTATATCCCCTACACCCCATATTATATAACACTATATACCCTATACCACATATTATTTAACACTATTTCTCCTATACCACATATTATAAACCAATATATCCCCTACACTACATATTGTATAATACTATATCCATGCTGCCTCTCTGCACGACAGTTAGTGTACATCCATAGGTTTATCTCATCATTTAACACCCACAAGCTACTGGGCTGCATATCAGTGCTATCCAAAGAAAAACATGTATCTCCATTTTTGGGAACTTTCAATTTTCTGCATCTTTTGAAAACAGCAGCTGCTGTTCACACAGTGTGAAATCTTAAGTATGAATGGACCAACAGAAATTGCCCTAAATTGTTTGTTCCTAATTATAAATCCCTAAATTGTTTGGATAAAAGTGGCTCCATTGACTTACATTATAATTACAGGTTTTTGCCTTCTCCTGTAGAGTTGCCATTTTGAAGGTACTTGTTTTTCTTTGGACAGCGACGAAATGCAAAATCGCTTCGAGAGTACAAAAGATGTCATGGATGACAGTACAACGGCTGTGAATGGCTTCAGGAAGGCTTCTGTTGCTGGACCCCATTGCAATGCACCTCACCAACCTGATATACTTTTATATCAAACTGTCTATCAAATACATGAACATAATTCCCCATAGCTGAAGATTCACCAAGGATGTCTATATAAAACAATGCCTGTAATATTCTGGGAAGTTGGTGTTGGCATGTGCTTTCATGATTCAGATGCCTCTGTTTGGCTATTGATTTTTTTTCCCTCCCAGTTTTTTCTTCTTCTAGCTGGAGGCAGAATAGACCTCAATGCACAGCCCTCTCTAGTCACTGCTGCGCTGTCTGGCTGTTTAGAGACTCAGTGGACCACCCATCGTAGGGTTGGCTGCCGTTCTCTTTTATCGCCACAGTTCGTCCAGGGCTTAAAAGGGGTAGTTCTGGGGTCAGTACGTTAAAAATGAAGTCCCATAATCCCACAGCTGATTAAGGAGGCCATGATTTTGATTTGTACTGAAGAGCAGCTCCAAAAAAATTAGTCATCATATGGCCTCTTAACCATTTTTAAGGTCCTGCTGATCAGGGAATGGGGCAGTTTGTTCATGCCCTAATTGCAGTGAACTGATGAGCCACAGATGTTGAGTTCAGCCTTCTCTAGACACATTCCTCAATCTGTGAATATCACCAATGCTCATTATTGTCACATCCGGGAACTTGCAACACATCCCCACCCCAACATTTGCTATAGACTATATAGACTATATCGTCGCTGTCCAATGAAAAACATGTATCTCCATTTTTGTCCATTTTTACTGTAATGCATCATTTGAAGAATCTCATGATGAATGGACCAACAGAAATGGCCCAGAAGTGTTTAGAAAGGCACCTGGTTCCATTGACTTACACTGAAGTTAAATTAGGGTTTTGGCCTCTCCTGTAAAGTTGCCATTTTGGAGATACTGGTCTCCAAAACAGCGATGATATGTAAAACAGCAGTACAAAATAAAGCCCATAGAGAACCACCAGACCTGAATTAGTGTCATTGGGTCGTTCATAAACTATATCAGGTTAATAAACACTTAGGTAAGGAGGCAGTGACGCCCTCCATGAGTCATCCTGTTAGAGCCAGCACCATTGGCAGGCGGCTGCAGGACTACATGCACATTACAGCGACTGCCCTTAACACCACGTGACAGGATGCAAAGGTGTCATGCCAGACTGTCATGGACTCTTTAGTGACGAGTGGAGACGACCAATGAATCAGTGTGAACTGTGTGAGACTATTCAAGATGCATGGGATGGATTATCACAGTACACCATTAGGAACTTCTACATCTCCATGCCTAGATGTCTGCCTCATTGAGTTGGGAATGAGAGACAGTATTAGCTCGATGAATATTGTCCATATCAGTCTAAATGTACCATCATTTATTGTTCCGGGTAACATTAATCATCCTTCCCAATAGCACTGTAATCCCACACTTCCTTCTGTGTACAGCTATGAGTGCATTATTATATTAATTATTAAGTTACCAGTGAAATATTTTATGCTAGAAAGTAAAATACTTTACCTGAAATATTATATTACATGAAATGTTTTGCTTCTCAGTGCTGCTCTACAAATAGTATGCTAGCTAGCATTAGCACTGTGCTCAGACAACTGACCTAGCTACGCTAGCATGTGTCTAGCAAATCTGAGATCAGCATGTTTTTATTTGTTGTTAATACAATCAACCACACAGCAGCTCACCACAGCATAGTTATTCATTTATACCTATTAGTTTATAGTACAAATATACAATATATAGCCTGCTCCACAGCACCTGAGGAGCAGTTGGAGGTTAGGTGCCTTATTCAAGGGTACTTCAGTCATCTCCTGTTGGTTCAAGGGAACAGAAGGCTGGTTTCCTAACCTCTGCCCCTTAAAAGCAGTGGTTCAAAAGGGTCCAGGGTTCTGGCAACCCTGCACGTATGTTCCAGCTGGGTAGGCGGGGTATAGAGAGAAGGCTTAAAGCAATCCAAAGACATATGCAATAAAGGCCATCTGCAGAAAGCAAAAGTCCAAATCCTGGACATTTTGGCGATTTAGGAATCCTTTTCTCCTTTAGGAATTTTTGGGACATTTCTGGGAAAAAGAGGACATATGGTCACCCCAAACTAAAAGCAGACATTCTGTATTTTGGCCGTAGTCTTTAGTTGTGTTACTGTTGGACCTCTGCACAGAACTAAATATCTTTGGTAACTGAGCAAAAGTAAAAACAAGATTGACACTTCCTTCGGTCGGTAATGCACTGAGAAAACAGGGAACACCAGAATATTCTCATAAAAGAGAATATACAACCTTCCATTTGTGCACATAAGGTGACCAAAGCTGGGTCTCTAAGCCTGTCAGAAGGTCAATTACAGTAGCAGTGGTGTGTCGTGTGCGGAAAGAGCGGGCCTTATTGTCCATGCTTGCCTGGTGGAAAACATTTGACAGGCTTTTAATTAAACCCGACACATGAGTCCGAAACTCACAGAGCTGAGATCAAGCGCAACAATGCCCAGCTTGTGCTAATCACAGCTTTACCTGCTCTCCCTGAAAGGGTCGTTCAGGGTCTGAGGAGAACATAGTGTGTCGGTGTGGGCCGGAGTCAGGTAGTGGTGATTGGCATGGTGCAGGAAATAAAATGGCCACCAGGCAAAAAGCCTTCCAGGGACCAGAGGTCTTTCAGACTGCTGGAGTGTGGCTCTGATAACGCTGAAAAGTTCACCTGCTACAAACACAATGAGCTGTAATGGAGTTCTGGTCCATAATGCTCTTTGTTATTGTTCTTACCCAGCTTAGCTTAAGGCTAGGCCACAGTACAAGTATTCCATGGAAGTAGTGACAAACTAGTGGCAGGTACAAAAGTCCTTAAAGGGGAATGCAACCAAATTTTGAAACGTGTAGGGTAATTCCACAATGAAGATGGAAACAGTGATTCTGAGTGGTATGGTGTGAAACACTCTGTACTACAGAGATTAAGTCAGTTACTACATTAGGCATAGTAGTGGGCTGAAGGTTAGGGAACCAGCGTGGTGATTGGAAGGTTGTCTGCACTTTACCCTCTGCTCACTGCCCACTAGTGTGTGGGTGTTTCACTGCAGGCATGGGTTAAATACGCAGGTTGAACTCCTCTGTGTAAAAGAACAATTCATAAAATAGACCTAATCCAAGTCAAACTAATTTGTTAATTAGATTATGTAAAGAAAGCAGCGACATTTTATGGTTTTGCAAAATCTAAAGTGTGAGGATAGATAGACAGACTGTGACACGCACTATGCTAAAAGCAAAGCTAGGTTTTATTAAACAGACTGGCAGCACAACACAGCAGCAGCAAGGTACAAGCGGACATAACCAAGAGGGCAAGGACTGAGTCAGAGTAAGGAGACAAGCAGAAATCAGAACCAGGCAAAACAGTCAGACCAGCAACAGTATCCAAAGGGAGAAGACAAAAGAGTAAACCAGAAAGTCAAAGTGGCGTCAAACCAGGTAAGCAAACGAGAATAACAACAGAGAGGACCCTGCTCAGTACACTCGGCAAGGCAATACTTCGCAACGGGTCAGTGGGAGAGAGGAGTATTTGTACAACAGGCTAATCAGCTGCAGGTGAAATCAATTCGCTGTGTGCACAAGATGGCGTCTCTTAATTTCCGGTTTATGGTTGGTATGCATCACTGTTTCCGGTTGGAGTAGTTATCAGAATCAGAAATACTTTATTGATCCCAGGGGGAAATTGCAGTTTTTACAGTAACAACCATTTAGAATAAACAATAATTTACAACAAGAGAGAAATTTTTTTATGAGGAGAATTGAGCAACTTTGTTGTGACGGCCGTGGGAAAGAGAAAACTCAACAAAGGAGCGGTGCCCTGTCTTTTTGCCTGGAACGATTACAGCATGCCCGCACCAAGCCTTAATGTTTGGCAACGTCGACCGAGATGCCCCGGGTGTTGGCAGCATCTGACACCGACCAAGAGATGGAAGAGTAGATTGCGCCTGATCATGATTACAGCGTTACTTCGACGACCTCAGCAATGGTAAATGCTTTGGCAAACGAGAACGAAGCACTGAAGAGAAAAAGACAAGAGCTACAACACCAGCTTGAAGCTTCACAACTGCAGTCCCGTTTTGGGCTACAACGGCTTGCAGGATCAGACGAAGACATTCGTTTTTACACAAGGTTGGTCCATGTTTTTTGTGTGTCAGTCTCAGCCATGTACAGTTATCAATGTAACTGGAGACGTACATCTTGAAGCCCTTCTCACTCTTACTCCTGGGTGCTGTCGACGAACCCTGAACGATGTGCTGAACATCATTGATGGTTACTTTTGGCAAGTCTTGAAGACATCGCGTCTAAAATGCCATTTTGCGTGCTGACCGGTGGAAAGCGGAAATGCTTGTGCTTACCAAACTTAAAACCGGAAACGTCGCCTTACGCAACTAGCTTCCGGAGATTTAGACCTGAGAGATGGAACGGGACTGGGAGATGGTTGACATGTGACAGTGACGTCTTCGAGTGGTGGATTATGGGAAATGGAGTCCAGGAGATTGGGGATGAGAGGAGAGCCAGCAGGCGTGACAAACGTTTAACCCAAAACGTGTTTGAAAAACTATTCGTGGTACACGCCGAGCATGAATAGTCACCAAAGAAATGTGATTCGATTCAGATTTGCCACTATTTTACCCTCTTCAGCTAGACATATAAAGACTCTGATGACCCATGTAGGCTTACTGATGGTTTTGGATTATAAATAAAATGGCTGTAGACATGGTGACTCCTTGTTCCCATCACCACCACTGTAAAGAAGTGAACATGCTTCTCTACAGTGAGCTACTGCATAACAGTCCATTATATGTTGATAAAATGATGCATATCCAGAATAAAATCATAACCCACAATGTACATGCATTTAATTTTTGTCCTCCTATACGATCCTCTTGTGACATTCATGTGGAATTATGTACCAAAAACTGTTACAGGTAGTTACATGACCCTTAGAATGAACTAGGCTGTTATTATTGTTGTGTCCTATTGAAGAAGCAGGGCTGAAACACTCCTTATAACTTCAGTTTCAGTGGGCGGAGCTAAGATGCTGTAGATTGACTAAATAGGGGGATATGTGTAAATGTAGGTTTTTTTTTTTTTTGTACCTAAATGTATTTAATTACTACTCACATTGTCAAGTCAGGTCTAGGTTTATGTATATGTACATTTTACAAGTGTTGTTGTCACAAAGGAGCTTTACAGGGGTCTGGGTTTATCCCCCAGTGAGCAACTTAAAGGTGATGGTAGCGAGGAAAAACTCCCTCAGTGTAAGAAAAAAAAGAAACCTTGAGAGAAACCAAGACTTAAACAGGGAACCCATCCTGCTCTGGTCCACACTGGATAGAAAACAAGCAATAAAGCAAAATAAAAAGGTTAATAATTACAGTTATAAGCAATAAATATTGAATAGAATAATCATTAAATATTAGACTATGGCAGCCCCTTTCCATCAATGTGGCACCGGTTTCATTCCGGTACATGCAAACCCAATTTTGAATGTCGGTGCATTCCCACCAAAAATAAACAGGTTCGGACCCCAAAAAGTTTGTTCCCAGTTGGAACCAAAAAAGTTCTTTAGCATGCACCATGATGATAATAGTGGGTGTGTCAGGATTTTAGGAAAAAGAAGGCATCAATGCCAACACACAGTGTTAAAGAACCTCTTCTGTATCTTCTTATCATCAGTAGTTGATCTGTGCTTGAAATGAACAAACCGCCATCTGGTTACTATTGTTTGCTACCACTGTGCAGTGCTCTTTGTTTGACATTGATGTGGTATTCGACGTTCTTTGGTCCCAGGAAAAACTGGTGCAAAAACAGACTAGTTTCCTGGATAGCCCCAAGGTTCCACAAAGCCAGAACAGAACCAGTTCAAGAACCAGGGTTCTTTAGGTCAAAATGGGCTAAGATAGCCTTTTACCACCAACGTTGTACTGGTTCTATTCTGGTTCGTGCACCCAATTTGAAACTGTTCGGCACAAACCTTTTGCATCCAGCTGGAACCAAAGAAGAGTAGGTTCTTAACATGAACCATAAAGTCGTCCGTGAGCATGCCAGTTGTCATGGAAAAAGTAGGGAAAAATGGCGATGGCCATGAAGGGCATGCTGTGGTTTGCTGAAGAACCATTTTCTTCCGTCTTCTTAGCACCAGTAGTTCCTTCATCCAAATAAAAACCTGGTGCAAACATGGGCTACTGCCCTGGATAGCACCAAGGTTTTATGAAGCCTGGACAAAACCAGTTCAAGAACTTTGTTCGTAAATGGGCTTGAGGGTAACAATGAGAAACAGACCTGAAGCCTGAATGAAGCTCAGTCACTCGTACCAGTGAGACCAGAATACACGTAGAGTATCCATCACTACTGCTAAAGGCCTACAGTGTTGATCTATCAGGAAGAATAAGAAAGCACAATCAGGGTTTAGTCACCAATCCCAGTGTTCTGGAACTTAGACCCTTCCTTTTCCCTCAGTCCCCTTTTCTCCCCTTCCCCTTCTCTTCTTTCCTTTCCTTTCCATTCTCTCCCCTCACCTTCCTTCTCTGCTCTACTCCTGCTGATTGTGGTCATTAGGTTTGAGGAGAAGGTCCAGCGGAAGAATTCAGACAGCAGGGCAGTGTGTGTTGTCTCCTGTTTGCTGAGCTGGAGTTGATGATAGCGTCTGCATGGGGTCTTCAGCTTTGAGGCTGTGCATGCTGGGAGAATCAGAAGGACAGGTAAGACTCGGCTACTCCCGCTGTTTAGACTGAGGGGAATGCTTGGGGAACTGGCGGTAATGGAAGTTTGTGGGGAACGTAAGTCTGTTAAACACACGCTGGGAGAGGTTTTGGTTTTCGGGAAACATAGTTTTTGGACACTGAATCGGGATTTAGAAACCTTCTCCACTGAATGTAGATCAGTGGATGTTTAAAACACACAACATTTAAGATTTATACAGTTTGTATCCAAATAAATTAGTTTTACTGGATCATCATGAAGTTCAGTGAAAGCCACTGTTAGTCGCTCATCAAAAGATTTATAGATTAGATTAATATGTGTATTAAATTGGGGGATGTGTTTCAATCTGGATTACTTACCTGTTGTGTCTGTTCACTGTGTTTACACTGCATGTCACATGTCACATGTCACATGTCTGTCTGTCTGTCTGTCTGTCTGTCTGTCTGTCTGTCTGGTCTTGTTCATATGCCCCCTGTGGTTGCTTCATGCCATTGCATTGCATTTCCTACTCCGCTCTGGCTCCACCCACTCCCACACCTGATACCAATCTGTAGCTCATTAGGACTTCTATTAAGACTCCATTGTTTGCCCTGTCTGTTTGTGAAGTGTTTGTTTTCCCCCGTGAGTCTGAGCTTTGTTGTTGTTGTTGTTGTTGTTGTTGTTGTTGTTGTTGTTGTTGTTGTTGTTGTTGTTGTTGTTGTTGTTGTTGTTGTTGCTGCTCCTCCTGTTGTGTTCATTCTGAGTTTTGATCCTTGTTTTGTTCCTTCCTGTCGTCTCTCAATTTATGGACATGATTTGTTTTGACCCCTTTTCCTGGACAAACCTAAATAAAGCCACTATGCGTTTGCAACCTGCCTCAACCACCCAGTTACACTGCGTGAACATTTTATGGTTTGTGGAGCAACAGAAATGGCCCAAAACTGCTTGGAACATTAGTAACATTCTGGTAACATTGACTTCCATTGACTTAAAATTAGATTAGGTTTTTCCCCTCTCCTGTAAAGTTCCTGTAAAGCTGTTTTGGAGATACTTGTTTTTTTTTTTTTTTAGGACAACAGTTTAAAATATGCGTTACACATGCACTATAAAGCCTATACATATGTCCAAATTTAGGGGCCAGGGACCATGCTGTCTCGAACTGGAGATGTATAATTAGCCTGCTATTGAGACGGTGCTAATGTGTACATCAACGTATATAGCATTTATATGAATATACATAACAATAATATTGTTATATATGATGTTTCTGGCCCACTACTAAGCTTCTGCTTCCACCCGAGTACAGGCCCCTGGACGACTAGAGGGTGCCTCATGGCCCACTGGTGGTCCATGGCCCACAGAGCATGTTATGACTGACTGTGAACTACAGCGGGAAGCGATTATAGAGACAGGTGTTCGGTTTGCCTTATAGCTCCAGTTCTATTGTAAAAAACAACATTTACTTATAGGAATTATGTCTTGGCTAATCAACTACACTTGGGCTATGTGGAAAATCCATTATGCTGAGGCAGTATATTATTATACGAGAGAGTTTTGCATCATGTTTTAACTCATGGAAGAAGTCAGACAATGTCAAGCTATATGAAATAAAATTATTCAGCATAAGCAACTGTGTTATATCACGTGGCATTACTTCTACTGTGAGTTATAGGTATAAGATCTCTTCTTGAATATGACGAAGATATCTCAACAGACCCTTTAAAGATTAGATGTATCAAACTTGTTATGTTTATTATAGAATAGGCTATTCCCTTTTTTTGGCTAGAGTTGATTCCATGCTCAGGTGCAAGACTGAAGTAAATACCTTGGGTCATGTGACCAATTATGCCACCCATATCAAAGAACTAATAGAAAATGAAGACAACCTATAACTTAACGCATTTTGCACTATTCGCACAATATGTCGATGTGTCAAAATCCAAATGGTCTTCAACCACCAGTGTGAGCATAGCCAAACGTGTGGTGTGACATATTCTAGTAGTATTACAGAGCAGCAGCAGCGAGACAGCGCTAATGTTCAGAACACAATCATCATTGTAGCGTCTGCGGTCTTGTTTGCGAGTGTTGCAGTGTGACTATCTAATCTGCCGCTTTTCTGATTGGAGCTTTAATGCACAGTGATTTGAGTGAGATGACATGCACGCAACAAATGAGATGGACATGGAGGCATGTGCCTTAATCTCTAAATCCAGGTTGCTTGATGGATCAGACATAATAACACAGCTGACTGAGTCTCATTTCACCTTTCCGTTCACTGCTTGTCTTGCATGCTTAGTAACAGATAATACACTTGAAGCTTCTTACCACTTTGTGGTCAAGGACAGCAGGCTGTTATAGTCCGAAACTGGCAAGATGTATGTCTAGATGCTCGAGATGCAGAACTCATTATCAGAAGCTCAGTGTGGATAATCAATGGCTCAGTTCAGTTCAACTGATGGCTCAGCTTTTAGATCCTGATAACAAAAACAAATAACCAATATAAATCATCTTAACACTATTACTACTGTTATTACTATTACTAATAATGACAGGTTTATTAGTATAACACTTTTCATACGTATGTAAATGACGTCATGTGCATTTCTCTCCCGAGTCCATTTTTATATATATATATATATATATATATATATATATATATATATATATATATACATATATATATATATATATATATATATATATATACACACACACACACAACATTTTAACCCTCCATGAAGAACGGACCCAGGACGACTAAGAATCGAACCCAGGCCCTTCTTGCTGTGCGGCGGGAGAGCTGCCCACTGCACTACTGCCCTGCCACTATGGTCTCCTATCCTTGTACTGGCCAGGACAGCCTTGCTAAGCCTCCTTTGCCAGTCAAGCCTATAGGCCCATAGGGCCATGGGCACATTTTTACAAAAGCAGACAGCCGGGAAGCATCATGAAGGTGACCCCAAGTGCAGAGGGTCAGCAACATGGGTCAGGTGGTGTGACCCCAGGACAACCTGTGCACTTGTGCGATTTCTGAAGATGAAGGATTTAAACTAGCTTTAAAATATATGATCAATATTATTAATATGTAGTTTTAGCACCTGACAATTTCCGGGTAGGTCAAATTAACGATCTGTGATATCTATATGGTTCTAAAAGCACCAAAGCATGTACCAAACTCCTGAATTCTCATTCGACCATGTCTGATGAATCTGAGCAGGGTGCAAATCTAATAATGAGCTAATGTAATAGTGTCTTCCGTCTCAGCTTATAGAGCAGGGGTTGTCAGCCGGGCTTATGTAAGATGTCTGACAGGTGTGTGGAGGAGACGGCGGGTCCTGCACAATGGTCTCAGGTGTGCTCATGCTCTTCTCTTCCCTGCTGTGGACAAACTGCCCTGCGACTGCGTGTGTATGTGTGTGGAGAGTGTGTGGTGCCTGTCACTGTCATTACTCTCAGCAGCTGTTAATCTAGTTAGTAATTTGCTGTCATTCCGACTCTGTGTGGGAGCTGATGATAGGAGACAGGGACCAGGGCAGCTTTTCCTCTTCAGTCTGGCCACTTATTACAGACGTCTGTTTGGAAATGATCAGATATGGACGTCTCGCAGATTATTACTCAGACTGTCTTTACCACACGTCGGGACTCTCGCTCTCTCTTTTTTCTTTATTTGCTTGGTTCTATTCTTCCCTCCTGCTTCCACCTCTCCAATCCCAGCATAGCTCTAGACTACATTCAGTAGTGTTTCCTCACCAATCTTGATCCATCAACATCTTTTTACTAATTGTCTTATTGAAGACGATGTTAATCACCTTTAGATGGATGTTTTTAGTAAAACGTAGCCATTCAGGAGCCTCATCTATTCACCAGTTTTCACCCTTCACCCATCAAAATACACATTATAATGGAGATTTTGAGAAATATATTATTTACAATCCAAGCAAACAGTTAACACTCATGCTGGTAAACACTTTTTGTGCTGCTGGCGCAGATACAGTGAATTGGCACCACTTTGGCACCTATTTAAACCGTCCTGTTGCTGTCGTTCCAGTGTTGCTCGCTGTTGGTTTGAGTTTGTTGTTGAGTTTGCACACCCCAAGACCCGAAGGGGAATGTGCATTTAACGGGTGCTAATTGGGACACACCACCGGCAGCTTCTGAGAAGTACTGGTACGCAAGAAAGTCATGGTACGCCAAGAGTAAAACACAAAACTGCTGATGCTACATACTGGCATGCTTGTTAGGGAGGCATGCAAGGGAGCTCCAGTTTGGGAAACTCCTGCTTGTAGTGGATTATCTTATTTCTAATCTCTGGTGAAACATCTGCTTAAAAATTAATAACTTGTAGCGAATGGCTGTTTTGGTATTAAATAAATAAAGGGGGGTCTCTCTACATCATCTCAGATATCAGCATCAGACCACCACTGTCATATCGGTGCACCCCAACAAAACACCCTGTGGGCACTTCATAACTCAATTCCACTTACAGGCCTGACTGCAGTGTGCCTCAGGTTAAAAAAGTGAACTCATAGTGCTGTTTACTCTACGTCAGCTTACATCTTGTAAAACCAGGAGGACAGTAGCTGCAACAGGCATTTTCATTCACTAATGCGTGCAACTTCCTAAACTGGACAAAGAGAGACTTTAAGAGGCTGATTGGTTTTGACCTAGGGGTGGACGATAGTCATGATATATCACAATACTTAAAGACATTTTCATAATACACAATATGAATCTCAATATTCCGTTTTTCTGAGGCGTGACATACAACTAGTATATCGTCGCTGTCCGAAGAAAAACATGTATCTCCATTTTTATCAAAATTTTTTTTATCGATTTTTTTTTTTTGTTCATTTGATTACAGCAGCTGCTGTTTACACTTGAAATTTAATGAAATCAAATTAGTGAAATTTAATGACAAATGGACACATAACAGGCCAAAAATTGCACAAAATTCTGGTTTACATTATAATTAAATAAGGTTTTTCCCTCTCCTGTAAAGTTGCCATTTTGGAGATACAAGTTTCCTTTGGACAGTAACAGTATTGTGGTTGCTGTGGCTCAGCGGTTAACACCACTACCCACTAGAGAGCTGCTACACCCATGTAGGAGATGGAGGTTCGATTCCCAGTCTCGGTAACAAATTTTGAGTTACACCCATAAGTGTCCTTGGGTAGGACTCCTAACACTGCACTGGCCTACCTGTGAAATGAATAACCTGGATATAAGCGTCAGCTAAATGTAAATATTCTACATATAATAATGTTCAGCAGAACTGGTAATGGAATATGATGCTCAACAGCAGCTACACATGAGCCTGAGGCGTCAGGATATAAGCCCCCCAGCGCTTGACTGTGGAGCAGTGAATCTGTGGAGTGATACAGAACGGCACTTTCTCTCAGGGCCTCATATACTGTTATTGCACACTGGCACACAATTCAGAATCTCTGCAGGTATCTCAGGTGTGTTATTTTACATTTCACTGCATTTTCCTCTCATTACAAGCTGCATACATGCCCTTTACCAACAACCAAACACAGAGGTTATGATCTCTCATGAAATCTTTTCAGAGATAAGACATTTGGAAACTGGTGACCAAAGTGTCATTTACCATAAATATATGCATACAGTAAATAATAAATAAAATACACCTACAGATAACACCCTCATGTCCTGTGCCCTCTCTGAGGGTTATATCTGTATGCGATCTAACAATTAAACCCTACTGCAGTTTTTCGCTTCTTGTTTAAAGGAGCAGTGTGTAACTTCTAGTAGTGAGGTTCCCAATTGCAACCTACTAAACCCCTGTCACGCTTCCGGGTTTCCCCAGCTCTTCTGCTCTCCTGGACTCCATTTCCCAGAGTGCATCACCCGATGACATCACACCCACATGTCCCCAGCCATCCAGTCAGCACCGCTCTAGGTCACCTTTTAGCCAGCTGCATCCACTTAGCCTCAGTATATATGCTCCTCTCAAACACTTCCTCATTGTAAAGTTTTGCCAAACCTGGTTAGTGTTTCTGAGCGGTTCTCCTCTGTTTATCCTGACTCTGGCTTTTTGACTCCCTTTGGCTTTGACCTCTTCTTTTGCTCATCCCTTGTTGGTTTTCTCTCTTGTTCTACTCTCTGGTTATTGACCTTTGTTTGTTACTTTGACCGTAGTCTTGCCTAGCCCTTCCACCTTGGTTGCCTTGCTGCTTGCTTACTCTGGTTTTCACCTCTGCATGTTCTCTGACTTTGACCTTGTCTCTCGCTTTATATCTTTCCGTGTATTGCTGCTGTGCTTGTGTACTCGTGTGCTTAATAAAGCCCATTTGACTTTTAGCTCTGCACGCGTCGGTCCTGGTTCTTTGTTCCTGACAACTCCCTAGTCCTCCCTTCCCTAGAATCTACAGTAGCTGTCAAGTTTTCTGTCTGTTCTGATTTTATTTAGCTTTTTATGTTTTCACTTATTTGACAGTGAAAATTCACCCTACTTTCCTTGTCTTGTGTTTTTTATTGTGCTAAATTACTTGTTTGTGCTAAAGTATAATCATCCTTTTGCCAAAGTGTATTCTACCAATTAGGTGGTCATATAATTACTACACCGTCAGTGTTTCAAACTGTCTATTGTGTTTTTAATCTTAATTCAGTACTAACTTAATGTGACTACTTCCCCAGATAAGCTGATTTAGACTATTAAAACATCCTAATTATTCTTTTTCTGCTCCAGATTTTTGGTAAAATTTTAGTATTCTATCTTAAATGGGCCTGTAATTACATTCTGGTGTCTGAGACATTATAATAACTGCTCACTAGGTGGAATGGGAAACATTTAAGAAGACATTGGCCAAAAAGAAACTGATTTCAGTCTCATAGCTTTAATGCTGGCACTGCTGTAGGATATTTCAGCAAGAATTCTTCTTTCTTCTACATCTACCAGCCAGTGCTTTAGCTCCACCCAGTACAAACTTCTTTAGTGTAAAACAAGCTAATAAAAACACAATGATTCATAAATACAGGTATTTATATGTTTTATATACTGTTCAATTTCTGCTACCCCCACTCAAATCTTACACACTGCTCCTTTAAAGGTGTTTTGGGAGTGGTCTTTTTAACTATGATGCACAGCAGGCCATAGTCACATACTAAAACACTAATAACGAAAAACTCTAAGTGCTTTTTCACCTCTGTCTCCATGTAGATTATCTCTCAGCAGCAGAACCTGGAGTGCTTCATGAGCTCGATCTCCCAGTAAATAAGCTTCTGTGTCCACTGTGTCCTCATTATGATGGACCTGGAGGTGAGCCCCTAAACTAGAATGATTATACACTGATGGAGAAACCGACACACCGTCAAGAACATTAACTGTTTGCCTTCTTTGACCCAGATGGGGAGAAAGATGGAGGCCATTGCATGCCGTGCCTCCTGCAGCCGCTGTAAAAAAAAATTACACTGCAGTATTTTACAAAAACTCATACACTCATCTTTAAAACAATAGTGGCACAAAAAGGAATCAACCGACAGGAATGAAACTTGGTGGGTAGGTCTGACATTGTGAGACATGCGAATGATTAAAGTTTCATGCTCAGCCATGAGAGATGCCCTCCATGAGCCATCCTGTTAGTACAGCACCATTGGCAGACGGCTGCACAACGCAGGACTGCATGCACACAGACTGTTGCGACACCTGCTCCTTAACACCACGTCAACATCACCAAAGACTGCAATGGTGTCATGTCAGACTGTCATGGAGTGACTCAGAATGGCAGCGGGTCATCTTCAGTGATGAGTCCCGCTTTTGTCTTGGTGGAGACGACCAAAGAATCTGCATGTGGAGGCACCGTGGTCAGCATCAAGATCAGATTTTTAATGCCACAGTGGGGAAATTTAGTCACTAGGCGGCAGTGAGCACACTTACCCAGAGCTGTGGGCAGCCCTATCCACGGCGCCCGGGGAGCAGTTGGGGGTTAGGTGCCTTTGCTCAAGGGCACCTCAGTCATTGCTGTCAGTTCAGGGAATCGAACCAGCGACCCTCCAGTCACAAGGCTGGTTCCCTAACCTCCAACCCTAACCTCCAGCTCTTGTTGTCACGTGCCACATGTCCTGAAGGCCTAGTGTCACTCCACCTCCACCCCTACCACAAAATACTGAGAGACGCTACTTCTGTATGTGTAGCTCAATTAAATATTCCCCATATCAGTCTAAATGTAGCATCATGTATTGTTCCTGGTAATCTTTATCTTCCTTCCCAACAGCACTGCAGTCCCACACCTCCTTCAGGGTGCAGCTATTCTTTTGATGATGCCTGTATTTACTATTTGTCTTACTCATTTCTTGTATCTCATTAAGGCAGTTTGTGTATAAAACCTAAAAACACACAAACTGACAAGGCAGGCTTTTGTCTTTGGTCATTAGGGAAAAGTAATTCAGAAAAAACTGATGAAATTTCTCCCTAAAACATGAAATCAACAATGACGCATGTGTGCTTTCATTAACGCACTGAACGAAACATATAAACAACGTAATTACATCAGCAGGATCTCATATTTGTTACTCTTAATTACAGGACACAGGCGATGTCGATGGCGGATGGAGGCTGGTATTAGATGTGTGGGGTGATTAATATTTTGATGAGTTAATGTCTCCATATTGCAGATCAGCCAGACTGATAATAAAGCCAGTGGTTAGGACAGTATACTGTGTCTTGCAATAGCATAATGACCTGAAGCCATTTTTGCTGGGGTCTGGAATTTTGAGTTGGGTGCCTCCAGCGCCCAAAGGTTACACCCAGATGTCCTTGAGTGAGAGTTGCCATGGTGACAGGAGCAGCATCTTTGCTCTAGTGTAGCTCCCAATAAATGTGAACCAATGACGAAGAGTAAACCCCTGAAACAGCCGTACAGAGGTGGGCAAACTGGAAAAAGGTCCCGACCAGCAGGGCACAAACCAGTAATACAGATGTTTGGTTTAAGCCAAACCAATCTCCTGTTTGGTGAACTTTCACTTGATTCCCCAATCCCGTTTCTGAAGACTCCCTAATACAGGGATGTCCGATCCTGTTCCGTGCAGGGACGGTGTGGCTGCAGGTTATTTTATTCCAAACAGGCTAGAGCACACCTGCTTCTGATTTGGCCTGATCTGAGACTGGTCTCAGGCTTCAGCACCTGATCATGTGTCTTCCTGCTTTGTTGGAATGAATACCCGCAGCCAAGCCTGACCTTTGCGGATAAGATTGGTCACCCCTGCAATAATAGGATCGGTAGACAGAGAGAGTGCTTGATCTGGAAAGACTGTCTGTGAATGTGCAAGTGGAGGTTTATTTCTCATATCCCACATACAGTTGATCAGCATGACATGTTCAGTCTCTGATTTTGCTTCTATAGTTTAACACTGGAGCTAATGTGGCTGTCACCCCATGGAAAATCACACCCGAATTAGCATTGTGCAAAATGCATGCCAAAATCATCTCATCACGAGATGTTAAGTAAACAGACTTTTTAACGTGGTTTTTGACACTGTATGGTATATTGTTATCTAGGAACATAGAGACAATTATGTTAGCGTAGCTGAAACAGTACTAGCCATCATTAGGCCTGAGCTTTTGTCTGGTGCTCTGGATAAAGACATTCTATGTGTGATGTAATGTAAATATTTACTCATGCTTTTTGCATGCTGCAGGAGGGATGGTGGGTAGCGCTCTTGCATCACAGCAACAAAGGCCTGGGTTCCATTCCTGGCTGTAACGTCTGGGGTTCAATGTGACTTTGCATTTATTTTTTCCGTGTGTGTGTGTATGGGTTTCCTCTGATTGCTCCTGTTTCCTCCCACAGTCTAAACTAAATAGTCAGGCTAATTGGAGGTGCTAAATTCTCCCTAGGTTTGAGTGAGCATGGGAATGTGTATGACTGTGTGTCTGCCCTATGATGGACTGGCGGCCTGTCCAGGGTGTTTCCTGCCGTTCTGCGAGTGAGTGAGTGAGTGAGTGAGTGAGTGAGTGAGTGAGTGAGTGAGTGTGCATAATGAAATGGCTATAAGTGGCTACACAATTCTGCTGCATTAGTGTTGACCTGCGTCTGGCTCTGATCATGAACTCTATCTCTGGGTCGGCTCCATCTTGCAGTTACTCCCTCCTGGACTAATCAGACTGGATCTAATCAGACTGGATCTAATAGATGTTCTTCTCCTGTTAGTTCTGTCTTTCTCGTCTCATCCGGGTTCGACCTAAGGAGGTTGGGTTCCGCCCTTGAGCCTGGTTCCTCTCGAGGTTTCTTCCTTAATCAAGGGAGTTTTTCCTCGCCACTGTTGCCTCTGGCTTGCTCAAGGGGGGCTTGGACCCGGTTTTTGCCCACTCTCAAATGTCTGTACATTAACTTTGTGTTGTTTTTTTATCTTTCCTTTTCTTATATACAACAAACTGATTTTCTGTGAAGCTGCTTTGAGACAACGTTGGTTGTAAAAAGCGCTATACAAATAAACATTGATTAATTGATTGATTGATAGTGTTGTAGCTCTAGTGCAAAACTAAAGAAGCCAATTTCAGACACCAAACATATCTTGACTCATTTAGATGTGTAATAAGATCATTTCTGAACTGTCTCTTTGTCTAAACCGTCTGGTAAGTTGATTCCATTTTATCCTGCTTGATTTTAGTAGTTAGGGCATTGTGGTCATTGAGGGTCCGACTGCACTAGAACCATTCTGAAGTGCTGTGCAGGCGGACTGCAGTCACCACCTGCCATGACCCGAGACAGCTGCCTCCTGTCAGCTGAAGATACGCAGTGAATGGCACATCTGCTCTGACTTTTTGCCTGTGAGTGACTGCTGTCAGTCATGCTGTGTTACTGGCAGTCTGGTGACAGCCCTTGCTCACACTCATGGCTTATTTATCACATGCTGGCATGATGTTTATGGTCATCCTATTCCAATGTCCCTCAGATTATTTGCTAGTCTCAAACACCAATTATGTGATAATAGCAAGAGGTTTTGTAGAAGCTTGTAGACACGGAGATCAGCATGTAGACTGTAGCTTGTAGCACTTGTAGGCTACATGTTAACATGAAACATTAGTAAAGAACTGGCTGCTGAAAAAGTCTGGTTAACACAGTTTTCTACTTCCCCGGATGTAGTCAACTACATCACTTCTGTAGTTTATAACCTTAGCCACGAGGCTTGCAGTGCAAACACTAGACGTCGTCCAAATCTTTTCTGTAAATATATCCCCTCAACTTCTCTTAACCCACTCCCTAACCACTTTCCAGCTCCTCAGTAAGGGCTGCAGACCTGCTGATATAGCTTACCATACAGAAAATGAGTCATCTTGTGTGTTTAAGGTGGTAGTAACTTCAGGCTCCTGCAGATGGCGCTGCAGGATGATGGGGCTATAAATACCTGAGGTCCAAAGTAGATGTCAATGATCGGCTAAAAGGAGTGATTACATTTGGACGTGCCAAAGACCATAGTGTGAAGGAAGTCCCTGAATTTGCAGGTGTGTGGAAGCGTGTGGTTGTACAGGTCTACCAGCAGTGGCTAAAATCCCAGTCTACAGGAAATTCCTCTTGGAACTGTGCCAGGGAAGGCATCCACCAAATCTGGTCCAACTGCATAATTGAGATTCACAGTTCAGAGTGACTGGACACTGATGTGGCCTACATCCAGACACTTCTCCAGTCCATGCCAAATCAGGTTACAGCTATTATTCGTGCTCATGGAGGTATTACACACCGGTACTTTCAGTCACAGGTGTTAGTATATGGTGCGATAAGATGGCCATGAAGGGATGCACATGATCAGCAGCAATGTTCAAAACTGGCTCTGGCAACCACGTAAAAGATTGGTCAGTGTATTCATGCTGTTGGAACCGAATTCTGAACCAACCATCCACATGCCTTAGGACAAATCAAGATCCATTAGACTAGGCTATGTCTGTCCAGTCTTTACCTGTCAGGTTTGGTGAGTCTGGTGAGTGCACACTGCAGCCTGAGCTTCCTGTTCTTGGATGACAGAAGTGGAACCCAGTATGCTGTTGTAGCCCATTCACCCCAAGGCTGGATACGTTGTGCATTCAGAGATGCTTTTCTGCTCATCACAGTTGTACAGCATGGTTGTCTTAGTGCCCATAGCTTTTCTGTGAAATTGAATTAGTCAATTATCAACTTTTCGGTTTGCTGAACTGAACTGTTGGCTCACTGGATGTCCCTTTATTGCACCATTCTAAGTAAACTAAAGACTCAATGCCAGGAGATCAGCAGAGTTCAGTCCTCACATTAACAATTTACCTTTGGCCTGGTATGGCATAAAGGTATAGGTGTGCACTGACTGCCCTGCCACCATCAGGCCTAGTGATTCAATCAGGAGTGGAGGCAGGTTAGAAAGACAGACCATAAAGAGGACTGAGTTTTGTTAAGGTGGAGTGTAATGGGTGGGTGACAAGCAAAGTTCACAGCAAAGTCACACAGAAAGTCTGGGTACCCAGCAGAGGGCGATGTTGTGTTTGCTGGAGATTGAAGATAAGCTCACCTTCCCTCCACCCGTCTCTGTATGTGCTATCCAGAAAAGAAGCCAGCAGAGCAGCCACTAACCCTGCGGGACGGCTGATGGCAAACCAGTGGGAGTTGCCTGCATAAGAGTTTAAGAGCTTTCTATCCTTCCATATGAGATCTCTATTAAGGTGGCCCTTAGTAACGTGGGTACATGTTAACTCGCTTCTCATAATGCAATGATGGGAGTTAATTGAGGTTTTGGTTTATAGGTAAATGTAAACTGTGCGGTACCAGATCATGGCTACTGGAAACTACTAGCAACAGTGTGTAAGATTTAGAGGTACCTGTTATCAGATTAGGGTATATAATGACCTGTAGATACAAATCCTTGAGTTTCATTGGCTAAGAATAAGTCTGTCATATCTACATACCAGCAGGTCGTCTTCCAATGGAGGCTACTGTGCACAGCCACAATGTTGCTACAGTAGGTAGGATATTTTGGTAGCTTAAAACTTTTTTTCAAAATTGCTAGCAGAATTACAACTATGAGACTGAAATCAGCTGTCCCACCAATTTTCTGTTCCACCTTAAATGGTACAACATGTATACTGTGGCACCGGCATTCAACTTCACAATCATCAGCTTTATGTTAGAATCTTTTCCCTAAAAAGTACAGCAGTTGTTGTAATACCTTGGGTGGCAGAAGAGTAAAATAATTAGGCTTTGACAGTGTCTATACTGAACTCAATTAACATTAAAAAATAATAAAATGTTTGAATGTTTTTAATGTTTGAGTTATTAGACTGTATGGATACAGCGGGAAGCCATTTTTCCTTATTCCAGCTACCCTTCCTGTGCAGGCATATGGGCTCTGGAGTATAATAACAATTTCTGTTATTTCCTTCAATATTAAGTTATTTACCAACCAGAAGCATACAGTATAATGTATGTATGTATGTTAGTATATGACGCATTATTATGACCATGAAGGGATGCACATGATCGGCATCAATATTCAAAACAGGCTGTTGCATTCAAGCGATAACTGGGTCCATGGATTCATGCTGTTGGCACCAAATTCGTAATTATTACACTGTACTAATGATATAAGCATGTTAGGTAGGGCCGCTTGATCGTAATTGGGTTGGATTATGGGGTCAGTGGGTTGCAATGTATAACCTCACTACTTGAGATTGCACACTGCACACTGCTCCTTTAACATGCTCCTTTAATATATCATGGTCTTGGCATTTACTATGATGCTAACTGGGGTTTAGTTGGCATGAATGCATCCTGCATTAGGCTGCTATTAGGGGTAAGAGGCAAACTGTGTAACACACCATTGCTTTAAGCTTTCACTACATACAGGGAGGCTGTTTGACTCCTGACATCCCGTGTTGAGAAAAATTAACCTCTGAGAGAGAACAAATATACACATATTGTTAGCCCATGTCAGGAGAAAGCTGATGCTGTCAAGGTATTGCTTTAACCTTGTGATGAACGCGGTAAGCTTTCAGGGTGTATTGTACTTAAAATACATTTGATGTTCTCTAGATGACAGCTGTGAAGACAAATACTTCAACTCCAGAGTGGCAGTCCAAGCACGTTTGTGCATGAATGACTATTATGGAAGAGTGATGGGTCTCCTGCTCAAGAGTCTACTCAACAGTCACTGAAACCTACCCATACGAAACTACCCTGACTTTCTAAACTTCATAACAGACAGACATGGTGTCTGATACGTATGTGTAAGTACTCGTCAAGTTTAGCATACTGCTGTGTAAATTTACAGTTCTCCAGGCAGCTCACGATATAGCAAAGGTTATGTGAGTGAATATTTGAATTTACTTTTCCATATGTACATTTATAGCATGTGACAGACGCTCTTATCCAGAGCGACTCACAGAAGTGCTTTGTGCGTCCACACATGAATATATTCTTAGTGCAAATCGTTTTTGTGTCCAAAACACCCTTGAACTAAGAGAAAGCCAGAAACGGCAGTCTGACAGCAGTGCTGATACCTAGAAACGCACCCAGTACAGAAATAAGACTTTACACAAGTGCCAATGCAGCACCTTTTAATAAGAGTTCTGTCAAAGTGTTAGCTCAGCCACTGTCTGTCTGTCTGTCTGTAAGGATGCTAGGTTAACAACTGAACCATACTGATTTTCAGCACCAGCCTCTGCCATTTGGTTGTTGCCATTTGGAGGTCATTTAGATCATCACTACAGAGAATCATGAAACACCCATGATAACTCGCTGGCACCAAACACACGCCTCCACCGTGTGAATGTCACTGCGGTCAGAAAGACCCATCCCTCAAACAATACCAGTTCTGCGGGAGCCAGAACATGGTAAAAGGGGGATAACAAAGTATACAGAGAATGAAATAATTTATAATGAATGTAGAAACAACTAACAAAGTGCATTTCCTAAAGACAGTGTGGAATGTTGCCCAGCTTAATTGGTTCCCACCTCCTGTTAGGCTGTGGTTGCTATGTGTGGAATGAGTATGGTTGTGCATTGGAGTTTGGGGATCTGCCCTGAGTGTGGACATGCAGTTTAATGGCTGTAGGTTTGAGAGTTGGGTGGTTGCCGAAAATGAATGGGACTCTAAGAGGGGGAAGAGGGATGGAAAAATAAAGACAAACAGACGAGTACGGATCAACACTGAATTTGTGATTTGGGGTCTGCCTTGAGATGGTGTATCAACGGTGTCTCTGGGTTGAGCAGAAGTACAGTAGATGGGCTTGCACTTTTCAGTCCCCTTTTATTCTTAATGGGGGGAAATTCCAGAAGAATCTGTTGCTATGCAGAAAGGAAGTGCAGGAGGAAGAATATACTGTCGGATAACAATATGTTGTGCATTTCAAAGCAATGTGCAACATAATACGGTGGTTAATAAGGTGTGTAGTTGGTTTTGTATGTGTATATGCAGAGCAGTGATTGTAAAACTAGTCCTCATGGACTTCTTGATCCTGCAGATTTTGCTCTGTGTGTTGCAGGTTGGTTGGAATTAAAATCTAGACTGTCTGAGTGTTCTATTAAGTACCGATTTGAGAACCACTGATATCTACTATAAAATGATGTTCTTTTATTGAGTGGTGGAGTTTCTTTCTGAGTTTCCAAATCACATGTCATTTGGGCAGCACTTTGCTATAGCCTAAAGTTACCCTAAGATACTGCCGGGAACAAGGATCAGTGCAGGCCCTTAGATTCAAACAATAGACAGTGCAGCGCTGAGACATTTCATAATTACAAGATGTAAGTGCAAAATTAGTGTTCATTTTACTGCTTCACGAAGAAGAGTTGGCATTTGAGGACACCAAAGGACTCAGCTGGTAAAACCCCTAAGGAAGTTTGTTCCTTTCATTTGCACACCAGAACAGAGAGGATACTTCTCCTCTATTGATAATTAACGGGTCAAACCATACCTAAGGCTTAAAGATTTGGACCGTTGCTGTCAGGAATGGAGAGGCAGGTCCAATTTTGGCATTAGGGTTTTAAAACTGATGTGGACAGCTACAGTAGGCCAGTGAAGGGTACTTAGCCATGGTCTGACCTGGGTATACATGGGAAAATTGAATACACCTGTACTGTGGCATTCTGGATCAGCTTTAAGGGCATGATGTGATGAGAAGATCAACCAGAGGATAGCTGTAGTTGTCTTCTGTAGATGGAGAAATCACCTTTGAGGGTGACCAGTCCCTGTTTTTGGGGTGGCATGTCCTCGGAAGTGTCTACGTTTGTAGTCTGAATTAAAACTTCACCAGAAAGTAAGAGCTAACCTAAGAGGGCCAGATTTGGTGGATGCCTTCCCTGGCACAATTCACAATACAGGGAAGAGTTTCCTGTAGGCTGGGGTTTTAGTTACAGCTGGTAGACCTGTATGACCACACGCTTCCATACATCTGCAGATTCAGCTACTTCCTTCACACTGTGGTCTTTGGCATATTCAAATCCAGTCACTCCTTTTAGCCAATCATTAACATCTGCTCTGGAGCCATTTTCCACACATGGGACGAGACATTCCCTGCACTGCACCACCTCCTCTCAGTCTATGGATCCCGTCACTCACACCCCTCAGGTATGTATAACCCCATCATCCTCCTACAGTGCCATCCGCAGGAGCCTGAAGTTACTACCACTTTAATCATGCAAAGTTGAATTTTGCTGGTAGTAGAAACTTTGCTGTTGAATGCCTCTAAGAACCTCTTCAGGCATTCCTCACATTTACTCACCAGAAGTTCTATACAGACAGGAGGGACTGTAACAAGCCGGGGGTCCGTCCGTCTGGCATACATTAATAACGTGTCTGGAATTTTCGGTTGTGTTGCTGCTCCTCACTTGCTGACTTCTCCTAACAGCAAAGACGTGGAGAAAAGTTATGGATGTCGGAACAGACAGGTCATGTGCGTGGAAAGCAAATGAGCCGGGGTACATTCAAGGGCAGTGCTGTGCTCAGACATCTCGCTGAATCTGTGGGATCACAATGTTTCAAACCTATTATTATGAATTATTTATCAGCCCAGTATGTATTTTTGAGAGCATCTGCTAATTTTAAACGTCATATGAGGAAGGATCTGATAGGCTACAGTAAATCTGTGGAACTGTTTTTGAGTTTTGAGGACACCACCCCTGCGCCCCCACCCTCCAAGAAAAGTGCTGAGGTTCTCATAATCAACTGCGGAAGAAAACAACTTGATCAAATGAAGTGGTCAAAGAGGGAGAGATTAATCATGGAGAAAGAAAAGCCTTCAGCTTTGCAGAAAACTGATTTCAGCACTGGGGGGACGGATCGGCAAGAGACCCTGAATTCTAAAATCTATACTCCATTGTCTCTTTCTACTTGAGTTGAAAGCAGGGCCTTATCTTTGGGGCACTGATATGAAATACATAAATATAGGATTCCTGTGGAGGAGGGTGATGATTACTGTGCAAGTGGGGAAACAAAATACAAAGAAAAGCTGGCTGTAGCTTAATACATTAAAGAATCGATAGACACACAGAGCTACAGCCTCCAGCAACTGCCCTCCGTAGATCATTCGGGCATTTTGGCTATTGAGCTTTGTTGTTTTTGGATGCATTGAAGTCAGTGTTCGCAGTAGTGTCATAAATAAAGCTGGGTGAATAATGCGCCGCATTGTGGACTGTTATTGACACAAATGTCAATCTGGTAAGAAATGAAGTGGTACATCACACAAAGCAAACAAAGCTCTCGGAGGGGGAATTTGGCTGCTAGGGAATGCGTTACAAAGTGCAGACAACAGAGACGTGATTCCATAACAGAAAATATCATTCCCCAGCCACAGTGTACATCATCCAGCTCAGTCTGGAAAGCCTGGTTGCTTCAGACTTTACCCTGCATCCACACCCCTTCAGAGACACTATAAAGGAGGACACTGGACTCTACTAGCAAAGTCCCGCCCTACAATAAAATCAGCCAATCAGCTGTAACAGTGAAATAGATTTATTTGGCTCGTTGTTTCAGTTTTATACGTCTGTCCCTATTCAAAGAGATATAGTCTGATAGAAGTCTGGTCTTGCACAAGTGGACAAATAGTACGGGAGGACATTGTTAACACGGCTGTCAAGTGGACAGGCCTTCCTGTAATGGCCCTTTCTCAGCCATGGTGCTATTCTGCTGTTACTCAAATGTAGATATTAGCAAAACAGCACATATCATTTTAACATCATTTACATTGTCTCAGTCCAAAGCATAACATGTATCTCCAGTGAGTGAGTGAGTGAGCGAGAGGCAGTCGGAGGCATTAGTCATGAATGTTAGGGAACCAGCAAAGGGTTGCTGGTACCATTTCCTGTATCGACTGCAAGTCATAACACCTAACCCATATCTGGTCCCCGGGCACCAATGATAGGGCTGCTCTGGGCAATTTGCTCACTGCCAACACACAATGTGTATGTGTGTGTGTGAGTGTGTGTGTGTTTCTGTGTGTGTGTGTGTGTATGTGTGTGTGTGTGTGTGTGTGTTTGTGTGTGTTTCACTTCACGGATGGGTTTAATGCAGTACACAGATTTCGAGATTTTGAGTCTAATTCTAAAGTATTCTGCTTCCTGCTGGTGTCTGATAGTTGCTAATGGTATTTTGTGTTTTCCTGATGCATTGCTAATTAATCAATCAACCTTTATTAATCCAGTAGCCAGTGTAGCCCCTGATTTCCTAATGGGATCTAAAGGCATATAACAGGAACCTAGTGACTTCTAAAGTTGAACTTTAAACCAGTTCCCAATAGAAAGCAAACCAACTTGTTATAATCCTCATGGCTCTTATGACTTTCGTGTGTCAGTTACTCAGTTGCTCAGTTGCTCAGCCAGATTCCATCAATGTCATTCTGACAGCCAATGTGTCTCCTTATATGTCTCAGTCATGATCTAATATAAACATCTAGGTTAAAGTTGATGTGGTGGGTGGAGTGGCATGAGATATAGCAATAGCTGGTTATAATAATAATAATAATAATAATAATAATAATAATAGTCATTTTTATTCATTTAAAGGAGCAATCAGTGACAATTAACCTGTTGAGTTTATACCCCAAACAGCAGGGGGCAACATAATCACCAGAAAATGCACCAATGCAACCTTATTTTGCTTTTATTCATATCACTTCTTTTGTGCTGCCGGATGATTGTTTTTGACGGTAGTGGGTGGCTGCATTCATTATAATGGTCACTTGCCAAGGGCTTCAGCCATTGTTGTGTTTACTCTGCCTTTTGATTGATCTAACCAAGAACAGCAACTTCATTCGTACCTCTTCATCCTTACATGTTGGACAGATGAAAGATGATGCTACAGTGACTCACTATTGCCTCTTGAGGTACAAAGAGGCATTAAGCACAGGACAGCTGGGGCTAGCTGGTTAACGTGCTAACTTCAGGATATACCTCTGCCACACAATACATAGACGCGCTTGATATATGGTCATTACTGTTCTTTTTTCACATTCCATTGATAATCTTATTTAATTTTTGGAATGTTTAAAGGTAAACAAAACACATATTGCTCCTTTAATCTAAGTTTTAAAAGGAGGAAAGGCTTATTTGCCACGAGATCCTACACACATTACTGGTACAAAGTCCCATATTGGGTTGATGGTCAAAGGCTTAATGATGGGTGTATGTGATCCAGAACTTACCAACAGCATCAACATCCTCACAGCAGTGTTCCATCATCAGTGTAAGCCTTCCTGCCAGACGACTAGAGGCAGCAAAGCCAATCAAACTCTACTTTAGGAAAAGTAAGTCCGCTGTGGGGCTAAAAACAGAATAAGAAACAGTGAATCAGGTTTTCTGTAATTGAATTTGGGGGCGGCGGCGGTACATTAACGACGAAACTGCCAACTTGGCAAGAGTTTCCCAGACGCTTATTTTGCAGCCGTTGCTTGGCAATATCGGCGTCCCTGGAGAGCGCGCGAGAATAGAAGCAGGGATGCTCGAGCTCTCTTCCAACCGGTGATGGAAAATTTGATTCAGTTCAGCGAGCCGATTCTTTCGGACTGCCCCAAACGTGCGGTTCATTGATTCGGGAAGCGAGTCAACTTTACTCGCGCCCCCTCCCGTATTCAATTCAGCAGTCTCACGTCAACAACTCTACACTCTAGAGGCTTCTAAAACTGGCGAAAGTAGACAAATGTAGTGTCCGTAGGTACATTTCCATATTATCGCTAAATGTGAACAACACGGATATAAATGCATTACCGCGGAGTTTGATTCAAACAGAGCCGTGAATCGGTCGTGGACAAGAACCGGTTCTTGTGAGCCGATTCTCTGCGCGAGCCGGACATCGCTAGTTTCAACTTCGACAACTCGCCGCTCGGAGGAGAAGAGGTGCCTCGGGATGTTCACGCGTTCGACACGACGGTAGACAGGCGGTGGGTAGTTGGATATTCTGGGCGGTGAACGTCGTCGACTCGAGGCTATTTTTAGCCGGGTACTGTTTATTTTGAGCCATGTTCGACTTCGGGACTCGTATTCGCCTCACTTGCTGAAGCGTATTCGGGCGACTCGTTGAATTTCACTTGAGGGAAAGTGGGACTCACAAGTAGCTCCGCGGACTTATGAAGACAACTGAGGTCTGTTTTTATTGTTTTGTATTATTATAATATGTATATTATGTACAATTGTTAGGCTATTCGGCTGCGGGTTTGCGTCCTTGACGGGACTAACGAGGCTGAAGTCAGCTACTGTTTCGAATTCTCCCGGTCCACCTTAAATGGTGCAGCAGTTACACTCTGGCGCCTTAGTCTGCACAATTTAAGGTGGAACGGGGAAATCCTAAACCGAAGCTGGCAAATGGGATACTTAGTTTAGCCTCGTATGGGACAACTGCTCAGAGCAATGTGCTCGGACTAAAACCTGTTCAAGAGGACAATGACTCCTTAAAGTCTGCCAAAATAAACACTGATTTAGTGCACTGTAATTATTATGGGTGCCACTAAACAGCAGTGGAACCAGTGGTACCTAAGGACTAGCACTAGCATACAACTTTTCCTCCTTGCACTGCATTTGTTGTTAAAACCGCAAGCCAACATTCATTCTATTATAATGAGTAAAATACACCTTTTTTGGTACACCCTTAAGCCAGAGGGCATTCAGTAGTTCTCAAACATGTTATGTATGTGTTAGTGTGACTTGGGTTAGTCATGTAATGGCTTTAATTAAAGGCAGAAAGGAACACATGACAGTAATGCTAAAGAACAGATCATTAGATGGTTTGCTTAACTGGTTATTACAGCCCAGTCAGGCAAATGCTTAATACTGAAAAGGAGGAAGAAGACAGATTCTCTCTCTCTTTTTGCCCCGTGTTTAGACTAACGTCTCTCTATGGTCCTGTCCTGTGTTTGGATCTTTTCAGTATCCCTGATATGCTCCTTCAGAGTTACGCAACAATACTTCATGGGGACAGACAAAAGAGACGTTCCCTTCCGCGTCCCTCCTCCTGTCGGAGATTTGAGAGAGATCTTCTCTCAGATTCCTTTGAATTATTTCTCACCAGGCTATAAATAGGGCCGCCGTACTCCCACCACTTTCTACGCTGGAAATGGATGCAGTCTAAGAACAAGGCTCGATGGATCGGAGCAGACGAAAGCAGGGCTTGAATTGGCGCACGAAACACTGTCACTTGGCCATTCACTGATTTTACACATCGCTCATTCTGCCACAGAGGCTAGTGTGATGTGTGCAGGTGTGCTTTGTGTAACTCTTATACTGTTTGAGTTCATCCAGAGGACGCGTACTTTCTGTAGCGTCACTTGTAGTTGTAATTCACGAATGTAGCCAGCAAACGTTCCCTTTATATCACAGACACAGGTCCCAAAGGCTTGATTTACCTCACAGGGAACGCTGCTTCCAAACAACCATCTGTCTCTAAACGATCAACAAAGATGATCTTCCAAAAAAAGCTTTTGGCATGCCAGGCAAGCCTGATGAACAGTGTAATAGATTTGCTATTAGGAATCACTCACAGCTTGCCATTTATAAAAGCCACAGCGGTCTTCAGAGACTGATGGGAGGCCTATCAGACGACAGAAAAGGTATCTGTCTGTCTCTTTTAATGAGGAAAAGGGCACCTTTTAATTATTCATCTGGGATGTCAAAGTATTCCTTAAAGGCGGTTATTCAGAGTGCAACCAGTGAATTATAAATGATTGGGAAGCAGTCCCCCCCCGTGGAGGCTTAGTTTGTTTGGTTGGTTAGCGCGCCGTCATCATGCGAGAGCTTTTATACCAGCTGGCATTTACCGTTTTGGCATTTCAATTGAGGGTGATTTCTGTGTCTGCTGCTGTAGTGTCTAATGGCCTTTAATTCCAAGGAAGCCACACTTGTAGGATCTCTCATACATTTTTTAGCGCCATGCTAATGGATGTTTGCTGTGCATGGAGGGTGTGTAAAGCTGCTTAAGGACAGGAACCATTGTGGACTGAAACCGAGATCTGACTTGAGTCATTTTTCACTTATGGCTGAGTAATTTGGCAGCCTGTTTATGCTCACTTTAGTAATACATGAATATTACATCAGGTTTTACTATGGTGACATAAAGCGTCCTTCGGTGCAGCAGGCTTGCGTCCTTGTTTCGCTAGGCTAAGAATGCTAAGAATGTTCTAATATGGAGTAATAAAAAGTAATGAACAAATCAGCACATTTTGTGATTAACAAGTGTAATTCGGTGCATTTATTGCATGTCACCAGGCTGGGTAATTTCACACTTACAGATATGTTCTCGCGATACCAGTCGTTTTTATTTCAGCCTTTCTTTTTTGCTCCAGTTTTTCATCCCTGTTGAGTCATGGCCCCACCTTCAAGCATATTACATACCACCTACAGGCTTACATGGAGATACCATGCTGAGATAGTGAATGCTAGCATATGTTTTGCATTTTGACGTCAGCCAGCATATCTTCACAACAACATTGCTAACACATTGTCATTAGCCACTGGACAGCTCAGCACGCTTGGAGGAGAACACTACCTACCAGTTGCCAATTCTGTGACATCAGCTGACAAACCCATGTGTTAGTAGCTTCACGATGTAGGAAGGGGAGGAGGACCATCTTTGGGCACTTTCACATCCACTTTGTTTGGTCCACCCCCACAGGCATATGAATGTAACTGCTGCACCTGGTGGAAGTGAAAATTGGTGTAAGATGATTACTTTGGCTTTGTGGAAGTTTGTCTCATGTACGCTTGTGCCTCTGACCATCAGACAGTGTTGGAATTTGCACCGTATTTCAGTAATTCAGGTGACTAGGGTCAGCAGATTGTTGTGTGGACAAGGAGGCCACAACATGGTTGTGAATTTCCCCACTGTGGGACTAATAAAGGATTATCCTATCATGCAGCTGAGGAAGTCAGGCAACTTTCCAGTCAGGCCACATAAGTCAGTCTCAAAGTTAGACTAAAGCTGACTCCAAAAGGAATTCCCTTTAGGTCCTCTGCCTCAAAAAACAAAGTGGACTAGACAGCTGAAGCTGACTAAGGGACACTGGCTTTGGCACCTAGTTATAGAGGTTAATAATAAAAGTGTAATTCCTGAAAGAAAAGACGAAATGTGGCACCACTTGAGTGGGTCCCATGGGAGGAACGAGGGACGTTTAAACGAGATGAAGCTGGAGTGCAGGTCAGTATGTATGTGGATTAGAGTTTGGGATCTGCTCCGAGTGAGTGCATGCAGTTTGGTGGCTGTAGGTTAAAGGCAATGATAGAGTTTAAAGGGGGTGAAAATGAATGAGACTGTTGCAGAGAAGGGTGGATATTCGGGCTTGGATACATGGTGATGGTGTATCAGAAACATTGACTCTGGGTTGAGCAGAAGTACACTGGATGGGCATGCAGTTTTCCATCTCATTCATTCTTAATGGGAAAAAAAT
The DNA here is from genome assembly GCA_024036415.1 of Prochilodus magdalenae. NCBI lineage: Eukaryota > Metazoa > Chordata > Actinopteri > Characiformes > Prochilodontidae > Prochilodus > Prochilodus magdalenae. Next base: position 352,299 of record JAMWET010001379.1, on the reverse strand, counting down.
CTTGAAAAGCTGTAGCTACACAGAAGCCGTGCATCAGATCAAAAAGCTGTATACAAACACACAATTCCTAATCAGACCAAACAATTTGGAGTTGAAATGGTGTCAATGGAATGTGGAATTACAGCGGGAATGCCAGTAATGCACAACATCATAAGTCAATACCTGAAGGCAAACAAAGTGCTTGTGTCTGTGCCAAATTTCTGACCAATCCACGAACACAAAGAACACCCAGGTGTACTATTTAGCAGCCAAAGCAAATAGTAAAGATATAAAGGCTCAAAAACTCAAAAACTCACACTCTACAGACATTAGCAAACAACCTAGCGGTGAAAACCCAGCGAATGCAATTGTGCTCAGGTTTTATTGAACCCCCAGCTATGGAGGGATCAAACTTTTGATCTCTTAATGTTACAGTATTTTGCAGTGCATGTCTTTTTTGGATACTCCACTTCTAAAAACATACAAATATCAAATTCCATAAATTAATAACTGAATACCTACCCAGCTAACTAACTAACTAAATAGTCGGATATTCATGTCCAGCCTTAGAGACAGTTAATATTGCTTTGTTTCATTAGAATGACATCTTAAGGGTGTGAAGTAGATTCCTGTTCATATGTTCATGGTAGTTTGTGACAGAAACAAAATAAGAACCTATAAATATGGCGTGGTTTGTTAGATCTTGTTCTTTACTTGTGACAATAGAGAAATTTATATGAGACATATATATTAAATGGCAGTAATAGCTTTTTTCTTGCCGGAACCTAAAGGATTGAAATATTCGGAATTCAGCCTCTCCTCGTGGGGTATTATTTAGTTTTTTATTAAAAACAGGACTCAGACCTTCCAAAGTAAACATGCTCACCTTCTGTCTTCCATAGAATACCTTACACATATGCTCCCAAATCCGCACCGCAATCCTTACTGTGTCTGACTGACGCTGTCTGACTTCCTGTGAGCATGAATGTCAAGGACAGAGCTAGACAGCCATGAGAGAAAGCAACAAGACAAGCTCTCACTCCGTATGATTAGTCAAGCCATATGAGAGTGAAGGCTTTGACATTCAATAAGGGGCTTGGTACTTCTCACTGCAGGATGCAGGGCTGGAGTAGAGAGCGGAGCTGAGGGGTGTGAAGGGTTGGGGTTATGGGGACAGAGGCAGCCCCTCTGGATCTCTTGTTTAAAGATCATCACAGGCCTAACAGCTGGCCCGGAAGGCGCTCGCTGCTTGCTTCTGCATAGGCCAGTATTAATGTGTGATTGATTTCCCTCAGGAGCCAGCACACCTCATGTGTAAGGGAGGTCAACATATGGTGCTAAGCCTGCATCTAATACTCTTCATGTGTGCCTGCATTTGTTTTAAGCCTTTTGTAAGGATCAGATGTCCTCATGATGATGGTGGTGTACATGTTCGCAAGAAGTGTTTGGTTTTTTAGGGAGTTTTTGTCTTTTGTTTCAAAGTAAACTAAAAAGAATATGTGTCGCTGATTTTTACCAATTTTTGGAGGCCTTACGTAATTCTAAACTCACATGGTTTGGACTGTATACAAATATATAACACGTCTATACATTTCCATTGCTTTATATTAAACAATATAGAAAAACACTCTTTGCTTTTTACTGGACTAAACAGGCATTTTAAATGATTTAATGACATGAATCCTTCTGATGTGTGCCCTCAAAGAGAGATTAAGAGATAACCAAGTTTGTACTCCTACTCTCAATATCTGAGGTCTCTTCCAAAGGAAGGAAGGATGTCTTAGAATGTTTTTTTTCCCCCAGTATTATAAACTGTTCACGAATGACCTACATAGAAGGTATGTGACTGTGGTTGGGGTGAAAAATGCCCAGATGTGGTTCTCTATGTATGGAGCTCATGAATAATTTGATTAGCTGTGCTCTGATTTGCTGGTTTACAGTGAGACACTGCGCTCATCACGCAGAAGCAACATATCGAAAGTAAAACTGAACCTGAACATCAACACACCAACAGAAAATTAAAGTTGTTGGTGATCTGATTTCCATATTGTCCAAAGACTGAGAAACTGTCTGGTGGGAAATATGCAAAGCATCATGTACAAGTTGCGTAAAACAGCCTTGTTTAAAGATGAACACCAACCATGCTCATTAAGAACTGCTTGGAAAAGGTATGATAATAAATTTATATAATGAAGCTGCAACCCTCCTTTCATTCCATATGTGCAGGCACATTATTGGCAATAAACTGAATTGATTTAAAATTGAATTGAAAAGTGCCACCATTTCCTTACGAGCCTGGAGAGTACGCTGTGTGTCATTGCTGTTGCTTCTCATTGTATTTGTTGCGCTGGAACTTGAGATGGTATGTGTAAATCAAGACTGTTATTTAAAAGTTGAGGATGGAATCGGGCCGGAGTTTGACGTTCACGGTATGTCTCTTCTATGCACTGAACTCTCCTTATTCAAATATCACAATGCAAATACAGTTTTATATTCTGTGGCACCATGAAAAAACTGTAATGATATGCGTTTCAGGTATGTCCTCAAGTATAATGATGTTGCATTAATGCCGGTTAGGGATTGACTAAGTCCTAACACACAATCGTGTGAGATAATTTATCTTACTTGTAGATATTTACATATGCACCATATATGTGGAACGTGAGCACCTATATGTTATAAGAATGCTCTACATGTGTTATAAAAATGTACATAACACATGTGATGTAAACATTATATTTGTTACATATAGGTACCCGTGAGTGAATGAAATAGTGAGGTAGCGTGTGGTGGCAAAGTAGAGTGTTCCTGTGAACTTATCACACATATCAGCCTGCAGTGTGAGGGTCCGGTTACTGTGGGTTTATTTGTGTGTGTGTGTTTTATATCCGCTTCAGTGCTGTGACTGATGTAATTTTCTCTGTCACAACACAAGTCTGTGCTCGGATGCACAGAGGACAGAGAACAGGGCAGAATGATGACTCTTCTGTCAGCTCTGATCACACTCTTAGCCCTGCGTAGCATAAAGAGTACAGGACCTGTTAGAGAGCACCCTGTGCAGCTTGGGCGTGATGTAGATAGAGTCTGTAAGAAATATTAGTTTGCGTTCTAGGCACTTGTTTACAGGTTGGAGGGCCCATCTAGCAAGCAGGAAGGTGACCACCAACTATGCAACGTGATTATAAAAAGATTTTTACAGTTATTAACATACAGGAACTAGTTCAGCTGAGTTTTTAGGAGAAGCAGTGGAACAAGCAAGCTAGTGTTTGGAGCGAGCTAGTGCAGGCTTGTGTTTACATGTTTGTATTGAAAGGAAAGGATTGTTCTGCGCCTTTTGTGTGACCGAGTGTGGGATGTTGGCGTGTGGTCATTGCCATGGTGGTAGGGTCTGCTGGAAATTTGTGATAATTCAGTCATGAGAATGCAATGAAACACTCCCTGTGCATGACAGCCTTACACTTGCCTAGCTAAAGTATTGTTGCTCTGACCAAGAGAACCCATAGTAGTTCAGTGCCAGCAGCAGTGAAGATAACTCTGCATTAGTATACTTATATACACCACATAGTGTACACTACACACTATTAAAACCACATATACACTGTAAATTCGGTGTTTTACTACATGCACTCACTAAAATGAAAGTAAAACTAAAGATATAAACAAAAAAACATTGATAAGAAAAGTGATGCATTGTAAAGAATTTATAGCCTGTTACAGATGTGGCACAAATTAACAAGTATCACAATAACGATTTGCACACATTTAAAGTTTGGCCTTGTTCTGAAATAGAGCGATTATTCCCCTTTTCCCATTTTAGACAATCTGGGAATTGAAATGAGAAAGACCTAGTCAATTCAACCGCCACTCACATAACTTCCATGCAGTGTCGTATTCAGTGTGACATCAAGACATCAAGCTAAATTTTAATTAAATTTTTACTGATTTATAATGATGCATATTATCATTATTATGATCATAGATGCACATTGTTGATAACCAAGTTAATATTCTCATTGCTCAACCTCAATACCTGAGGTTGTTTTTCTTGCTGAGTTTCCTCCTCTCATATTTCAACAATACAGACATGCAGGAAGTAAATGCTGATATTTGTAAGAAAGGCAAAGGTCTAGATCCAGACGAGCCTTGAGAAAGATAATGTGATTATTCTACATTTGTATATTTTACAGTATATATGGCTCTGTAGAAAATAAAGACAGAAAATATAGAGACAGGAAAAATCTTTATTGCAGGTGTAATTTAGTCCAGGACTAGTGTTTTTGTATGAACACCATGCAGGGTCAGAGCGTCTAAGGGCTTCCAGTAGATTGCACAACAATCCATTGTTAAATAAAGCAATCAGTTCTGTAATATTATGCCTGGAAGATCAACTCAAGCTAAAACTCAAATGTCTTCAGACATTTTCATGTAAAGGTGCCGTAATTTTTTTGTGGAATCTGATAGGGAGCTGAGCTTAGACTTCGTTCCAAGGAAGAAACGTAAGGAAGATCTGGTTTCACTTCAGAACAGAGAAGTTATCAAATGGGAGAATAGGTGAGAAGCTAAGAATACAGCCTCTGTTTTTAGGAAGATTAGTTTCATTGTACTTGCAAATTGTGTCACATTACTGACAAAAGCATCAAATTTGGACGGCATTGATATGAGAGTTTAACAGGGCCCTGATAATAAACATATAGAGCGTCGATAACTGTGAGTGAGAGACTGAAGTTATAGGCCAATATAATGAAAATCTAGGAAAGAGAGACATTGAGGGTGTATTGATTTTGCAGTGTGTCGCACTAATCAATATTAATATAATTCACTGGTTTACAAGAGAGAACAAATTGACGCTTTGATCGGGGTGCAGATTGCATCTGATTGTGAGTGAACTCTCACTGTCAGGTTCTAATAAAAAAAAACAAAAAACTGAAGCACTCATTTCTGTTAGGAATCGTTTAGAAATGTTTGGTGTTAATTTGTCTACTTCAAATAACCCCATGCAAAATCTATTGGCGTTGAGCACACAGCTGTATTTCACAATTAAAGTAAATCTGTCTGAGTAAATAAGGTAAATGGAATTTCTTCATAGAGTAATTAAGCCCATCTGCAGCATACAAACCTGTGATGCGGTTTCAGATTCCATCATTAAAAATCAACTCAGTGAGAAACATAATTAGTTACGACAGGGACAGACCACAAGACACCGACAGAGTTATATTCTCATTAACTTTATTATGATCCGCTCCCTTTGATTACATTGCAGGGGTATTATCTCTCAGAAAATTACACTAAAGAGCATTTCATGCAGAGCATATGTGCAGCAAGACATACAAATGAAGTCACTGCTCGCTTGTCATTTACACTGCTGGCCAACATGACTAAAAACTGCAGCCGGTATCAAGCAGTGACATACATGTGGCATTCCAGTAAACCATTAAGGACGAATGCACTACCAATTGTCTTCTCTAAAGCTCATGCAGATTTTACTTTGATATTATTATGCTTAATATGTACCACCCTTAGCCGATGAGCATACAGGCAAATATGCAGATACACATGTGTCATCTGAGCAAAGTTTCCATTTCTATACTATTTGAATGTAGTTATGTGATGATATATTTAAAGAATTACATTTCATTTACATTCTGTATTGTAGAATTGGGTATAGTTTTGCTTTTTAATCATAATTAATATATAAAACATAATTTTTCTTTGATAATGTTTCCTGGAATTTGCCATCTTTTAAGATATCATGGGAGAGGAATGGCTTTGGGGTGAGCCCCTTTTGCATGTGGGTGTATGCCTGGCACACTTTGAAATGAAATGAGAATTGTTGTGTGGTAGCAGCGTGGTTACAAACGACATAACTTACATTTCGGGTAATATTTACAGTAAAATCCCTCATACTAACCAGCGACCATCGCCGTTACAATCTGATATTGTTGACTGCATAAGTGAAAGTTGTCTGAGAGCCAGTCAGGGTGCAACAGTGCTTATTGAAGCATGTAGCCAAACAGCTAACACAGACTACTTCAGTGGGCGGAAAGATGGCACAGGTCCTGTGCTAAAAGTTAAACTCATGATCAGAACTAATTTACAACTGTGTATTCTTTTTTGCCTGAAGAATACTACTGTGTTCACCTAAGGTAAATGGATGTTTAAATAAAAAACTTGAAGCTCAAATTCACTTGGTGTAGTGATGCACTGAAATGAAAACCTCAAGGCAGAAATGAAAAAATGTAGGGCTGGGCTGTAATTATAAGTAAATAAGTCTGTAAGTAAGTAAGTACATAAATAAATATACTGAACTGAATAGAGTATGTCAGCTACAGCATGTGCCACAAAATCCTAGATAAGAGAAAATGGTTAGTTATTCAATATATTATATATTATATAATATATATTATTATATAAGTATTTATAATTATGTATATTGTGATATAAACATAAAGTAATGTATTTATAGCGGTCAGTCTGTCTGCTTGACAGTTGGCAAATTGAAGCCAGATTATCAGACTGAAAACTCTTAGAAAAATCGGTAAATCAGAGAAAACAGATACTAAAACATTTACTTTACTGTTGAAAAAGGTAATAATAAATCATAATATCTGTTTTTCACAGTCTCAACACATCACAATAATGTCATATTGCTGTAATTGCATAGGGTGGGGGCTTTGGTGATTCCCACCTGTGCCTGTGACGTATTAAGAGATGCATGTGTTAGCCTTTGTCCTCTTAGGTTAAATGGAGGTCTAGGTAGTGGGTGACGGCTGTCCCTACTAGAAGTCATGACATACATGATCAGGTACTGTTTGAGTGTGCCTGCACTGAGCGGTAAAGGATAGTAATAACATTTCAGTGCATCCTTACATAGCGTATATAATTATACAAGTGACCACTGGCCCAATAGAGTAACCCTGCCACAACTAACACACGGTTCCTTTTAAAGAGGTAGGCATGCGAAAGAGAATCAACTTAAAGAATCTTTAGGGTTTTAAAGTGTTGGCAGGTAACAGTCTGCACTTCTGTCTTTTCACATTTGTTTTACTGTCAAAAAAAAGACAACCATAACAGAAGAGGGTGTTTTCTCTGCTCTATGCATAACAAAAACTTGTATCAGATTCATATTATACTATAACATCTCCTTTATGCCTATAAACACTATTGTGCTATGAATTGTGTAGAACCTGCACTTTCAATAGAATTTCTTCATTTGTTTACTGAGCGCCGAATTGAAGTCAGATTACACCGTGCTTGTCTCCTCACCATTGTAAACTGATGCCTAAGGGTACAACCCATCATACAGCATGACTAGCAGCTGGTACTGAAGTCCAGTCCCTTGTGTATAGTGTGCACAGGGTCATGACATGCAAGAGACCTCGGTCTACAGCTCTGTTTCTTCTGTCCGCAGCCTCATTAGACAGTGACCTGCCACTTCCCCTGAGAGCAACAGATTCTAGATTACATCCACCAGCTTTCTGTCTGCTGCTCCAGACACTTTTAAATCCCTCTATCTCACAGGTCAGGGATCAGTGATGCCGCCAGGCCCCGGGTAATGAGGGAAGTGGTTGAGTCCAGGGGAAAGCAATCAAGCCCAGATAAAGGAATGGAGGAGTAGATGCGGGAGGAGCAGGTGCACTGGGTATTTTTTACTCAGAGCTGTTGTTAAAGAAAGCTAACCTCATCGCCTCTCCAGTGATTGCCTGCAAAGATGCGACTGCACACATCAAGCGAGCAGTTTTGTTTTTTTCATCTGGCAAAGATGATAGAACTGGTGTTGTCCATTTGATGAAGGCTGTACTGGATGGGTGCTAGGAAAAGAAATCGGTAGCACATAAATTTAAGAGTCAAATGAGATCATATCTATGGGCTGAGAAAATGAAAGCACCAATTCAGCTTTGTCATGGAATCATTTGCACCTTTTAGTTTATCACTAGAAAGGCAAATGATCCATTGAGATAGAGCTAAAAATATAATCAGTAACAACACCAGCCTTTTTATTGGATGAGAGGAGCAAAAATGGAACAGAATGGAATACTTTGATTAGCTATATTTAGTGAATGAGATAGTAGTAGTGTTAGATTATGCTTCTGCGAAAAAAAAAAAAAAAATCTTTTAAGGCTTTTAACACATTTTTACATGGGGTGCCAATAATTGTGGAGGACGCTGTAGGAGCATATTTTCTTCCAATGGAAGCTACCATGTAGAGGTACAGTGTTGCTGCAGCCTAAAATGGAGAAAGCACACACTGGTTGTAGAAAGAGCCTTTCACAATTTAACAATGAGGGTGGAAAGTGTAAGAAGAAAAAGTATCCATGTCAAAAAGTCCTACCGCAGGGAATTTATCGGTAGCTCCATGCAGGAAACTTGATCCAGGAGGATTAATACTTCTTGTCCTAATTTAATCTACAAGACCGAAATTAGCTTCTTATTCGTCATTTACCGTTCCACCTAAATAATGCTGCATTGAGGTTGCCCAGCGTATTGTTCAGATATTCCCTTTACATGTTACAGCAGATGGCAGAATGTAAAATATCTTACAGATGAGGCAGACAGATATGCCTTTAAGTGTGCTGGCATATTCCTTTAAGCTCCATGTTCTCCCAAAGGGATGTGCAAAAGTGTTAAACATGGAGTAAACGTAGGGCACATATATCCAACGTGTGGTTATATTTCAGTCTGTCTCAGCCACCCAGTCCTTGCATAATGCCAAGGTGTGTGGCTGTTCTGAGAGCAGGTGTTTTTGGGAATTATGTGCTGTGAGGTATTTGTAGCATGAAGCTGAAGACTACCTTGAGCATAATCATGGTGAGTGTAGATGTAGCACAGCGCTAGCAGGGTGACGTGTACTGTGTAAGCTCCATGTCCCAGTGGCACTGAGCACAATTCCCAATGCTAGCTCTACCTGCTGACAACAGCAAACTGAGTATGCTCCATACAAACAGCTGTGGTCCCCTCTCCGGAGTTTGCAGTGAGGAGGATATTCATTAGATAACCCTGAGAATACAACACATTACATCTACATACACAGTAGCCCTGAATGTTATTATGTCTCCTAATGCTTGTAGACGGATCACTCATTCTCCCAGTGTCTCCTATTTGTCTTGTGCTTTGTGAAATCTGAAGGTATATTTGAAGGTTTTGGAGTAAAAATACTTAAATATTAAAAAAAAGAAATCACTGGAAAGCAAAATCAAGCATGTTTAAAAACCTGTGAACCATAGACCCATTTGCACTTATTAATGTTATGACTTATTATTTAATAACTGTGAATGTTTGCTTCTTTGAGATTTCTAGTAGTGTAATCTCTAAGCTAAGCTAATGTATGTTGAAATCTGGTTTGTGTACCACTTGTATTTGCAGTCGGTTGTGTATCTGGAACCTCCAGAAGACCTACAGTGATGTTTTTCTTATGGAACTTGTCTCATCCATTGTAAACCAAAAACTGGTTCTTTCAGAGTCACACCTGTATGACATGTAATTAAGTATTACACTAAGGTAAAAGTACAGTAAGAGACAATAAATGGAATTAAGAGTAATAATAATAATAAGGAGCCAGAAATGGAGATAAAGAGATATGTGAATGTCTGTAATTATATGGATATTCTGTACATAAGTAAATCTGAGCACACATATTTTATAAATCGTTGTTTAAACTCAGGTAGTAAAAATTAAAGTAACTAAACTGTATTAATTAAAAACGAGACTGAAATTTTTTTTAGTTTCCAGAAATGATTATGCCCTCTCTGAAGGCTTAGAAGGCTCTGAGGGTTTCCCATAGGTATAAGCTATGTAATTACAAGAGTGAAGTATGAACCTGCATACAGGCCCTTAAACATGTATGTGTAATTACAAGAATATGAGCTCTTATTCTTCTGCAACATGAAGAATTACACGTCTTAAAAGACAAATTTAAACCGATTACAGAGAACCTTCAAACAACAACCACCACCAGTGTATAGTTACTGCATACAAGCAGGTAGCTTATTTACATTTACATTTGAGGCATTTAGCAGATGCTCTTATCCAGGGCGACTTACAACTGTGAAGCTTCTTTTGCAAACTCTGTTTTATTGAAAAGCATTTTGATTGTATGTGTAACCTTTCTTGAATTTGGCATGACTGCTCTGCTGATGCATGTTGTCCATTCATCATCATGTATTATAAAATTTCAAGTGTTGTGATGTTATACATTTACCATACCTCTAACCTTTAGGTTCCGGGCTCAGGGCCAAGGTCTGCAGGCCATGCTGTGGCAGGACCGTAGGGGTGCGGAGGCCAACTGTGGGGGCAAAAGACGAGTGCGCTCGGCCGTCTTCGCCATGAGGCTGCCCTGCTCCTTCTGGTTCCTGCTTCTGTTCAGCACAGGAGGTCTTCTGCTCCTGCTGCATCTGCAGGACCCCTCAGAGACCATTCAGCAGAGTCCAGGTCAGCCAAACTTTCATCTTCTACTCTATGTAGAAATAACATGCTACTGCTTTTTCTAATGCAGGGCCACAGGGCCACACAGAGACATGAGATGTTCAAAATAACTTCCAGGGTCTTCTGTTTAGACTTTTCCCCTGCGATCCACTTACTACCTTTCTGTGATTTGATATATTCCAAAAAACAGCCATGGTTAACTAGTTTTCACACTCTCTCCATCCTTTACAATTTAACAGGCTTGTTTTTGTTCCTGTGCCTTTCAGAGAGATGTACATTCAAAGAATCTTGCTTCTGATTGGCTGCCATTCAAAAAGTAGTCCGACCTGAAACTCTGCTTCAGTGAGAGTGGGCGGAACTGAATAGATATATGTGGATTTATGTCAAATGTGGCATTTTCAAAAAGATGTATATTCAAAACGATTCTTGCTTCTAAATGACTTCAGTGTATTATGTCTCATTCAAAAAGTAGTCCAACCTGAAACTCTGCTTCAGCGTGAGAGGGTGGAACTGAATAGATAGATGTGGATTTATGTCAAATGTGGCACCAGTGAGATCAGTTTCCATATAAGGACTGTGTGGACAGGGAAGTGAATAATAAAATTGATGGGCATTTTAATGGGTAAAAGCTTTACACTAAAATACATTAATAATAATAATAATAATAATAATACAGTTTCTGCAGTGGGGTTCAGCATGCAGCATGGTTTTAAAACCACCAAACCTGGTGTCTGGGCACTTCTGGATAAAGAAAACCATAAAGAACCATTTTTAAAGTGTCATCAACCTTAACTTTAAATAACCTTCACATGTAATAAAGGTTTTTCTTTGAACCACATGTACAAGCTAAGAATCATGTAGGATCCTTTATTTTTTTTAGGGCTGTGCATCTTGGCACATAGGAGCTGCTCTCACTCATGTTCACTGCTGAACTAAGCACATTTGCTTACTTTTCTTGTATAACTAATGGGTTTCCCATTACTCTGCATTCTGGTTTATTGCACCGGCGATTAGTAATGTGACAACACCATATGCTGCCGTTTGCAAAAGGGTCTCCAATATCTCACTGGAGGAAAAAAAGGCCAAAAAACAATTCCATGTCTCATATCAAGTAGTGCCGTAAGCAAAAGCTGATAGTATCATCTTCCGAAAATGCTTGGTTTGATAGAGGCACCAGCGTGCTATAGCCTGTCTTGTGGCCTATATTACACTATGACTTCCCTGCTGGGCTGTTAGAAGGGGCAGACATGAGGTGTGTTTCAGTCTTGCCACATAGAGCAGCCAATAACAGAGTACAGAGCCTTATGAGAAAATGATATTATACCGATTTCAAGATACACATGGGAGACATCAAATGCGGTTTACTCTGTAAGGAAGTCTTTTCTGTCTCTCGCTCTCGCTTTCTGCCTCCAAATGTAGGTCAATTCTAAACTCTACAAAAAGGCTTAAAGAGAAACCTTCTATGCAGTTTTTACCCTTGTGCTTCAACTCGGAAGTTTAGCACAACAAAGAAAGGTGCACGATTTGAGGTCATGTTTACTTTGATTATCAGCTAAGCCTAATAATATCCTCCAGCGGAAACGAAGGGATAAAGAAATTATCATCGCAATATCTCAGGATTTCATACACACAAATTGAAATGAGTTTTTCTTTTTTTCTAATCTCGAAGGAATTTGGTTCATTATATCTGTTGTTTGCTGCTTTAAGAAGCACAGCACCATCATTAAAAATAATAATAATACAAAAACAAAGTACAAAGTACATTTCATGGCAACAGTGAGGGTATTTGATGCAGTCTTAAGGAAGAAGTGCAGTAATTACAGGATCTGTTCGAAATGGCAACCTTTATTTCTTTAAAATGTATAAATAGCTCAAATAATGAAATAAAAAAGCCATTGTTCTGACTGTTAAGGACTGGAAAGACCAGTAATGAGCAAATCAAGTCAATTAGTATTGACTGCAGATCTGTGTAAGCACTCAGTGGCAGGGAACTAAAGAAACTGTTCAATACAGTTTGTAAGAGGACCCCTGAACTCTCCAGCCTCATCTCATCATGGATCACTCTCTTAATCTCTTGAGAGGTCAGTGAGCATTTAAGCTAATGTTGTTTGATCCGAGGTGTTTCCACAGTGTACACTGTATTTTGAAATGAGTATACTTTGAAAAATCATTTTAATTAACCTTCTTGATTGTATATGCAGAGGTTTAATGGCTTTGTATTAATCATTTTAGTTAGCTTTTCAAAAAGAATTTGTACTGTATTTTGGACTCTGTGAAAGGCTATGCATGATTGGTTATCATTTAGTTATTTTAATACAACAGATATTTGCATTACAGCTTAATATTGATATCAGCAGTGGGGACACCAATACTTATTGATGACACATGACGATTTGAGAAATCCAATTGTGAACCAACATTCAGCACAATTTTTACTGAGCCAGAGAAGTTGCTGTGTGTTTATATGTACACACTACAGTTGTCTCTATATACTGTTCAGTTGTTTTTAACACTCTCACAATAAAACTATTTTACTAAAGTTTTAAACCTGTTTTTAAATACTTAATATAGTATATATAGTATAGTTTAAAGTAAATAAACAAAAACATTTTTCTTAAGCATGTAATTGGAGTAACCCAACAAGTAAATGACGTTCAGTCAAACTGAGTATGTTCATATTTATACGGTATGTTATATATGCTGTAAATAGATAGATAGATAGATGGATGGATGGATGGATGGATGGATGGATGGATGGATGGATAGATGGATGGATGGATAGATGGATAGTTGGATGGATAGATGGATAGATAGATAGATGGATTGATGGATGGATGGATGGATGGATGGATGGATGGATAGATAGATAGATAGATAGATAGATAGATAGATAGATAGATAGATAGATAGATAGATAGATAGATGCACATGTTGGTGGTTCCCTTAAATAAATAAAACTAATGGAGCATGCATCATCTTCAACCCCTGATAAAAGAGCTTGATATTGCTGTATCATTATAAATGTGCTCTGAGGCAAAAGTACAGTACTGAGTCTAATCTTCTTCATATTCTGGATGCTCTCATAATGACTGTTCCTCATTCATCAAAGAAGTTGTGAGAAAATTCCATAATCCTTTAAGCTTTTCCTTTTTGAGTTCTGTGTCTAAGCTGTTAGCCATGACATATGAACCAGGATGGCAGTTCATACCTACAGAAAAGCAAACTTAAGGCTTCAACTGGTGTTTTTATTTAGGACCGTTAATCCGTTCATATGTGAAAAACATGCAACAATGATTTTACCATATTCTGTAATGCACTGTTTCAAAGCGTCTGCTTGTTGTACAGTTGTACACATTGCACACTGGCCCCCCGCCCGCTTATTTGTTCTGCTTTCCAGTTTGTACCATCTGGAAATGACTGAAAAGTAGAATCATCTGATGGCATGGATATCTGTCTGTTAATGCAGACCATCGTGGATTGAAGGTGATGAAACATGCCCAAGAGAAATACGGTTCCAGCATTTATTTGATTGACTGGCCTTCGATCAATTATTTTACTACTGTGGCTGCTGTGAATGAGCAACAAAGGTGGTAAATAACTTATCATGAGCATAAACAACTCGCCTGATCCCTCACCTAAATTATTTATGTTGCATTTTGTTTATCCAGGTGCATTTGCTTTTATAGTGACCTGGCACAAATATATTAAGCCTACAAGTACATACAAATACAGTACTGAACACATGAGCCTGTGACAGGTTATTGTAGCTGTTAACACGTTCAGCCCTGAATCACTTGGAAGAATTTAGTTCAGGTGAGTATTTTGGATTTCGTGAACCAGTTTTGTAGACTATGTGGGCAAGCCACGATACACATTAAAAGGCTGTTATCAAAGGAGAAGTTTTGTTGGGAGTGCAGTTGAGTCTTTGGCTTTAGTCCAGTGTTCGTCCTGTTAGTCTAGACTGGCAAAAGGCCCTGTACAAATTAGCACATAAAATGCAAGAGCGATTTCTTTTGATTCTCTGTATTTTTGAAGTGTAACTGTAATTACATATTGAGGTATATGCCAGAGTACATTTAATTAGAAGGTACCTTCAGTGTCTTACGTACCTTTAGTTAAAATTATATAATTGTACCATAATCCAGTGCAGTTTAAACACCCTGTCTTGTTTCCAAACCTTTTATTTTATTATATGTCTTAAAACATGCGGTTATGAAAAGGTACAGTATGTGCCTTTGCCCTGGAAAAAAATTATGGTACACGGTTGAACCTTAGAAAAGCAATGTGTCATTTGATGCAAGCTTTCAAATTAATACTCCAAATAAAGAGGGCGCAGCATATCACGAGAAATTTGTGGTGTCCTCCCCTATCATTGGAAACTAGGAAATACACAGACTTTCCCCTCTTCACTCCTCACCAGACTAGAAGAAATGTTGGGATTTCAGCATCAAACCTGATCCCTTTATGTCTCTAATGGTTGTAAACAACACCAATATTAACTCTTGTGTGTATATCACTTTATTAGTTTAGTGCTGAATGTGGATTTCTTGATAATGGAGATAGCTGGTAATGGTAATGGTGATAAAGGTTGGAATAAGTCGAGCAGTGCCTCCTCTTCACTCTCTCATGTTGAACTGTTTTGACTCAACACTGCAATTTCTTACTCAGAAGAAAATGTCTCCCCCTCCCAATACAAACCCAAATGAAGTATTGATTGAAAGTTTACAATCCATACAATTTCTCAATTTTTTCACAGTAAAGGCACAGATGTGCCACTCCCCAAAGCTTAGTAATTCACAGAGAGTGAATGATTTATCAGCTTTATCTAGTGCCATTACAATGATATTATGCAAGTGTGGAATATCATGTAGCTTCACTTAAAGTGCTAGTGTAGTTAGGAGAAGCTTTCAAGTTTTAAAATGATGAACCAACCAGTGTTAATATTTTTAGCTTGCAAATGATTCTCAGTGAGATTAGAAAGACCTACATTATCACACATCCTTTTATAACTGCTATTATTCCTCCTGAGCCATATAAAAACCTGGCACCTGTCATGCTTAAACTTACATGCTGCACGGCTCGCTTTCGGTCCCAAGTCCAATGTGGCAGAGCCAAACTGGCCTGTGCCTGAGCACCAGCATTTAGCCATTGTCTTTCTAGTGTATAGACCTCACAGGCTTTAATCACAGAATTTAGAAATGGTTGGTCTTTAAAGAAATAGCACAAAGTGGTTTTTCAGAAATTTGCGTTGTGTCCCTGAGGAAGTGAGTAAAAATAGATTTTATTTATTCAGTGAGGTAACCAGTTAGACCACTGTGTTCCACCAGCATTCCTGAATTCTTAAATGAAAAACAAGTCTATCTAAACTTAACAAACAGCATTTAGTGCTGGTTTAAGGAAATATTAAGACTGTTTTTATACATTTCGGTAGAAATATATGTGAATTGTTCTTTGCCCCAGTATGTAGTGTAAGGTATTCAGCTACACATAAATGTTTTGGAAAACTCAATGCACTAGAGTAAAATACTGCCACAGTTATTGAAGATAAATGTGTAGAGAATGTCAGTCCTGTTGTGCATTGTGTATAATAGTGTCCTAAGATAAGATAAGATGCCTTTATTGTCATTGCAAAGTGTACAACAAAATTGAGCAGCAATCCAACGGCACTTCACACACAAAATAATTAAACATAGGGCTAAAATATATAAAGTGCAGAATTACAGGGAAAAGAAAAGTAATACAGTCCTACAGTCCTCGCTCTGTACTGTATCTTCAAACATAGTTCTGCATGGTGATGCTATTCCAGCCCTGTGATTCTCATCTCTTAATTATCCACATTCTGCTCTGCACAAGCCACAGTGCTTTAAAAACAGTATCATCTCAGTCAATAAATTGATGAGTGGTTAAATTAGACACCCCCTAAGTGTGTAATTATCATTGATGATCAATACGTGATCGGTTACCTCCTGAAAGACCAGTTTGTATCCCCCAGCCAGAATGACACAGATTAAGAAGCAGCAGCTGCAGAAAATAGGTGTTATTTAGTGCACATTGACTGTCATTGAACTGAGCCAAGGCAAGCCTGTGAGACCCACTGTATCACATCAAAGCATTTCTGCCTTCCCTCGCTCTGATGTGTGAAGCTGTAGATTACATTTTCCTCCCCAAGGTTCCAAACTCGGAGGAGAGGTGTGAAGAGTGTGAAAAACCTGCTCTGTTTGAGCCGTCGACACTCCAACACGCTTCAGCATGAAGAAGTTTTAGTGTTGAACACCGGGGTTTGATTGAAGGTCAAGCAGGCTGGCCCATGGCACCATGAGCCTGTTGGGAGGCAAATGGTAAACTGAATACCAAAACAGGATCTACCGCTGATGTTCGAGGTATCATTTAAGGCCATCACAGTTTGAAACTTTTCACAGTAAGTGCTTACAGGATGCAGTGTTGCAAAAAGCGTGGAGCAAAATGGTGAAAGTTTAAAGCTTTTAAGTATAACCTTAAGAAATCCAGATAAAAACGACTTGGTCCAGAATAATTCTTGCAAGTTCTTTTTGAGAATAGGTTGAATTCCCATTGTTAGTAGATATCGTGATACCAAAACCTTGTGTTTTAACTGGTACAGCCAATGATCTGATGATTCTTCTATTAAAAGTATGATCTCTGACACTTTCTAATTATTAACATGTATATATAAATATGAATATATATATATATATATATATATATATATATATATATATATATATATATATATATATATATATATATATATATATTCATATTTATATATACATGTTAATAATGGCCCAAAAGTGTTTGGAAAGACGTCTGGTTCCATTGACTTGCATTCAAATTTAATGTGGTTTTTGGCCTCTCCTGTAAAGAAAAAAAATATATATATATATTGAAATGCTTGTGGTGAGGATAGTCTGAGAGAGAGTGTATATATATATATATATATATATATATATATATATATATATATATATATATATATATATATATATATATATATATATATATATACAGTGTATATATACAGTATATATACATAAATATACACACTCTCTCTCAGACTATCCTTGTGCGTATCAGAGAATTATACAGACCCCTCCTGTATTTTGTATCTGGGTTTTGTGTATATTTTCTGTATTTTGTATTTATTTAATATAACTTTTATATCTCTTTATGTTTAGTTGGTATGTATATTAGTATGTTAGTATGTACAGCCCTGTGGTAGAGAATTAACCGCAGCCTCACCACAAGCATTTAAATGCATAAATGTCCTGACATGTTGTGCAAATGACAAATAAACCTGAAACTTAAAACGTTTTGAAGTACTTCACTTAAAGTAGCAATTGTCTTGGCTGATTAGATTTATGCATATATTTAAAAGCCTTACCTGCTGATTCCTGTTTACACAAACATGCCTAGGTTATAGGACAAACCTTTTCTTTCTGCATCTCCAACTAAACAATGAAGTGCATTATTTGTTCTTTTCCCCATAAAAACAGGCACAACCGGTCATAGCAAAATAATAGTGCTTTAACAAGGAACCTTTGGGTACTTACATAGAAATATGGTGTTTTTGGAAGGCTCTGTCCACCCACTAATCCGTCAGGGTTAACACTGACATCAAGCTTACTTTACTTACAAGCTTACAATGCTCAAATGTCAGTTTTAAAGCTAATATTGTGTAGCTGCTGTTTTTGTGATGTGCCAGGAGATGAACCCATTCTGGTAATGCGACATCCAGAAATATCGCTTTCAGTCCTATTCCTGACAACAGAAAATGAAGGTCATAAATAACATGACTCGCCCTATAGAGGCTTTCTTATTTTCATTTTCATGATGCAGCAGTTATTATTTTTATTATTACCATTTAAGGTGGAATGAGAAAATTGAAACAGGAAGCTCAACAGGTAACTTGAGGCATCAGCATAACTACCATAATTGAACGGAATAGATACTGAATTTAACTGAATTCAAGTGCTTAGCTCACACTTAGATGTTTTTACCCCCTGTAGCAAAAAGAAATGGTCAGGTGCAGACAGCATTCTGGAACAGAGCCTGGAAAAGGGCCTGTTTACGAAGGTTCGCTCTGAAGCTGTGGGCAGATATGCTCAGACAGGGATGGGGTTTGGGAGGGGTTATTGTAATTGTAATCCCTAGTTGACATAACAAAGGAAACCAAATTTGAACTGCTTTATGAATCCGATGTTTTCTGTTCTAGTTGGCGCCCAAAAAACTGAGTGTCTTATTTCAGTTTGTGGGTTGGTTAGCACTCCAGATACCCAAATGTAGGAGCACTTGAAAAGTGGGTTTTTCCTAATATCCTCTACTGTACCTTATTACTTGCATTTTTGCCGTTTTCAGGGCTGTTTTTTTGCAGTCATTTAAATCTTAAGAATCTCTGAATGACTTTGTTCTGCAGAGGTGTGTGGGCGTTCTCTGTGTGTGCATGTGTATATAAATGTGTATAGGTGTAAAGAGGATTTTGAAGGCTCCTGAAAGGAAAGCGCAGTCCTGCGTAGAATTAAGCCCTCTGCAATACAGGGATTTGTAAACCCACACAACGGTGGGTGGGGGTCTTTCAAACCAAACTAGTCCAAGGCCAAGGCAACAGCTGGCTGCTAATAAAGCCCATGCTGTGATTTCTTCACACAAAAACACTCTGAATCACCCATATCCTGTTTACCCGGCAATAGAGATTAGTACACTGTAACTGTTTTCAAAGGTGCTTCTAACCTTAGCGTTTTATCCCCTTTCCTCTTAAAACATTGTAATAGTAATAGAGTAGGAAAACGCTCCTCTGTATTGTAAAGCGTGTAATTTGTCACTCAGATTTATAAGTTGATTGATGTGTGCAACTAAGGCTATTTCTCTACAGGTGTGTGTTTTCTGTTCAATGTCCTGTAAAATCCAGAACCATTAGAGTACTGAGGTAACAGTGGGTGTTTATTTGTACTTCACATTATATAAGGCATGCTTTTTGTAATGCCTTGCTACAACATGTGTTAGGTTAGTCGCAGAGTCGACCAAGATTTCCTTTTGTAATTCACTGTATAAGAAGGCCTAGATATACTGCGGAGAGTTGAATCATTTAAATTTGCAGCAGGAGCCGGTTAAGTTCAGTGAGCATGATATGAAAAAAAAAAAAAAAAACAGGGATAATTTACATGGGTACAGACTAAATGTTAGAGCTAAATTGGCTTGTTATTGCTGTGGTGCTTCAGTTTGTGCTCATGGTAAGGGCAGCAATATTCAGCTGTTGATCTGTTTTATTCTCCTGAACTGTAAACGTATTACAAGTCAGTGAGCCATGAGCATTTGGCCTTTTCCAAGTGTGTTTTCATGCGTAAGAGCGTAGTGAGCCTATTTTTTGAAACCAAAGCTCATTATTGTGGTGGACTGAACATTATTTGCACAGGGCTTAAACAATGTAACAGAAGTAGGAATGAAAATGATTCACTGATTACATTGATCAATGAATAAACAGTTACTGTAAGCCAGGTTGTTGTTGTTATTATTATTAATATAACTATTATTGTTGTTGTCAACTGATCCTGCTAGATAGTATTGATGTTCTCACTTGTATTTGATCATATGACCAATAAGAACATAATATAGTTTCAGACCACCCAGTTTAAACAAAATCAAGTTCTTATGTAGGGTCTGCTTGCTGAGGTTTAGGGCTGTTGATGTTCATTCTCATGCTTGGTTCTACCTCTTAGTGCTACGCTCCATGGCCCTTACAAGGAACACGTTTTAATCTTGGTACAATAAAGAGAACCACCTATTATGCCTTTTGTATGTTCCTTAAATGTGTTATGTAACTTTGTGTGCATGTACAGGGTCTAGATCCTTGGAAATTGCAAAATACATGCCACAGAACTCATATTTGTAAGCTGAAATGCCTTGTTGGAATTCCTGCACTTTTCCCTGTTACACAGTGATGTAATCTCATGACACGATCCTTATTGAGAGGTCCTCACAGAATAGAAGGAAACCACTGGAGGCTAGAAAGAGCTTGTTCAGTGTTGGAGCCATGTGGTGCCATTGCAAAAATAGACATAGCAGTGTGTACAGCTGGTCAGGGGAGATAGGTCTGTCTGCAGACCGCAAGGAAGGCCAACGTGTAGAGGCAGAACTTGCAGCAGGATAGCAGGATGCTGCTACCACTATCAGCCAGAACAAAGTATGTGAGCTGACCAATCAAAGCACACTGGGCTCTTCAGGAGGTGTAGCTTAAAGACACAGGAGGTCTAACTAAGCACGACAGACAGGAGGTGAATACATTACACAATCCCAATTGTGTTTTGGGTTTATTCAAACATGTAAATATGTTCTAATAGACCCCAAAATACAATTATAAACACTGAAAATGTGCATAATATGGAACAGATTCATATTCATCATGAAGTAATTACAGTATATCAGCTCTTAAAAATATTTGATCAAATTAGCATCCCGAAACTGTAGGACTGTATGATAAATCAAAACTTTAACACATTGTTAAAGCGGTAATGACAGAGGAGATGTAATTACCTCATACATGCATCCTCCATCCACTAAACTACTAGCCAGTTTCCTTGGGAGAGTCAAGTTTACAGTTAATCTTAACTCAAGGCAAAGAAATAGTTCAGAAAAACAGCAGCTCTGTGTGCTACTTAGCTGTTAGAGTAGCTCCCTGAAGCTTCCTACAACAGTGCCTAGTAAGTATTAGCCATCACTCTTCAAAATAAGACTCTCTATGAAGAAACACACAGGAGTCTCTATATATGTAATTTGTTTTCATAACCTGTTATGGATGTTGAGGACATGCTGAATGACTCTCAACCACAACGTGCTTGCAGTTCTGCTGTAAGGAACTGTTAGGTTTCTATTCATTTTAATTGCTATTGACTTTGTTTTGTGCAATAGTGCACAGTGCTTTTGTAGTTTAGTAGTTTGCTGTTTGTTTAAAGGAGAGATTGATTAAGTTTCTGTTTACACAGCCAAAAAAAATATATACACTACATCCAATGTAAGCACACTGTTTTAATAATAATTTATTGCTGCTCATAAAATCTTTGTGATATTTGACAGCTTTATTGAACATCATGTTTTATTTCAGTATCGTGCAGCCTACCAAACAGTTGATTCACGTACCTCCTCTCCCTGAACAACATTCATTTATATTATATACTGCTATTAAGTTACACTGTTAAAAATTAAACAAAATTTAAACAAGGCAAGTTTGAGTAACGCAAGTATGACAATAAATGTGCCTCTGTTATATGTTCGTTCAATTGCAGAGCAAAAACTGTGTCCAATCCAAGTGATGTCTCACATGCATATGCAAATTATAAGTAAAATGATTAATACAGCCTAAATGTAGTAATTGCAGTTTTCTGTTTCTGATTTGATTGAATAGTCTTTTTGCCATCACTCTATAAAGCTTGTCCTGCTCCACAACTGTTGGAATGAAAGAGTGTATGTGTGGGCAGAGCACAAATAGGTAACTGCAGTCTTTGTATTCTGTAAAACTTGATCTGGCCTACCCTAAATGTTTTGCGAAGGTTAATGTTTAGGCAGGTTAATGCTGAGCACAGTCAAGGTTACCGCCACACCCACCAGAGAAGCTGTGGCATTCTGTCAGGCTTTCTCCAATGCCTATGCGGTAATTGATTCCAAGGCCACCTACTGCCCACCCAGTACAGAGGTCTGATAAACAGCAGAGACTCTGACACAATCAGGCCAGTGGTTACTCACCGCACACCACATGCTCTTTTTTAGAGTGTGAAAGGACAGTGTATACCTACCCACAGGTACACAGGCTTTGGTTCTTGAACAATTTAGATCATTTTGAGAACACTCAGAATTGCTGTTATCATCTGAGATAATCCACTCAAATTACAGGCTGAGTAATCCTATGAATACATCCTTTACACATTCAATCCCATTTGGTTCCATTATGTGCATAATACAGAGACATTCTGTATAAAAACTGCGAGGTTTTAAAAGGACAACTCAATTTCCTGGTACTCCAGGCACTCATCTGCTGACCTTTGTTACTACATCAAACCTCGTGTTTTGTGAAAGGTACTTTCAAAGATTTTGGCTTTATTGCCAGATTTGGAATTAAGTTTGGATCAGTTAGTGCTCATTTTTAATCAATGTAGCAATAAACATCAACAATAATGGTGTGTATTATATGTCTGTTTGTATGTTTGGTTGTTTAAAAAGGTCTATGCTTTGATAATCGTACAATATATTTCGAACCAAATTTAGAATAAAGAAAATGATATGTTGTTGTAACTTGTTTCCTTGTTGTATTACAGTTTAGTACTGAAGTAGCGAGGTCCTTACTCTTGCTGGGTGTTTGTAAAGGTTAATATTCAAACAATGCAGATGCATGAAGTTACAAAATTAATAGAGTGGCCATTCTCCATGATGCATTATCATATTTTCGTGATGTACAATGTCCCAATGTGTGTCTTTGACAGACTTATTTGTGTCTGATGTATGTCGCAAACATATCCTGCAACCGAATCAAGAAAAGACTGAAATACTGATTCTTGGAACTAAAACTGAAACTCACAGAGAAAAGCTTTATGAGAACCTTGGCTTTGTATACTAAACCTGAAGTAGGAAACCTGGTTGTTGTCTTAGACCAAAGGGTGTTTAATCTTGTCCACAAAGGGCCGGTGTTGCTGCAGGTTTTCATTCCAACAAAACATAAGATTACACGATCAGTTGTTTGACGACTAAGCAGTTGATTAATCAAGTAGAATCAGCTAAGCTGATGTAGAATCAACACCAGCAGTCACGCCGGCCCTTTGTGGATAACACTATACACCCTGGCTGTATTTTAATTGGCTAACTACATACTACTCTCATACTAACTCTACCTAAAAGTAGTATGTAGTATGCAGTATGAGACCAAGTTGTAAACCTGTAGTGTACTGAAGATTCTCGGATGGTGTTTTACTTCAGTCAGAGTTTCTGGTATACAGGGGGCGCTGTCTTCATGGTGTACTGCATCCCATCATGCAGTGCAGCCTCACCAGTGCTCAGCCTGCTTCAGCCAAAGGCAATAGTTGCAGGTAACACTGGGGAGCAAAACGCAGCCAACTCTGAGTATAAATGTGGGTGTAGTGATTGTGAAGTTTTTAATCAGAATGAGCCTCAGAAAGTTAAATATACAGGTCTGTAGATTAATAAAAGATGAACTCGCTTTAGAGGATCAGTTTTAGAGTGAAATAGCAGAGGGGAGCTAACAGCTAGGCTAAACGTATTTCAGGTGAACTGAGCAGCGTTAGCAGCAGCTAGCTCTAAACAGTGGATACAGTAATAACAGCTCTGAGGTAAATATGAGGTAACTGGTCATGTGACTATATTAGTATACTCACACAGGGGGTGTTTACAGTATGCAGTACATACTACTGTAGTATGCATTGTGGAGTATAGTAGTGTGCCATATCTGATACAGACACTGTCTTGGACTCTAAGCTCTGTTTTATCTTGCAGTCTCTATAATAGGTCTTTACAATTTGGGAAACATCACTGAAGTTCTGCCTTTTCTCTCAGAGTGGTGTGAAGAAACATGAATATGCATTTGTTTCAAACAGATTTGATTGCTGTAGAGCTCTTTTTACTGAATACAACAATCCATCCTATTTAACATGTACAAAACACAGCAGCACAGATTCTAACAAAAACAAAAGAGACCTCATGCCACTCATAAGAAACTGCACCGAGGGCCAGTGATGTTCAGCCTAGTTTTTAAAGCTGTATACGATCAAGCACACACTTACATCACAGAATGTTTACATTCTAACGTGAACTTGGATCTGCAGATACTGGCCTTCTACAATTACCTTCCATACAATACAGGAAGCTTGTAGAGGCTATTCTGGTTATTCTGCATTTAAGCTGTGGAGCTCATCTCAACTTATATTAGAGAGCCAAGCTCAGTGCACACTGTTAAGAAACATTCGAAAACTGAGGATCTTTAACTTAGTGTTTTATTAACATTCTAAGTCATCTTTGTATTAATCTTCTAAATTCGATCTGTGTCATTGGCTTATAGGATTTTACATTAAAGCTGATAGTTTCTTTATAACTGATAACACCCGTCTGTAAAGCACTTTGAGCTGCCACCATTACTGAGAAGGCTCAATGAATAAAGATTATTGTTATCATTTAAAAGTAGATTTAGAGGCAGAGCTAGCTGTGAAATTTAAAGATTAAACTCTAATGTTGCGTTTACTTGTTGCCAATTGATGACAATAGATATTTCATTATTTTAGCTTAAGTCCAAATGGAAAAATCTGCCAGCTCTGGTGGCAGTGTTCCACTAAGCAAATCAGTCAGTATTTTAAAGAGTTCCATTTCCCCAAACTTTGTCATCAGCCACGGTGGTGGAATAAACCTAATGTTAGTTGTTTTTTTGTGAGAAATGGAATGCGGAACATCCTATTGCTGAATTCTGGGTGCACTCAGTATTTTGCGGATGAACATGAATATCCTACAG
Organism: Prochilodus magdalenae; assembly: GCA_024036415.1. Taxonomy (NCBI): domain Eukaryota; kingdom Metazoa; phylum Chordata; class Actinopteri; order Characiformes; family Prochilodontidae; genus Prochilodus; species Prochilodus magdalenae. Next base: position 327,386 of record JAMWET010001379.1, on the reverse strand, counting down.
TGCACCCTCTTGCCTTTTTCCACCTTAAATAAATGATTAACACTCTTAAAGCCCTCCTGTGATAATCATCCATTTTCACTGATAACTCTGTGAGTTTTATAGTATTTACAGAATCATTACCAGTAGTTACTTAAATAACTAAGAATACTTGATGGTATAGAAATCTTAAAACCTTTAGCAGACACTTGCTCAAAACATTACCAACATTGGACAGACATTAAGATTTGACAATATTTCAAAGAGCTTTCATCGTAGCAGAATGATTTCACTGCATTTGTAAGCCTTCCAAAATATACCAATTTCAAAAAACGTCTCAATGTAATTTGTTAATCCAGATTTATTTAGTCCTGATTTCTACAATTTATAAATGTATATATATTGGCAGCAGCAAATATGTACATAAACATAATGGGCTCTAAGCATCATAGATGGTGCACACCAAGGTATTTGTAGGACCTGACCACTTCCACATCGACTCCCTTGATGGAGATTGGCTGCTGAGAGGGCCTGGACCTTCTGAAGTCTATACACATCTCCTTGGTTTTGGTGATGTTCAGCTTCAGATGGTTGGTATTGCACCACTCCACAAAGTCCTTCTGTACTCTCTCTCCTAACCATTACACACACACCCAACGTCTTCAGAGAACTTCTGCATGTGGCAAAACTCAGAGTTGTACTTGAAGTCAGATGTGTACAGGGTGAACAGCACTGGAGAGAGAACAGTCCCCTGTGGTGCTCCTGTGCTGCTGACCCCGTTTCAGAGGAGCAGTCCCTGATCCTGACATGTTGGGGTCTCCCGGTGAGGTAGTCAGTGATCCAGGTGACCAGGTGCATGTCCACCTCCATCTTCATCAGCTTGTCTCTCAGTAGTAGGGGCTGAATGGTGTTGAAGGCACTGGAGAAGTCAAAGAACATGACCCTCACAGCACCACACCCCTTGTCCAGATGAGAGTGAGCTCTGTGCAGAATCACAATTCCCATACCAATGCTCCAGTGAGAACTAAGATCAGTAATTGATGAGTAAGCCACAGTTTAAAGGGTTAACATAACAGCTTTGAGCACTTCATTTCCTTTGTCCTAATTTTTGACATTACACTAATGACCGGTTTAGGTGCAGATGGAAAATGCAGGTTAAATGCCAGCCATTGTCCCTCATTCCTGGTACTGCAGAACAGAAACAACATGTGGGCTGTGACACTGATTCTGGAGTGGATGTTGTTAGGTTAATGGACCTTGGAGCACTGAGGACAAATCCTTGAGGCTATTCGCTGCACTGGGCTGAAAGCCTGTTTCATCTGATCCATCTTCAGCAGTCTGAGCCATCAGCACCCGACACAAGCCATCCTTCAACACACAGTTCAGACGGTTCACGGTTCAGTCTTGGTTCAGGACCGAAGCGTTCATCTCTAAAAGCTCAGTCTCTCTGTAAACTTTAGTGGTCTGCTTTGATGTAGTGAATCTGTCAGCTGCGCGGAAGCTTTGACCCGATATCAAACAGGTTTTAAAGCATGCTTTTTGAGCTCTGATGATTACGGCCTCGTTTTTAATCTGAATGAATGTATCACATAAATTACACTGGAGGTGGAAATGCAAAGGTTAGCCCTGCGTGCTTGGCAGTATGTTCCAGATATGTGAAATCTTGATGCATTGTTTCAATTAGATAATTAATTTGTCATGCGTCTCTCTGAAGCCTTGCTGGGTAAAAATAAATGTCACTTAAATGCCATGCTTTAAATTACAGTGGGATGCATGAATTGAAAGGAAGAGTGTTGCTGCCTGCTTTTTCTTAATTAAAATAAAAGAGGGCTCTGTAGAAGACAGAAGACACCACAGTGTCCTACACAGCGATCCCTCAGACATTCATGTTCTATTGTCATTCAGTTCGACACACCCTCTCTATATACTGTAATCCATCTGCCTTCCGTGTAGCTCAACTTGACACACTGCCTAAAATACATCACCAAGGCATGTTTTTATTTATACCCATATATCTTCTCAAGCATTCCCAGTCAAGGAGTTCCAGGTAGCCCGAGCACATAACAGTATAGCAGATGTGAAGGGGCATCCCAGCCTTAAACCAGCTTGATATGTTTATTTGTTGTGTAATGTGATATTGTAGCTCCTGGCTAGGGCGTGGACATGCAGAGTGGCAGCAGCTGGAGAAACGTATGTAGTAAGCTAGTCGTTGTAGTTCAGTTGAAGATGTGTACACATGTTATTTGTGCTGTTCACTGCTGGGATGTGGGGTAGCTGTGCGGACTTGCTGTGTACCATGTGCTGCAAATATGTGTTTGGAAATGACATGCCTTCTTTCAGGCTATGTCTCCTAGTGCTGACTGGCAGGTCCCCCCTGCTGTTATGTTCAATAACCGAGCGCTAGCTTAAACATTATATGATTCCCACCGCCTTCCTCCTAGCTGACACCACTATATTTTGTTGTGCAGCATTGCAGAAGTTAGCATTATACGCTTGACAGAATTCAGTGTTCAGTCACTACAGTGCCCAGCACGCAAATATGTATTAAACCCCACTGTGACAAAGACAAAGACATAGTCACACATTAATACAAATGTATGTAGCTTTCAATCTGGTTTCTTCTGCTTTAGCCAGCGAGTAAGAAAAGCTTTAAATCTATGACAGCCTGCTCATGTGTCCACTACTGAGTTGTAGTATTTCAGGAGTCTCTTACCCTTGAGATGGAAATCACCAGGAAGGAGTTTTGGTGAGCTTTAAGACACAAACTGTCTTATCCATCTATGGTTGGAGACCATTATTGGCATGTTTACAACAGATTAGGCAATGATTATATTGTGGCCAAAGTGTTCAGTTTATACCTTTATCATAGTCCCTCTCTTGACCTTAGACATTAAAACATGCAACTTCAGTTTCATGAAACAGAGAATCAAACGGCATTAATGCAAAAATGACATCAACGTGTGATTTTTATTGGGCTAATGGATGACTGCTATTGAATTGTTGAAAATTAGTTGCGATGTTGGCAGTTTTTCAGCTCATGCTTTGAGCTATTTAAACTACTGCTTATGCCACAGTTCATTCTTCTTTATTGCATACAGGTATGTAAGGTATTCTGATTAGGCTGCGGTTATGGTGATCTACTTAGCTACCTACTTGCACACAAAGCAGGGGCTTCTTTAGGAATCAAATGATGAAAATTATTACAGAGAGGAATGAGCTTGATGAACTTCTAGAGTGAATCATTAAGGACTACCATAATACCTATGTAAACGTCATTTGTAAATGTAATTGTAATGTAAAAAAACGTAATGCAGAAAACATGTATGTTTAGATAGACAAACTTGAGCATCTTAGCACCAACTTGAGACGAAGCATGTTTTGGTTTGTAGACTTTTTGAAACAAGGGGAAAAGTGTGTTAGTTAGACTTTTTGTCAAATCAGCGCTCTCAAAAGTCCATCAGTGGTACAGCGTGTTAACTTCGTTTCAGAGCTCTATCACAGACTGTATAAAGACAGAACATAGCTTTAAATCACACTGCAGACAAAATCAATAACCAGGCAAGCGGAGGCTGAGCTCAGTTTGAGAGAGAGAGACACTGTGTAATCTCTTTTAGGTGAAAATATGTTTTGATCTGCTCAGATCTAATTGCACCGGAGCGATGTGTCTCCAACAAATCTCCAAACCATTATCCAAAATTTTATATAAGGTTCTGTGTGCCTGGTCTGCAGAAGTTCATCAGCTGAATTTAAAACTATGTGCACATTTTTATTTTCAGTCTTACAAACAGTACTGGAGCATATTTAGCTCATCACCTCTTCCTTTAACAGCACTGTGTAAATATTATTTAATTTTAATCTTTGGGTTTCAATAAATGCTAAGGACTTGCTGTGGGCGCATGTGCGCGTGTTTCTGTGTGGAGTTAAGCAGTCCCTACGAGGAGCTTGAGAGCTGAAACTGTTTACAGATTCCTTGCAGACACTGGTGTGATATACAGCAATGAGCTGTCACTGGCTAAAATTGATAAATGGATATGGGTGGGTGACCATAATGGCAACGGTAAGAAATTGGAGACTTGGCATTTCTGGATTTAATTTAGTGAATTTAAGGAGCACTGCACCACATCCCACTTCCCCATGACAAGCACCTAATTATTTTAACCCATCCAAGTGTAGACCTTTCAGAGACGAATAAGCACATACTGCCCTGCACTGCTGCTAGCTAGCTGGGGTAGATTTCTCACAGTGCCTTTTGCACAGCACAAGAGGAAGACACAAGAGAACTCTGAGAAAGCCTTGTCCCAAAACAGATGCTCTGCTGCTTTATAGCAAGTTTCATTTGTAAATTGAGGCGGCAGTGCAGAAGAAGCAGGCATGTTTATGTAGTTTTATTGGTTTATTGCTCATAGTCCTGAGTGCAGGTGTAACGTAAGTCATTTTGAATGGGGTGTATTCCAATGTTTTACATATGCCCTTAAGGTAAATATTAAAAGCATGAAGACACAATAATACAATTCACTGTATCTGCTCCCTGGAGCTTTGCATAAAAACGTAATGCTTTTATTTGCCTTTGAACGTCAATACATACCCACAGCCACCATCTTTTCCCATAGTAGAGAGTTATAGTCTCTTTCCTGAGACATTAGTAACATGTAACGCCTGTTTTGACTGGAAATGAAATAAAAGAAGGATAACTAAGAATGATAAAGAGGAATTCGGAAGTATTAATTATGGTTCCAGCATTTATACAGGCAACAAATGACCATATAGTTGAATTATCCCCTGTGAAAATACTTGCTGTGATAGAGGAAGACAGGCTGTATTTGTTCGGGCCCTTTGCATACTTCTCAAATAAGAGTGACTAATGCAGCTTGCTGGGATGGCAATTTGGCAAAAATGTGATGGAATCTATCACTGTAATGCTACCGCATAACTATAATGCCCACACTTACATTCTTACTGGTGATAAATGAAGTAGTATTGTTGAACGATTCGATTATCGCCCATGTCTGTCCCCGCTTTCTCTGTCTCTGTCTCTTTCACAGCCTCTTTGTGCATAGCATTACTTGAATCCCATTTAATGAATTCATCCTTTCTGAACAGGACTTCAAAGATCAAGACTACCTGTGAGCAGAAAAGGTCTTTAGTCATTAGTTACATTTTCCCTCATTATATCCATATATGAGTCTCCAGTACAGAAGAAATGGCGTAGGCCTGGAAGTTGTATTAGCAGGCTTTTGTCACAACTGCTTTCCATCAAGAAAGTCATTGAACTGTGCCTTTTCTGCATGATTTAGCTTCCCTTCCTATGAAGAAAACAGAGCCAGTGTTTTAAGTGACTGTGCTATGAAGTGATGTTTGATTTGTGATGAGCACTTTGAAAAAGAAAACATTAGAGAGACCATTAGTCTTATGTTACAACGCAGCCTCCCATTTCCTCTCTCCGTTCAGTAGTTGTGATGCTGATGGCTTTTTCCATCCGCAGCATTTAACATGCATTTGTCCTGACTTCACACATACAGTCATGTTTCATCTGCCGATTAGCCGTCACAAGCTTCAGTATACCAGTTTTGAGAAGCTGATTAATTATTGGACCTGTCTGTTGTGAGCTGTCTGTTCCCTCTCATCACAAATGTAGCAATTACTATGTCCTGAACGTTTTGTGAGCTAGAATTAATGCAGTGGGGGGTGAATAATTGAAATGAAGGCTTTGTAAAATGTTTAGAAGCTTGGTTTTGTTTACATGATGGTCAGAACAGAATGACATCATACTGATGGAGTCAACTCCTCGTTGCGTGCTCGTGAGGTAGACAGAAGCCAACGTCACTGGTTTGAAAGTTACAAGGTGTTGATCCATGGTGTCAGTCTGCATGCTCAGTGGGCCAAGACACTGAATGGATTAGCATATTTATTCTCTGCTTCCATTCAACACTTTGCAAATCACCAAAAGCTTGATAATTAGGTGGTAAGTTGAATTACGATGGCAAGAGCAGGAAAAACAAAGCCTCAAAGCTGTTCAGATCTGTGCTGGTCCTTCTGATCTGGGGTATGTAAGCCTACAACTTACTTTAAAGTCATACCGTCTCTAGACATGACCACTTCCCGCAGTTAGAAGAGTTTGGTCTCAGACTCATTGGACCTAGTCTTAGCCATCAGTTTAGCTTCATTTAGTCTCCATCTGCTGTATGAAACAAATGTATTATTATTTTTGTTAGAATTTGAATAGACTTACACTTGTTATGTTAATTTTCCCAATAAAAATAAATTAACACATCTTCTACAAAGAACATATTTCTTCACAGCAAAAAAATGAATAAATGAATTTGTCAGGGCTGTTTAAACCTTTACGTACAACTAATCAAGACCACATGAGTGTTTGTAATCAGAAAAAATATTCTACATTTCTGTATTTGACAATGCCAATTCCTAAACATGTACCAATTCTTAAAAAAATAAATAAATCAGTAATGTTTAAAAAAATTAGTTATATTTGATTTCAATTTGGAAGATAAAGTGAAATCAAAGGTAGCTAACTTTTTAAACATTGCTGATAACTGTACTGCTGTCGTGAGTGAATGACTAGACATCTTCTTCTCTTTGTGAAAGGTGCAGATTGCCACATAATGCACCAAAGTAGCAGTTTAAGCTTGTGCTGTCAGTGCTTAGTTGAGGACCTTAAGCTATAATTATTATCATTATCAAAAATTGTAATTTAGTAATAATAAGTTTCCATGTTCCATAGTTCTGTAGCATATAAAGCTCATCACATCTTCCTTTAACAGCACTGTGTAAGGGTTTGGGAACTGAGGAGACGATTTCTGTGAAAGTGAAAGGTTTTGCTGTTCTTGCTTGATAAAGAATTTCCTCTGCTCAGCAGTTTGGGGTGTCCATTGTTGTTATTTTTCGCCAAATCTTTAAATGGATGACCAGTCTGGATTGCAGACAGGCCTGTCTAGTTCTCTCTCTCTTTTATGTTTTATATCTGTTTATATTTGGCTTTCTTTTGCATGGTAGAGTTTTTACTTGCATTTGTGGAAACAGCAACAAACTTGGTTCTCAATTTTCAGAAGTGCTCCTGAGCCCCTGCAGTGATTTCCAATACAGAATCCTGTCTGTTTTTAATCCAAGGCCTTCTAAAGGCCTGAAGGTCATGGCCATCCAATATTGGTTTTAGGCCTTGTTTTGCAGATTGCCCTGGTTTTCCTGAAACTGTAGATGATGAAAGTTCTTTCCAGTTTTCCACTGGGTCTATATTAGTCTTGAATTGTTGCAGTATTTATCCTTTCAGTTTTTCAGAGTGGTGAATTCCAGCCCTGTTTGCCCAGTCATGTTACCGCCATATTGCCAGTTAACCTAATTAGTTATGAGATGTTACTTTTGCCTTACACAACTTTACCTGTCTTTTGTGGCAGTGAACATGTTTTTGGCCTCAAAGTCAAATCTTTTTTGAAAATTGTGTTGTAGCCAAAGCTGTCTGAGCAGTCTTGTTAGCTAGGTCCTGTTCAGGTACTCAAACTTAAACAGACTGTTTAATGTCATTGCATATTCTTTAGTAGCCTTTTCATTCTTTTCTTTATAAAGCTTTAAAAGAAAATTCATTTTATACTTATACACATATCTGGTGCTGCGTTTGATTTCTTCCTTTCATCTTCCTGGATCATATTTTTCTTAAAACCTTCTTACATCAAATCCTTGTTTCTTTTTTGGGTCGGTTGAGTGCTATTCCAGCAGACTGGCCACAAATGAAATAACCAGAAAGCCATGAAGAGTCCAAATAAAAGAGCAACCTTGAGGCTCCTGGACAGTGGTGCTGTTCCGTGATGGCTATTTTGTTTGTGTCTGTAAAATTGGATAAGGTGAGGGTCAGCTCTAGAAAAGAAGTGGATGAAATCATCCTCCAGTGCTGCCATCTGTAGTCATAGAACATGGTGGGTGATGCTCCAGGAAGGGTGAAAGGATATAAGCAGTCTCTGGCATTATGAAATTTTGTTTGCTTGACAAGAGATTCCTCGTTGCATATTCTTGTTCGAAACTTGTAAACAAAACCTTACCTTGGTTGAACTGCTTCCTGCACTCCATGACTCATCTTTTTTGGCTCAGAACAAGTTGCCTAATGGCATCTCTTCACCTCTTGAGTTCAGAAAGTTCCCCAGTGCCAAAAAAGTACTTTCAGGTGGTTAGTACAGCCAAAAATAAGCATTGCTTATCACTAGCACCAACCAGATACAGTAATATACTGATAATTTCACTTTTAACTTTTACCATTGTGTCATGTAAATTAGTCTGGCCCAGTAGATTCTAGTGTTCCATCATCTTATTATTTTAGGATTCATGTGTTCATCTGGATGGAGAATTAAACACAAGAACCGGGGTCAGCTAAAGTAGGATGCTGAATTATTGGTTTTAATTATTGTCTGTAACTCCATTATCCTACTAATAATCATACTATTTATAATACAGCTACTAATAATAATTACATTTTCAGTGTTATCAGGACAGTAGATTCTGATTTACAACACTAAGCCAAAGTCAGAGACCACCCTTTATTTATATAACTTCCAGTCAAAACTATTAAGTACCATATTTCCAGAGATATTTTTGAGGAGATTAGGAAAGAGAAAATGCGGAAAGAGGAGGAGAAAAGGTCATTGCTGAAGAAAAACAGGCATTTTAAAAACTGGAGTTTAAAAATGCAGATAGATACCACCTTGTAAGACTTCGTAGACCATGATCTTTATCAGATACGTTCATGTTTGAGAGGGGAGAAAATCTTGCACCACTCCTGCTTCAGATCTCAACAGGTCTGTCCATTTTTCCACTGTTAGAAAACATCTCAACACGATGGGTCTGGGCATGTAGCTGTCAGGAAGCAAAAAAAAAAAAAAACGAACAAAGAAGCTGCTGGTGTTCTCAGAATAGTGGACTGTTTACGCCAAAGTCCTGACCTTGATGTAAATGACTTGGATCATGAGCCTGGATTCTATTATCTAAGTTCTAAGAATCAACTCATCTCTTAATGTCACACTTACCAGCTTTTCTGCTCCTCCCGCTCTCCTGAACTCCACTTCCCAGAGGACATCGCTTGATGACGTCAGCTCCACGTGCTCACACGCGGACGTGCCAATTCGTTCGCGATCACCTGAGTTTTAGTCAGCTGACTCAAATCTGTTTGTATTTATAGTCCGGGTTTCCAGATGCTCTTCACGAAGCAATTCTGAGCGGTTATTCTTGATGGTTATTCTGGTTCTGACTCTCTTTTGGTTCTTGACTACTCCTTTTGCTACTCCCCTTTATCGGTTGGTGTCTATTATCTGGTCTCTGAACTCTGCTCTGCATTATCTACCTGTCTTTCGCTTTACCCTTTAAACTCGGTTGCCTTCGCTGACTGCTTTCTCCTGTGTCCGACCTGTGCCTGTCCCTGACTACGCTTACTTCCTAACTCTTGGTCTGGTTTGTCATTATTGCTTAGCCTGTGTGTTTATATTAAATCGGCTTTGTTTTTAAAACTCTGCAAACGTCGATCCGGAGTCTTGTTCCTGACACTTAATATGTCTTGGATAAACTGAAAGCAGGTTTCCTGAAAAGAAAGGAGCTTCTAGTACGGTCAGAGAGTGGAAATGCTAAATACAGAAAACAGTTGATAGTAGATTTTGCCGGGGTGCGGGTTCTGTTAAGTATACACCATCTTCCTTGTTAATGGTGCTGAAAAATGGATCTAGCAGTAGGTAAAAGCAGTTTTGACCAGACATTAAATAAAGCATGGGTACTCTCTGACTCTTGCACAGTACTGTATTGTGCACTCCTACCAGATGAAAACTGCTGCTAGGACGTGAAATAGTATTGTGTGTGAAAGACATTTAATGTCAAGTCGGTCGTCATCTGCCTGAATACAGAATAACTTGGCAGTGCAACAAGCCAGATTGCTCCATTACCTCGGGAAACCCCTCAAGGTCAATACAGGCACATCAGCACATATTTCTGCACCACTCGTAAACACTCCGAATGCTCAAATCCTCTCTCTCTCTGACAACACAACACTCACACAAGCTTGTTCGTGGCATGATGTGGAGAAAATAATCCATTTTCATTATAGGTTATGTGTAATCTGTGCCAGCAGGAGGGAGAACACAGTGGAGGTGGAGGTCTGTATAGAGAAGGCCACGTCCAGCATCTCTGAAACAAGAGAGGAGAGAAGATATGTGATAGGTTTTAGATTGCCTGGCCAAAATGAGCATAGCTTTTTCATTAGGCAGTGTATATAATGTCGGTGAGCAGATGCAAGTGACCTTTCATCTCAGTCAAGTGCGGAATAGTATAAGAAACAAATCCCTTATCATTAATGTTAAATTGTTAACGCATCTCTCACCATGCAGAGTATTCACATGCAAGATGGTGGAGGTGTAATATGAAGCACTCGGAATAGCATCAGTGTTAGAAATGTAGGGCGTATTTTCTCACATTTCACAGCCACTGGCACACAGTCGCTCACTTTCCCTGAGTCTCTTCATCTCAGCCAGTGCATGAGAAACAGGCCTGACTCTCAGTGGTATTGTCCCACGAGGTAACCAGCTTCCAGCTGCTTGTGACTCAGCACTGAATCATACATACCCCACTGTACTGCATGTGTGGCTGCCTGAAAGACAGGTGAGTGCATTAACCAAGCCAGGAGCAAAGAATGACACTCCTAAAAATAATCATTCCTGAAATATTCTTTGGTTTTGGGAATAGTTTTAAAGGGGAACTAAACATTTCGACATAAATGAATCATCGAGACGCAAACAAAGTCACCCAGCGTGATTTGATTTGTAAAGGTTCACGGAGTACGTTTTCATGGACTTAATATTCTGATCATTAATTATGTTTATGTCCACTTAATAATCAGATTAATAATTATTATTAATCAGATTTTGTGTTTGGATTAAGGCCCAGACCTCTGAAAAGAGCCCTGGATTTTAGTCTAATTACTCTTCTGTTTTTTCTTAGTCTGTGCATGTGGTACCAGAAATAAACAAGCAGCCATTAACATAGCAACCATGAGATTACAACTAAACACTTTTGGATCGACTTTGAAACAAACTACTTGTGCAAATATGTTCTAGATGACGCATGTTCAATCCACTAATTTGGCTTGATAAAAAAAAAAGCCACAACATTAAGTTTAAGTTTTAATGGTATGTGCATATTACATCTTCGTCTGTGAGTTTGTTGGCCGGTTGCAAAGCAGAAATCTGATTACCGTTTGACCCATGTAGACATTATCTGATTACTCAAGTACATGTAAACATGTTAAATGGATTACTGACAAAATCTGATTTTCTGTGGTTATTGGATTATTAAGTGCATGTACAGTAAATTCTCTCATTGTTGGATTTCGGCAGGTATCTGATATCCCAGTGGTCATTTAAACAGCATAGTTCACCAAAACCTGACAAAGAGAGCTGGACCTTAGCTCAGTAATCATGTTTTTCAGTTTCTTGTATACTCTTACTCTGATCTCTTGGTTGGTGTGGCTCAGCAGTTAACACCACTACATGCCAGAGAGCTACCACCGCATATGGGAGATAGGGGGTTTGAATCCCAGTCTAGGTAGCAAATAGACGCTACACAAATTCCTTGGGCAAGACTAACACTTCACTGGCCTACCTGTAAACAAATAACCTTGTAACTCTGGATAAGAGCGTCAGCTAAATGCCATAAATGTACATTTATGTTATTTTTTCTGCATGTGCCACAAAATACTGTGGAAACAGCAGGTATAGCGTTTGACAGCATGCCCATAAGAGGGGAACAAAAGATTTTTGGAGTGAGGCTGAAACCAACTACATGTCATGACAATGAGTATTATGTTATGAATTGGTTCAGATGTTTGCCTGACACAAGTGAACTAGGGGATTTTCACATTATATGATTATCTGATTTATCCAAAAATGTATTTAACAGCTCTATTTTTTAAAATGCAGCTAAAACCAGAAAAAAAACTCGAAACAAATACTCACACAAAAAGTCTGTAAATAGTGACATATAAAAAGACAAAATATCAAACATGCAGATTTATTATTTGATGTAATTCTCATCATTCAGTTTGGTTTTTGCTGCAAGGCTTCTTCTCATTCATGCACGGGGTAATGGTTTCCTGTCCAGTCATTTGGCATTTTACTGATGACCTATAGCTTTGTGTCATGAGAAATCTTGTATGGTCCAATGCAGCCTCAGTTGTCTCAGTTGACCACAGATAGCCCAAATACATGGCCTGGAAAATAAAACAGGGCATGAGCCCAGTTACACCATCAGTAACTGCACCAGTAAATGTGACTTCTAAGGGTTAATCTCCTTTGCGTTTATCTCTGAATTTCAACTAATTAAATTTGCTTTTGGAGCAGCATAAAAGTCCTGCATCTCCAGCATAATCATATTTGCTTTTCTTCTACAAGATTAGCAGGCTGTGAGGTGAAGTGGCTACCATATGAGCCCTGACTCACAGCACTGTAGTGAATAGGTAAAGTTGCAAGAAAAGGCATGAGGAGAGAGAGGAGAAGAGAGAGAAAGAAAGGGAGGCTAGGGAAGGAGATGCATGTTAATAAAGTTAATGAAGAGTTGGAGAGCGCGTGGGCTCCTGCAGAGACACGGGGTTGGTGGGTGGAGGACGCAGCAGCATCACACACTGATAAGGAAACACGCACACCCTCCCACTTTCAGCACAGCAGCTTGCGACAGACGGACGCAGCATCAGGGGGTCGGCGGCAAAACAACAGGAGTAAACAAGTGAACCGCCGCACAGTGAATGAGAAGACGCACTCCAAATAAAAGACCAGGCTGCTTCGCTCTCACAAAGTTAAACAAGACTGAAATGAATGTCTTCACTGGGAGTATCTTATTCAAAACAGAACTAAGAATGAATGTCATTTAGCTCTGTGTTGCCCGGCCGTAGCTTCATCGGAAAGAACACACCTCACTAAATAACCTTTATAATAACCATATCCATCCATACATACACCTCTCAAGTATAAGATTATGACCACCTCAGTGTATCTACACTTTATCCTTTTTATCAGCTTTATTTATCGGTGCACCTTGTAGCTCTACAGTTACAAACTGTAGTCCATCCGATTCTCTTACTTTCCCCTCCATTACCACCACAGAGCAGGTAGTATATGGGTGGTGAATCATTCTCAGCACTGCAGTGACACTGACATGGTGGTGGTGTGTTAGTGTGTATTGTGCTGGTGTGAATGGATCAGACACAGTGGTGCTGCTGGAGTTTTAAACCCCTCAGTGTCACTAGTGGACTGAGAATGATCCACCAACCAAAACTATGCAGTCAGTGGCATCTTGTGGGCAATGTCCTGTGGGCAGCGTCCTGTGACCACTGAAGAAGGACTAGAGGATGATCAACAAAAAAGACGCAGTAGCAGATGAGCTATCATCTCTGACTTTAAGAAGCGGACCAGCATGGGAGGAGTGTCTAATAGAGTGGACAATGAGTGGACACAGTGTTTAAACACACCACCACCACATCAGTGTCACTGCAGTGCTGAAATTGATCAACTACCCACATAATATCTGCTCTGTGGTGGTCCTGTGAGGGTCCTGATCATTAAAAAAAAGGTGATGGGGGATAACAAACAGTGGACTACAGTCTGTAGTTGTTGAGCTACATAGTGCATCTGTGTGGTAAGTGGGGCTGATGTTATGCCTAACCGGTGTACATTATCAATCCTTGGGAGCATTCATTTGAAGTCATTTTGAATCATGTTGTCCTTGTGGACCCATGTTCTACATTTTTCCTGAGCTCCACTGGTCTTTATTGTACATGACCATTTTCCAGACTTTCCATATCCCTTAAAATTAAATTGGGACAACTCAGTTCCAAATGGCTGCTCTGTGCTGTTCTTAAAAAAGCGGTTCAGGCCGAAAGACTTCTTTGGTGTGAAGGGGTTAGACTGCATTGGTTTCGTGGCATTACAGAGCCAGTGCATGCAAAACAGCCTGCTTTGCAGCTTGTTTTCCACACCTGAACCGTTTTTATTGGATTATATGTTCACATGTTTGAAATTGCGAATGCTGACATTAGCTGACAATTTCAGCTGACAGTTTCAAGTAACATTTGTTGACTTGCTCAACCAATGGCAGGTGATTAAGGCTGAGCAAGTTCATTAAGATAATGAGAAATTATAGCTGGAAGTTGTCCAAACTGCTTATAAGTTGTCCAAACTTCATATACTCCAATAAAGTAAAGTATTGTATTAAATATGAAGTTAAAGTTTGGTGACTTCTGCAAAAGTAAATAAATAAAGAGCATGCTGTGGAGGTTGTGTTTACTTCTTCCTGCCAATTGTGTAATTTGGCTGTTCATTTGCCCAGACTTTTGCACACAGTTCTGAACTGAAGTCTCCTCCATCACTTATTCTAAGGCACTATCCACCGTCTGGTCTGAGCCCAAAAATCCAATTTGGACACACAGATGTTTAGAAAGACATGATCCCAGAGAGCATAAAACTACTTTCATTACAACCTTATCCATCTTTCAATCTATCCGTTCTTACAGTCATCCTGTCCTGCAATCAATCCAGTCAGTCCCAAAATTAATCAACATGTCAGTCGATCAGTAAATCTTTCCATCTGTGCCATTTGCTCATTACCTCTGCTTTCTGTCTCTCAGTTTATTCATTCTTTTTCGTCTCTCCTCCACTGGTTGGGGCGTCTAGAGCTCTTTACTTTTCTTCTGTCTGCCAGGTATAAATATTGATGTGTAGAGAGGCTGTGTGGCTTTCAGAGTGTGTTCATATAAAGGCACATAGAGAGAGGGAGAGGGGGTTTGGCGGGGAGGGAGAGTACATCCTGTATGCCCTTTGGAGTTTTTAAACTGCCACAGAGAATAAGTGCAGCTCATCTCCCAGGCTTGCCTGAAAGAATTCCTTATCATAAATCTAAGGGTGCCAGGGGTTACAAAGTATTGACATGGCACCGTCCCCACCATTGTGACTGCTTTTTCTCAGTTGACATTTAGAAAAATAAGCTATTTTCTTGCCTCTGTTAAACTCTCTCATCTGTAACTTACAAACGCAACCCTCAGTTGTGTTGTATAGGCTTAGCCAGGGCAGCTCCAGTAAAAAGAAAAAATGCTGATGGGTGTTCAGTGAATTAGGGCTGCACATATCATTTATTGTGATAACAGCTGCAATGTATGTGTGCGTCAAATTGCAGTATATGTGCAGAACAATTTCATGTTTTCATTTTCCTAGCAATGTGTCATGCTGCTACTAGCTAATGATGGTCTTAGCCAAGGTGCAGAATACAGGGGATGGTGTGGGGGGCCTATGAATGATTGTTTTACAATCCAAATTCCAAAAAGCGGGATGTAAACGCAAGTAGTTTAATGAAACACAAAAAACAAAACCAAAGACAGAAGCAAACCAAGGGAACAGGAAACAGGATGACAAACTAAAAATCAAGGATTGAAACATACAACCAGAAACCCAGAACTAACTTTTGATCTTATAAAACTAAAATGTGTTGCCTTTATTCCAAACATACTACTACTCTATGAACACAAAACACCAAGCAAAAACACAGGGGACAACAGGCCATATAAATGAACAAAGACTAACTAGGAACACCTGGGAAGGGGCGGGGCTACAAACACAGGACCTAGAGGGCGGAGAAAGGAGGAGCACCAGACCAAAACAAAAGCACATGGACGGGGACAGGCAGACAGACAGACAGAGATGTAACAATATATCAATATATACTAGAGCACTATGTACTGTTTAACTGAAGGAGATATACTCACATGTCTACATGTGTCAAAGAGGAAAACATTTCATGGATGTGATTGGTTCTCTACATGACTAGGTGGATGGAGGACCAGCTGCTTTCTTAGGTCAGATCTTAGATTGGGTCTTGTATTTTGTATGTGGGTTTTTGTTGTCCTAGGTAATAATGTATGACACCTGAAATCAGTATATGATACTTGTTTTATTTTTCGAAACCTCATCAAACTTCTTATTTAACAATTTTGAATTTTTCTTTATGTCAACTGGTGGGTAATATGGGTAATAAAATTACGCAAAATAAAACTTTAAAGTGCGAATAAACTTAAGAACCATTTTTTCCTCTTTTGTAAAGTTACCCTTTTATAGATATTTGGTTTTGATCTGTTCTTTAGGCATAACGCAGCTATGCACCCATCATATAAATACATCATATACAGTAATATTTTTACATTGCTTCTCTGTTTTATTGTATTAAACAGATAGAAAGGTTCTTGATTATGCCTGGATGTAGCATTGCTAGTAAGAGGCATTGTTCTGCAGAAAATGCAGATTTTCTACAGCCATCACCGCATCCTGACGTCTCTACAACAAAGGTGTCCTCACACACAGACGAGCACCACATACACCCACACATTTTGACACGCATTCTAAGACAGGCAGACATGAATAAAAGCCCCCATACTGACACGCAGCACAGACTCAAGCGAATGATGGCAGAAGTTGCTAAGATTAGGTTCAGCCTTCGAAGGAGACGTCGCAGTATCCTGTGTGTGAAATACACACTTCAAATGACACCATCTGCTTTGCTTCAGTAGCTATGAGAGCACTTAGTCTGATAGCACGTACAACCTCATATTGATTTAGCATTTCAGGTTTCATTAAGCCTTTCTCATGTGCAGGAACTGGATTAGGTTTTTGTTAGGGCTGTCACAATTACTCTGTGTTTTACATTTTTTATTTATTAATATAAAAGCATCACATCAATGAATGTAAGTTCCTTTACGTTCCTCTGTCTTTTTGTACAGAATATATTATATTTGTAATATTCTATTGTATATTATAATATTGTATATATAATTTTTTTCAGAGACCCCCTTCATTTATTTTTTCTATTGTCAGTCAAACCAGCTATAAAGTACAAGGGTTTCTAATGGGATTAGCTATAAGATCCACTTGTGAGGAGTTGGAAGTCAAATGAATATACCACTTAAAACATTCCCAGGTGTTTCAGACCATCCTTAAACTTTGAGAGCAACTTAACAGTTTAACAACACGTCTAAAAGGACGTGTTGCTGTCAAAACACAATAGAGAGAAAGTGAAGAGCTCAGTATGACTGAATGTATTTGGGATTGCTTGGATCAAGAGAAGCAGAAAATGTAACCAGCTTCTAGGCTGAATGTAAGAGGTCAATAGATGCTGAATACAGGTTTCCTTAAAGAACGAGAGCTAAAATAAAGGTAAAGGGTGGAAACACTGAATACTGTTAAAACGATTCTTTATTGAGACGTTTTAAGATTCCTGATGCTAAAAAATAAATATCTTGTACTCGATGGCCATTTTAAGGCTAATCGGACGAGATTGATCAGTAAAATAGTCAGTGTATGACTGGATTACTAATAGGGACGATGACTGTTCTAGTTTCGATCTTTTATGCTTTGTGTTACTGGGTGAAAGAACTGGATCCTACCTACGTTACGACAGGCATACTGATCGACTGCTTCAGAGTGACAGGTTTCCACACTGCTTTTGGGGCTCATGAATAGGACAGTGCCTTTGCTCCACTTTGGCTTACGTGCACAATACCTGTCAGCTTGCGTGTTGACAGATGACAATGGCTAAAATTAGCCACGCTGTTGTTTTAGGAGCCTGTGGCTTGATGTGTGATACTCCTCTGTCCTCCAGTACTTCCCCAAGGTGAAAAACAGCGTTAGATCAACAGTGAGTCAGACGATGTAACACCGTGTAAGAGGTTAGGAAGAGAAATCTATTTTTTAAACCAAACTGCTGGAGAAGAATAGGTGTAATGATTCACTAAATGCATTGTTCAGTTCAATTTGGCACGACGGTGTCTCGACAAGTGGCTTTGTGTTAATATGATAATTGAGGCTCTCCTGGACTGCTGGCCAACAATGGCTATGGCATCGCCAGAGATTAAACCTCACCTCATGCAGTATTAGCAGTATTAAGATGAGTGGCTCATTTGCTTCAGTCTGTTTAATGCATTGTTTGATGTCTTGTGCATACTGAATCAAAAGCTTCTTGAATAATAGAATACGACCAGAGCTACTTTTATTCCTGGTACACCCGTAGTAGTTAGAGTGAATGAGCCGAAGAGAGGATTGTAGCTGTATTATGTTGACCTGATCTACAGGACCAGATTCTACAGGTCTGGTAGTAATCATGCTTGGGTGTGGCTAGTGAAACTATACCCAACAGTCAAGTTAATTTGTTAACTGGTTGATTCAATATGATGTGCGGTGAAGGTTTCACTATGTTACAAATCGTGTCTGTTTTTTTTTAAATCCCAAGCCGCAAAGTCCTGGCCCTTATATTAGCAGTCTTAATATTAGCTTTCTATATACAACTAGATAATCCAATCACAACGCAGTGCAGGAGTTTATAGAGCTGTGAGTCATGCAATTCATGACACTGATATAGCCAGGTGACAAAAATGTGTGACAAAATGGTTCTTCTTACACCAGAAATATTTGTCCGTGTGTGCTGAATGCACCATTGGGACTCATTGATTTTCGCCTTCGCATTTTAAGGTTCATTGTACCGTTTCTCGTGAGCAGAAATTGGATTATGTCCTGCCTTCAGTCTTATTACCCAGTAACTGAAGTCCTTCTGATTTAGCTCCTGCGTGACTTCTGCTCACATTAAGACAGGCGTGAGTGGCAGGCTTTTCACACTGCTTTTGCCCTCATGAATAGGACACTGCCTTTGCCCCACTTTTGGCTTACACACACACCCGCACACACACACACACACCCCATACCTGTCAGCTGAAAGGTGCTCATCAATCCATATTCCTCCTGCAGGTATTCTTAGTTATTTTCTAACCTGTGAGGAAGGAGTTGAATTGGAGCAGTGTGCAGTGTTCTGTCTTTGCCAGCACCCACTGTGCTGAAGTGCTGCCTCGTGTAGTTGAGTCTGCCTGTCTGTGACACCACTCTGATCTAACGTAGCTGAGAGAAGTGCCAGGGCCTGCAGGGAGGAGAACTGTGCTGAAGATATTAGCTGCTTAACACTTCAAACCCTAGGATCATTATTCAGCTGTCAATCCTAAGACCTATTATTCAGAGTTATTCGCTACTGTGGAATTGATATACACTGACTATAGCCCATTTGCTGCTGCATAATTATTTATCAGGCCCTCTGATCCATCAATGGAAAAGGACCTCCATATGACCTGATATAATTTGGATAGTGTACCACTGCAGCACTGAATAAAATGTTAATATGATTGTTTATAAGTTAATATGACTGCTTTAACATGGTTATTTTATTGAACGCAGAAGGGTTACAGCATGTTAAACACAAACTATTGTGTTCACTTAAGATGTATGATGCTGCTACACACCAAGAGAAAATGTTCCGGCGCAATCTTTTCACATCCAAACTGCATAAACAGGACACGTTTTTGGGGAATTTCACCAAATTGTTTGTGCCATAAAGCAAAATGGACAGAATATCTATGAGAAAGACAATTGCTTCTCTTGAAAAAGGGACAACAGGGAGAGTTTCTCTACCTCATTTTTGGAGCTGTAACTTTACAAACACTTCCACTGACAGCTAGGAAATCTGTTACCCAGTTTGAGCTGATTTCAGAGATGCAGCTCCACATGAGATGAAGCACAAGCAGGCAAGCAGAACATCTTCAAGTGCAAATAAGATTCCTTTACACCTCACGGATCAAGCAACCGAGCTGTTGTCCTCTTTTTGAAATAGTAAAAGACTGGACCCGAGTATTTGGGTATTTGGATATTTGTTTGTTGGCTGGCTGTTTGTTTTTAATGTTGTTTTTGCCTCAATAACGACGTTCTGCAAAATACATTTAACACTCATTGTGCTGTTAAAATGTGGAAATATATACCATCTCAGCTCTGTCCGCACTCACCCAAAGCGTCACATTTCATTTCAGGTTGGCGGGGGAAAGAAAGGCAAAATAACAATCACAGAACCTGGAAACCTTTTCACAGTCGCTTCCTTGTTTATTCATGCACCACTGCGAGCTAAACAGGGTTAAATACCTTCCACTCCAGTCTGCTCGTTAACACGTCCAGGTACAAACCTCTACTGTGCCAACGAGGCTTTCATCTTTTTAGCGCAATTGTGCGTTCCTTGTTGTTTAAATTGAACCCAGAAAAAAAAACTACCCAGTTATCGCTCTAGCACTTTGCTTAGGGTGAGAAAGAAAGGATGAGGTCTACAGTTGATAAGGTAAGTCACACTCTTCAAACAAATGAAGACAAGCAAAGAAGTGTAAATAGCTTTATCCAGAAACTAAAATGTAGTGTGCTTCTGTTTAGGCATGCCTGAAGCTCAGTTCTAGACCTGTTGGGCTGCTTTTGGAGATTCTGATCTCTACTGTAATGTTTGTGCAAAATTCCATTTACTGGAACACAGCAGCTCGTCAATGGTGAAAAATTGCTCAGATTAACTTACTGTGGCCCAAAGAAACTGTAAGCACACTGTAAGTGAAGTGAAGATGTGTTCATCTGTTAGTTTTCATGGCATTACTTATCTTAGTTTTGCATCTATTGGCATGGGAAATTTAATACATTTAACAATAATGATATACTACATCATACCATTTCTAATATAACATGAGGAAAAACCAGTTTTCCATATTATGGGCACTTTTTAATGCAGCCAGGTTACTTTAGTTTTTAAGTCTTTGTTATTGTAAAGGACACTGGCATAGTACTGACATGGTAATCTGTGAGGTCCACCAGCTTTACTGGGACTGTTACAGACATCTGTGCCTCTGCTGGACCAACAGAAACTTCCATGCCACAGTGACCCTGTGGTAAAAAAACCTGACCTCTGTGAAAGAGCTAATAAAGAGATGAGCTATATACGTTATTTTCACCTGGTGAACCAACAGGAGGTAGGTGTGTCTGATAGAGTGGACAGTGAGTGACTGTCTGATCTGCTCGAAGCACAGCATTCACTACCATGCCACTACCATGCCAGTGTCACTGCTGGGTTTAGAATGATCCCCCACCCAAATAATACCAGGACAGCAGTGCTCATAAGATGGTCTCTTTCCATTGATAGAGCGAAGCTCCAGCAATGGCTCAGCTACAGCCACTGACTCTAAACGTACAAAGTGCACGTATATGGAAGATATTTTTCTTAAGATGTTATAAGAAAGTGAACCTGATTCATGGTCCAAATTGAGTCCTTGTGGTTTACGGTGTTAACCCACATAATCTTTACTTCTCTTTGCTTCTCCAATTTGCTGCCCTTACTCGCACTTTCTCCCACATGGCAGACTGCCCGTGCATGCCAATTTAGCACTGAAGAACATTTATCAGTGCTGTTGTCAGGTCACTGCACTCCTGTGTGAAATGTCGAGGGACTGTCATGCGGCATGGCTATTTTATTCTCTCTGCAGCATTCTTCAGCTGAGCATCTATCTTTCAAACGTGATCGCTTAACTATTAACGCTAATAGTCCTAAGCTTTAGCGGAGGAAACCTGTTATTAGACAACAGACTGCACAGTTGCTCTCTTATAAAGCATCAACAGGAGAATAGCCTTCCTGCTTTTCAGTTTGTGGTTACCACAGCCCAGAGCTCAGCTATAGGTGGGGCCCATGGTGGGGCCTTTAGATTAAATGAGATAATGCACTGTGACGGATATTATGCTAAAATCTGGGCACAGCAGCAGGGTTGCGCATCTATGAATAAAAGAGGAAAAATCATGAATATGTTGTAGATTCCCTTTGAAATTCAAAATCTCTTTCCTTTATGAGTAACCGTGGTCTATCTAGTGTCCTCAATGAAGGAAAGTACTTTAGGAAAGCATTTATACTAATGTGCAAATGTACAATACCTGTCAAAGGTTTGGACACCCCTGGCTGCATGCATGAAAATCCTAAAGATTTAATCTAACCGCTTGTACCTAAACAGTTAATCTAGTTCTCCTTGAGATGAATATAAACTGTGGAACTGAAACATATGGATACCTTTTTAAAGCTCCTTCTAAAAAGTAGTTCCTAGCAGCCAGTAAAGCCTCAGCATATGTTGATCTTCTTTAAGACTGTTGAAGGCATCCCAGGTGGCATCTCATGAAGCTGCTTGAGAGGATGCCAAGAGTATGCAAGGCTACATCAAGGCAAAGGGAGGCTATGGTTAAAAAAAAAAAAATTCTAAAATAGAACATATTTGTTTATTTCATGCATAATTTCATATTTTTTTGCTTCGTAGTTCTGATGTCAGTCATTTTACAAAAAGCACTTATTCCTGGAGCTGTCATGATTACTCAGGTCATATTAAGTACTTAAGTAAAAGTCTGAATAAAATTTTGTTCATGCAGAATCAACTTTGAATGATGGAGACTATCTGTAAGTCGTTATAAAGCCAAGTTCCTCAGGCTGAAGGTTCTCTAGGATAGGGTGCTAATAGTGTACATAACTGAAATAGAGGACACCCATCAATCAATCAATCAACATTTATTTTTATAGCGCTTTTTACAACAGATGTTGTCACAAAGCAGCTTTACAAAGAATCTTTACAAAGAATCTGGTGTTCGAGCCCCCAATGAGCAAGCCGAGGGCGACAGTGGCAAGGAGAAACTCCCTTAGTTAGGAAGGAAGAAACCTCAAGAGGAACCAAGACTCAAAGGGGGAACCCATCCTCCTCGGGTCAACACCAGATACAAGACCCACACCACAGAAGATGCATATTTATTTACTCAGTAGATGGAGGTGTTCATACGACCGTAAAGTGAAGGCACCTCGCATCCATATGTCGTATCACTGTTATTGGGACAAAACATCTCCAGTTTTGTTGTTCAGTTTTGTTGAAATTTAAAAATGCCTACTGCCTCTGACATTGTATATATATTTTGTAATGAATGGACCAAAAAATGTCCCACTAACTTGAATGACCAGTGAACAAATTCTCATTACAAAAACAAGGTTTTATTTTTATGGATAATTTCCTGATGAAGGGACAGAAATATCCCAAAATTGCTTGGAAAAAAGTCTGGTTCCATTGACCTACATTAAAATCATATTAAGTTTTTATCCTCTCCTGTAAAGATGCCATTTTGGAGATACTTGATTTTAGACAGCGACGGTATATTATTTTTTTCTCCTGTAAAGTTATCAGTTTGGACATATTAGCTGAGCTCACTCGAGGTAGCATTAAAATTTCTCAAAATGAACAGAGTTGGCTTTTCAGTTGTTTTTTTTGTGAAGAAATTAGCAATATCCTATCTGAAAGTGCTTAACAGTTCATCTGTCTGAACCACTTGTTACCCCTCCACAATAATACGACTCAATCTAATTTGGGATTAGTTGTGGGATTGTTGTGAAAGTAAGTCTATCTTTGTGTGGAAGACCCAGCATGTTGTCACAGCCACAGACAGGTGTGCGCCGTTAGCGGTAGGCAGATTGCTTTAGTTAGACCTGATGTGTGTAAATAAGCTCAGGTTACAGTAAAGTAGTTAATGAACGGCTGTCACTGAAAGGAAATGGAGACCCGATAAGAGGTAGGCTAACCCAGCCTTCACCTAAGAGAGCGAGTGGAGTGATGTGTTGTCCATCTAACTAAATGTCTGATGTCCCATCTGTGTTTCTTTTTCGTTAAGTAAGCTCATTTTATTAGAGCTTTATTAGAGCCTCTGCTGAATGACTGTCTGTAAGTGCTGTTAACCGCCTGAATTCCATGAGGTGTACACTGGGGGTGGGACAGGAATTAGGCTTCCTGGGCGTATCACTACGGCATGTGTCAGGTTTGACAGTTTTGGTGTTGTGGGCTGCCACAGAGAAATGTTACCAGTAAAGGAAACACTAGTAGTAGTATTGCAGTGTGATATATACAGGACTAAATAGTGACAGGACAAATAGTACCACCTATATATGCATATACAGAACATACCAATGAACCCTGTCGTATTTCACCGTAACAGTGCTAGCATGACAGCACAGGAGTGAATTGGAGAGAATGCGTTTGAGCGACAGAGGGGAGGAGGAAAAAAAAATTAAACAGATCTCCTACCTTATAAATTAGCATCCCGCTTCTGCCAGCCCTCTCCACTCTGCAGTATGTCAGCCTCAGCTCTCTAATGTATCTATCACTGAACACTGTCCCCAGCTTTGACAGCTAATCGATAGCCGTCTCTGGGCCTCTATAGGTCAGTGTCGGAGCACTAAGATGTTACTGCAGGGGCTCAGGCCCTGCTCTAATCTCTGTCCCTCTGGCCCCAAGAGGCAGTGTGGTTTGTCCAATCGGCCTATGCTGAAGAACAGCTGGGAGGGAGGGTGTCAGTGCTCAGCACGTTTTGCGCTACAGAGTTATTACATTTTTAGACACAGTTGCAAAAATGAAAAGCAGATGTCAGCAGATGAAGCAGAAGAAAACTCAAGACTAAATGTCTTTTTTTAGGAGCCCTAATCGTCTTTAACCAGAAGTAACGTTGCTCTTTAGGCCTTGCTTCTGCTTTCTAGCACATTCCCTATTGTGGACTACAGTGGATGCAAATAAACTGAAGAAGTGATTTTTCATGTCTGCACACACACCTTTGTTTTGCATACAATAACCTTGGTGTTGAGGTGATGTTGCTGATGCTGCTGGCTCGCCATCTGGAAGCTGTAGTAAGCAGTGGCATATAAACATTAGCACGGGCTGTGGGAGGCAGCCTCCCTCTGCCTCGTCCTGCCTCAGTCTGTCTTTATGCCCTTTCACTTCACTTCTATCTATGAGCTTATGGAGAACAAACGAGCAGGATCAGCATTTTCCGTTATCTCATGATTGGTATTCCTAAAGCGCAGCTTTACAGGAATATCCCAGCGTTTTTCAACACAATATCTGCAGCATCTGAACCATAAGCACTGTGAGCAACTGCCCATAGATTTCTACTATAAGTATGTTTTGGAGAGGTAGAGTTTATGTAGTTCTGTTTTACATATAGAGCAAAAGGAGAATTTTCCTCTGTGTAATTAATTAACACTGTTAGAACATAGTCTGTTATGTTGAATGAAGTGTCATGATAATAAGACCAAAAGAAATGCTTAAAAGTGACTTGGCAGATGGCCAAATTCTGCCAAATTTGGTCTAAGTGGCAAGTATATATAAGACCCCGGTGACCAGAATTTGTGTAGGGTTTTTAATAATTTCTTTTTTCATTTTCTCTCCTCTTGCTTATTGAACATGCTTCCCCCCACTTTCCCTTTTTTTTTTTTGGTAATTATTATTGTTGTTGTTTTTTTTTGTTTTTTGTTGAATGTATATAGTTTCTAAGATACTAATTTAAAGGGAAGGTCAGAGATTTCCATGTTTCTTAAGTGGTAGTGATATCACAATATGCTTACCATGAGAAAAGCAAGGACTAGAAAAGAGGTTTGTGTGTATGCAGTTAGTTACATAAATCTACAGGCATTGAAACCAAAGCACCTGAATAGGTCTATATTGGAACTGTCCTTAGATAATAAGAATTGAGGTGCTGATGGATGATTGCAATTGTAATTTGATATTGTCAAATGGCCTTTTTCCAAAATATATATATATATATATATATGACTTGGAAGCAAAACTCTTTATATTCATTTGCAGTTTTAACAAAGGTAAATATGTTTTGGCTTCTCCGTAAATGTTGCTATTTTGGGTGTTATATTAATAAAATTTAAAGAAGAGATAATGCAGAAGAGAGAGCAGAGCACATTTGCCTAGGAATCTTCATGTAATATATTCATTCTGCAGCTGTCAGAAGCTAAAATGCTGACACTCCAGAGAAAATGTAGGGTCTAATGCTCAGCCTACAATTATTATTATCTTTTTATATTCTACTTAAAACAGTTCCCAATATTTCCCAAAGAGATTTTATGCAGGTAACCTGGGGTAACTGTCAAAATTCATTTGAGGTCTTTTATGAAAATGATCACATCTTATTGCTTTATGCTGAAGTTTGTTCTGTTTTTTTTTTTCTTGTACAGATGCAAAGCTCATATTCCCTCATGGGCAGCTGCCGAGTAAGGTAAGCTCCCATTCTGGCTGTATTAGAAGATCACAGGTGCTCATCTCATTCAATTAATGCAAGGCTGAGTTCTTCAGTTCCATCCTGGAGGCCAGTGGCTAGCACATCCACTAAACCTGAGGTCTGTTTGAGCACAGTAATCACTGATCCAGGACTGGATTTGAAGAAACCTGATGTAAGCTGTTCTGTTACTTTTGAACACAGCAGTAGACCTAAAGGTTGCACAACAGCGCCTCAGTGTGGTTGTTCTTGAAGAAGAAATACACATTCAGCAATTGTGATTCTGTATCAGCATGTTTGGTTTCACAAGATCATTCAAAGTCTGTTGTGCCTCTTGTCAGTATACTAAACAAGTCTGTGTTCTTTAATGGTTATTAGAAAATGATCTGCTATTATCTGCTAAATTATTGTTGCTGTCATATGAATCTATGAATCTCCAAAAAGATGCAACATTCTTAACTTTTAATCTGTATTACCTATATTACACTCATCATCAAAGGAATAGTTGTACACAGAAGGAATTGTGGGATTGTGACTATTGGGAAGGAAGATAAATTTAGACTGATATGGGGAATAATTATTGATCTACACATACAGATGTAACGTCTTTTCGTATGGCGTTGAGCCGCCATGTTTGCCAACACTACAAACGTCTCCCCAACGAGTTGTAGAGGGTCCTAATGGTGTCCTGCGATAGTCTATCCCATTCAGCTTGAATATTCTCACACAGTTCCTGCAGATTTTCAAGTCACGTCAAGTGGCTTTATTGTCATTTCAGCTCTGTACAAGTACACAGTGAAAGGAAATGACGTTGTTTCCAGAACAAGGGAGCCACATGGAACAAAACAAGAACAACAAACAATACAGTACTGGACAGACTGCAGAAAGTGCAACGTGCAGGACAATAAATACAATAAATAGGACTCAATTCTGAGTAGAGGTAATGTTCGTGGTAGGGGTAGAGGTAGAGTGACACCACGTGTGATGCATGACAACAAAGCGTCTATCCCAGCGCTGATCACGATTCCTCCACACAGGGTTTTGTTGGTCTTCTCCGCTAAGACAGAAGTGGAACTCGTCACTGAAGATGCCCTATAGTCATCCCATAACAGTCTGGCACGACACCATTGCAACCTTTATTGACGTTGACGTGGTGTTAAGGGCAGTCATTGTACCGATCTGCGTGAATGTAGTCCTCCGCGGTGCAGCCGTCTGTCAATGGTGCTGGCACTAACTCATGGTGACTCATGGCGGACATCTCTGCTTGCTGAATGTCCACCATTGTGGCTGTTAGGTCAGTCAGGTACAGCAATAAGGCCCGTCCTCGGAGTGTCACCTTTACAGCAACTTGAAAGTATTTTGAAGGTTGAAAGGTTGTTCTTTTGATGATGATGTCTAAAGAGGTTCCTCTGGAGCATTTGTGATAATTGCGTCAGGTGACAATTTGGCATAATGGAAAGCAGATGCTGTGTTCAAACGCTGTAGAAGATGTAGATGTAGGAAGTTAAATGTAAGTTTAGTCTAGTTTATTTAGCTAATGCATTGTACTGTGCATTTTTTTGTATTATATTTTTCTCTTATTATTATTCTCCATATAGAATGCATGTTGCAAACAATAACATGATTATTAATGTCCAATACACAACAATTTGATCTATTATTACTACTGTACACCTGGTTATTGCTATATGCATTAATTATTTATACCCTATTTTGTTAAAATCCTCTCAGGAGCAGTGTCCTCATTGTCAAGACACAGACATACAGGCTGCTGTCCTCCCAGCGAAACTCCGAGCGCAGATCACCAAGAACCACCGCAAACTCCTTCTGAAGACCGCAGTTCAGCAGCTCATCATCGCCCCTGTTGGCAGAGCTGAGAATAGCATCAACAGACTGACTAAGGTCCAGCAGTCCCGTCGGAGGCTGATGAGAGAAGTATGTGCCAAATACAGAAGCAACAGCATTGCCAGGGGAGTGACCCGCCAGCATGTGTCCCGCATCTACGTGGAGGACACGCACAAGCTCCTGTACTGTGAGGTACCTAAAGCAGGCTGCTCCAACTGGAAGCGTGTGCTGATGGTCTTACAGGGCCAGGCAGTCTCCACAGGGGAGATTCAGCATGAGCAGGTCCACTATGGGAATCACCTAAAGCGACTGGACTCCTTTGACCGCCGGGGCATTGCCCGTCGTCTAAAGACCTACACCAAAGTGCTGTTCTTGAGGGAACCCTTCGAGAGGCTTGTGTCAGCTTTTCGGGACAAGTTCGAGAGCCCTAACTCATATTACCACCCGGTCTTCGGAAAGCCCATCATCTCGAAGTATCGCAGCAATGCCTCACAGTTGGCCTTACACACAGGAGAGGGAGTCACCTTCAAGGAGTTCATCCAGTATCTGCTGGACGTTCACCGCCCAGTGGGCATGGACATCCACTGGGAGCCGGTGGTACAGCTGTGTAGCCCTTGCCTGATAGACTATGACTTCATAGGCAAGTTTGAGACGATAGAAGAAGAGGCCAACTTGCTCCTGAGGAGTATTGGAGCCCCTGCTAACCTAACTTTCCCCAGTTTTAAAGACAGGAACCCAAACGCAGCAAGGACTTCTTCACAAATCACACAGAAATATTTCTCGCAGCTGAACTTAACAGAGAGGCAGAAGACCTATGACTTTTACTTTATGGATTATCTAATGTTCAACTATTCCAAGCCATTTGCTGATTTGTACTGAGGAGTTTGTGAATGTATATGCTGTTGGTGTCTTGTTTTAGTCAAGGTTCTCAATACTATCCTATGGAAATGTATTAAAATAATTATTTTTTTAGATTTTGTTCAAAGTTGTATAAATTATTATATGTGTGATGGCAGGCTGTTTCTCACATCGCACATCATTACAAAATTCCCAGTGCGAGTAAATATTTCAAAAACAAATCAATCAACAAATACGTTGGGCAGTATTGTGCAAAAGACTTCCCTGTATCATTTATTTCATTTCCAGTGGAAACGAGCATTTCGATAATTTATTGTGTAAAAAAAGAATGCAGAAAATATACAATCATAGTCAAACGAACAACTGCACTCAGATGAAAGATTACCTGGTTACCTGGAACAATAAATAATAATACATTTAGACTGATATGGAGAATCTTTATTGAGCTACACATACAGAAGTAGTGTGGCTCAGTATGGTATTGGGCCACCATGTCTGCTAACACAACATGCCAGACGTCTCGGCATGGAATTGTGGAGGTTCCTAATGGTGTCCTGTGATAATCCATCCCATGCATCTTTGCAGATACCATTGCAGTCTTTGGCGACGATGACTTGGTGTTAAGGGCAGTCGTCGTGTAGTCCTGCGTTGTACAGCCATCTGCCAATGGTGCAGGCACTGACAGAATGATCATGGAGGACATCACTGCTTGCTGAATGTGCACAGTCCTGTTTGTTGAGTCAGTCAGGTACAATGATAAAGCCGTCCTTGCTTACACCACGTGTGTGGCTGAGCGTAAATCTCATTTGAGTGTCTACGATGTCAAATCTACACACCAAGTTTCATCCCTGACGGTTGATTCCAGCTGGGTGCAGCTGTTTGTGCTAAGTGTTTTGATGATGTGTATATTTGATAATAGTATATATTTTCTAAGCCCTAATAAGCAGATATAGAGCAATAGAATAACTGTCAATCTTTCTATGATGTGAATGTATAAGCGCCCTGAAAATATGATGTAGCATGCCGTCAGCCTTACAGTGTACTGCCAACAATGCGGTTTTATCCGGATTTTTTTTTTCACTTTGTTGGGTATTTTGAGTTGGATCAGGGAGACACTTAATAATGAGCAGAAGTGGTCGTTACCTCATGTAGTGATTGCGTTGTCTTACTGTTGAAGTTGGTGTATTATCTCTTGTGCCATTGCCTTTTTACACCTGATGATCTTGTATTAAGATGAGATTATTTCAGTCATTTTGAAGTACAGCAAACTTTTGAGCAAATAAATATGTTTTCAGGTGGTGTGATTCAAAATGGCAAGATTGTAACTGTAAACCGTTTTATTTAAATACACACAACCACTCAAAACTTTAGGAGCACTCATTTCATTGGTCTGTGATAAAGCCATTTCTCACAAGTTCTAGAAAGTTTGTAGGTGTAGGTGGATGATAAATGGAGCTGTGTGTGATTTCATTGTAAGTGAGAATTCTGACCCGCAGATGAAACGAAAAGAAACTGATGTCCACATGACTCCTATCTGAAACCCATAAGCTAATCTCGCAAATTAAACGGATATTCATACTTTCTTTGTGAAAATAAATACCAATAAATGGAAACTTTTAAGCGGGGGTGTACAGTGAAAGCTGATTCATCTATTTCATGCATGGTGGGCTTATGAACACTGGGATCTAATTCATTGCCTCTACACACCTTCATTGCCTCTACACAGAATGTTTGGATTCTCAGAACATTCTGAAACAGGTTTAGGTGACATGTATGTTTTGCATTAAGACAAAGTGGTTTTCTAGTGATCTGCCAGTGATCCCAGACAGACTGGACATTTCCTTCAGTTTAAATTCTTCAGAACTCCCTCATACAGTTGCGTTTTTTATGTGTCTTTTTTAAATATTCCTTTCAAATTATTTGCCATCCAGTGAACCTTCATGTGTCTTTTGAGTTTTTGTTGATGATAGTGGAAAATATGGTTTCTTCTGGGGACTGTTTTGCTGTATGTTCCACGCATGCATTTAAAAAAATACCGTTTAGGCTAAAAACTGTCTCAGAAATCAGACGGCGTCCTCATAATCATAACATGTAGTGGGATTTCTGTGACGGAGCTTTCAGAAGCATTGAACCGTGTGGATCTCTGGCACTATGAAAAATGTAGGAGGCTACCAGTGCCACCATGTGGCCAGATTATAAAATACAGATTTTTTAAGAAGCCAAATTTCACAAATTTGTTAGAAACAGTTCGAATACAGTTTATGAAACATGATACACTTACATGTAGGGCCTTTAGCAGATGCTCATATCCAGACAGATGTTCAGAAGAGCTATCCTAGCTAGAACAAACTACCCCTGAGCTCAGATGCTCATCATGCTGCCAGAAGAATAAGCCAGAGCTGATACCTAGTAAGACGGATCTAGAATTAAACAGCAGTTCAGTGCACTCCAGTAAGTACCTAGATTAGGGTTCACTGAGACTAGTGTTCTGTCCACTGCTTCACAGAGAGACTCTGCTGTTCAGACATCCGGTGGAGGTTCATTCCACCACCCGGGTGCCGGGACAGGGAGGAGTTTTTGAAGTTAGAAGACCCTCATTCTGATAAGTTGTGGGGATATGAAGGTTTCTCTACATTGTTTGGTGATATGTTATTCACCTCCCCACCTCCCTCCCTCCCCCTCTCTCTCGCTCTCGCTGCAGTACATTTCTCCCCTCTCCCCTTGCCTGGGGCATAGAGGGCACTTTCCAACCCCCCACCTCAATGCCCATTACCCCTCCCTCTCTCTCTCTCTCAGGGAGCGCCTCAGGCTCTGACATCTCAGATTGTGGGACTCAAAGGGCACATCAAATCAGCTGCTATTTGTCATGAAGGTTATAGAACAAAGAAAAATACGACCACTCCGTTTCTCTGAATCCTTCAGAGGACAGGCTCCAGAGGAGACTCGCTGCCCGCTGTGTGGAGTAAAACACCACAGATTAAAACCATAAGTGATGAATCACTGTTCATTTACATCTCCAGCTGGCATGTAAATGAACTCAGCGTTTTGATCACAACAAAACGTTCTATCGTTTAAACCCGTCCGGTCCACAGGGATCCCCCCACTGCTTCATCGTAGCCCGGCTCAAAACACATCTGAACCAGGTGATCAAGGTGTGTCGAATGACTACCTGCCATGGACGTCTGCCAGGAGATCAACGAGGAGCTGAGCATCGAATGTACACAGTATGAAATTTAATCTGCACCTTGATTACAAATGTACACCTAATTAGCAAATCAGTCTTAACTCGGAAACTTAGTGGGTGGGTCTACAATTGGGGTGCCACTGATTGTGTCCCTTGAATAAATGACTTCAGTAATAATCAGAATTTCCTGAATGCCCTTGTGTCGTTAGCATCCTGCAGACCTTGTTTATGTCTCCCTGCGGCATGACTGGATTAAAATATACAGATAAAAAAAAAATAGACCAAAGCTTCATCACAGATGTATTTTACAATAACCTTTAGGCCACTGTGACTGCGAATCAGGCCGCGTCTAACCACTACGCTAGTGCCTTTCTGTGAGGAGGCCTTTAGAGGCATTAGCTGTGGACGTTTGGTTCCTGTCACCACCACTGTGAACAGTTCCGGCACAGCAAGTTTCCAAACCAAACCACTTTCAATGACTCTGTTGACATGCTGACTGTTTCACCACACAGAAGATATGAACAGACGGTGGAGTTTCCCTTTAACGCACGCTCTGTGTATTAGTTTGCTGTATGCTATAAAACTGAACACCCTAACAGAGACAGTGATGCCCTGTTAGACTTAACACCCCCCCTGTGGAATCACCCTCATGGTGTTGCTCTGTGAACAGTTCACCAAAGTGACCTATAGGCTAATGCAGTGTTACTCAGCCCTGGTCCTGGAGGCTCCCTGCTTTAAAACGCCACCCTGCAACTCAGAAAGGGCTTGTTAATGAGGTGATGAGTTGAATCAGGTGTGTTGGGAGCATGGAAAGGGCAGGGTGCCATCAGGTCCAGGGTTGACTAACACTGGGCTACAGTAAGGAAAAGCCCAAATACAGAATCACTGCAGCTTGTGGTCCAGTTTGTAGCGCTGTACACAGGAGCTCATGTTGTGCATAATCCCAGTATTTCCCAGCCACACCTGTAATCCACCTGAACTGAGAACTGTGCTTTCTCTGTGCCTGACTCATATAGAAAGAGCTCCATGAGCTGAGTAAGATGACGAAGGAAGGGCAGGAAAAACAGGAATAAGGTGCAGAAAAGGAGGTGAAACAGACTGTAGGTCTGTCTGCAGTACTGCTTCTGGACAGCAGGTGGCTGACTGTACCTCACCGAGCCTATAAGTTCTCAGAAGAATGTTATGTATTAGTATTAGATTATTCTGATCTGGATTCATATCAGCAGTCAGCAGAACAGTTTTCCACAAAGCAGGGTTCGTCAGTTAGCCAGATAACCTAAACCCAAAGGATGAGGGCTATCCAGTAGGCATGACCCTCACCTCTCTGGACAGGCTTGACTTTGGGCTTAAGTTATCTGGCTAACTGAGAAACCCTGCTTTGTGGAATACCTCCCTGGTCACCAGCAAAACCAGCATGTGCTGTGTTTTGATGCTGGTATGATGGTCAACCAAGCTGGGTGTCCAGCTAAACCAGACCATCATAACACCGTAAACCAGCATGCAATGGGTGCGGGACTATCCCGTTATTTTATCCAGTAGGGATTCTCTGCTGTCCAAACATTTTGAGCCTTGAAAAAGCGGAACTCCAGCCATTTCTCAGGCGTTCAGAGTGGTTTAAAGTGAAATGCTCTGTTCCATAGATTCACAGTGTTCACAGTAAGAGGCAGCAGGCCTCTGCCTCTAATAGCTGCCTAGAAGGTTAATCCATAAAGTGGCTATAAATACGCTGTCTGATGTCTGACACATTGCTTTACGACCGTTTCTTCATGATGAAGTTTTATTAATTATTAATCATAGTCGTTATTAATTATTGGTGGTGCAGGGGGTGGTGCTGTCACCTTACAGTCAGAGGGGCCTGGGTTTGATTCCCAGGCAGGGCGTCCGGGCTCATTTCTGTGTGGAGTTTGCCTGTTCTCCCTGTGTCCGTGTGGGTTTGCTCTAGTTGTCTCCCACATGCGGTCAGGTGAACTGTAGATGCTAAATTGCACCCCCTAGTTGTGAATGTGTGTCTACGTCTGTCCTGTGATTGACTGGCGGCCTGTCCAGGGTGCATCCTTCCTTCGGGCCTCCAGCATGTTTATGCCAGTTAGAAGATGAGTGGGTAATTATTATTAATTATTTATTTATTTATTAATCCATTTATTTGAATGCATTAATGGTGGAGGGGTACATGCGCAAAATAGTCCCCAAATAATGTATTTATTTATTTATATTTATGGATAAAATTCCTATGTATTTGTGCTGTGAACATGCTGACCCCTGGTTCCCATCACCACCATGGTAATGAAACCCTGAGTCTGTAAGTTACTCCACAGTGAACCACGTCACACCAAACCACTCTGAATGAACCTGTTTACCATCTCTAAGACAAAGACATTCCCAAATTCTGGAAAACCGTTGGCGTTCCCCTTTAAGCTGCAAACTTCTTATGTGGCAGCATGGGGTGAGAGGAGCCGTGCAGATGCAGACTGAGCTGCAGAGATGTGCATCGTTTGGAGGAGCCGCTTTCTCCCTCATCTCTTTCTCACATCCCCCCTTGAATTAAGGAAATTAAGTGCGCGTGCCTCCGGCAACATGCTAAGCTATTTAAATCTTTACATTTACATCTTCCTCTTCGCGTCAAGTAATTGAACTCACTCCGGGCTTGCTGCTTTAATTGAACAAAAAAATATCTCGTCTTCCTGCTGCTTTGCTCTGACGAGGGAAAACTAATTTCAGCCGAAGGCGAGGAACGAAGAAGAAGAAGAAGAAGAAGAAATCAGTTGGCAGTGAAGCCCAAACAGTTTGAAACACAATCTCGGAGGCAAACACGTTTGATTTTCTGAGTGGAGGGAGTTCTGTTGTTGCAGACTGCAGTACTGTATTTGGACAGCAGGTGGCTGTCCACTGTACCCCAACGAGCCTTTAAGTTCTCAGAGGAACGTTTGGTTGACCATCATACCAGGTTTAGTTGGTCACCCAGCTTGGTCATGCTGGCTGACCAGCATATCAGCATCAAAACACAACAGGCCCTTATCTGATTCACCTGATCGAAAAAAGAGCCTAACTAAAGAAGCACGCCAGCTTTGTTGAGCATTGGTTGGCGCCAGACTTCATCTACTCAGAGTCTACTCAGCAGGAGCCCAGTTCAGTTCACAAGAGCGCTGAACACTGTGAATCAGTTCAGTTCAGTTTATCCAAACGAATCACTCAAGTAGTACATTCAGGGAGTCGATGAATCATCCCAACTGATTCAGCGATTCATTTCTACAGTATTTTTGTTTTGTGACTGACCTGATTAACCGAGTTCCATATTTTAGTGGTGATAACAGAAAGGCAGACTTGGGTGGAATATTGATTGATTGTTTTCTCTTTCTGTCCCTTTAAATGACAATAAATATTTGATCAAAAAAAAGAAAAGAAAGGCAGACTTAAAGGAACAGTGTGATTTGTCTATTAGCAGAAATGGAACTAAATTCACAAAACTATGTTCTCATTGGTGAATAATTACCTGTAACTAACTTGCATTAGTTTAGAACGAGCCCTTTATATCTACATAGCAGAGGGTCGTCTTCCAGCGGATGTAGCACTGCTAGTCCTACTGCAGTGCATTTATCAATGCATAGAACTTCAGGTATCCGCATTAAATACTACTCATATTAAATATTACCCATATTAAATACTACACACATTAAATACTACCCATATTAAATACTACACACATTGAATACTACCCATATTAAAACTCTGTTGCTGAAGTAAGCTATATTTATATCTTACTGTTCCACCTTAAATACTAGGATGTAGGATGACGCAACCTGTCTACATACTACAAACAATAGGGGGCAACATATGACCAGAAAATTGCCCCCTCCTCCCTCTTCAACTCTTAATAGTCTAGAAGAAATGCCGAGTTTTAGCACCAGACTTCATCCCTTTACTTGCCAAGAGCATCTCCAGGGTGGAAAGCATCGCCAGTGTTAACTCGTTTTGCTTCCATGTGTATCACTCTTTTTGTTTGCTGCTGAATGTGGTTTCTTGGAGAGAATGGGCCATGGATATTATGAAGGTTGCTTCCCAAGTGCGTCAGCCATTTTTGTGTTCACTGATCCTTTGATTGGTTACTGGTCCTTAAATGACCTAACCCTTCAACAAGATTGACAAGAGGTTAGCATATGCTCTCATGGCAGCAGCGCTACTTTATCTTCTCATGTTGGACTGATTTAATTTGACACTACAGTGACTCAGTATCGCCTCTTGAGGTACAAAGCGCTATTACGAAACAGGATAGGCTGTAAATACACTGAGTAGATATCTCTGTAATACACTCTGTAATTTAAATGTGTACTGTAAATGTGCAGCTTTAAACTGCAGAACATAGACTGATACAAGTATTACAAATAACCAAGAGAAATGAACAGGGACTAGGCCTGATATAAAATGATTTAGTTGAAAGTGTTTTTGTTGTCACTCAGAATGATTTACTGAACTAATTCACAAAATAAGAAGAAGAAATTAAGGAATTATCACATTGTGTTGATCTTTTTAGTTAATTTTGAAATGTTTGAAACTAAAAATATTACATATTGCTCCTTTAATGAACTGCCAGTTGGTGCACTGAATAAGGACTTGTGTAAAAACTAAATGAATAAATATAAATATGAATGGCTAAATATCACTTGCATCCACTTTCTATGTTAAACACTTGGTACAAAAAAGTCAGATAATAAAAGATTATATTAAAAAATAAATGTATTTATATTCTAGACTGCATAAATAACCCAATCTGTGCCAGTCAGCAAAGGGGGTCAATTACCCATAACCTGAATCATTTATAGTTTCATAAAATAGTGCTGTTTTCCTGTTTGCCTTGGGTATTTAAAGTCCTTCTGCTTACATGTTCTTGATTTTGATTCTATGCCTTTTTAAAAAAGCAAGAATTCTGATGTACCTCTAATAAAATCCTCTGAATTGAGTTAAAGATTGCACTGATTTTAACTCATCTGTACTGGACTACAGTCCTAAAGTCACCAACCCTGACCTTGAGAAACATGTAACGCTTCAGTTTTAGCCTAAGACCAAATCTAAAGACCTCAACAAGCAGGAAAACAGGCTAGCCAGCTAGCTTCGATTCATTCGCGCTGCGAGTCGACTCGTTCGAATCACTTCAAAGAGTCGTTCACAAAAGAACGATTCGATGGCGAATCCAAATATATCGCCAAAAACGGCGCCACACGAACGACTTTCGCCCTAAACCGAGCTCCTCTCTCACCGCGGTGTGCCCGCCTGTCTTTGCCAGGCTGTGAGATGCCGTTAAGGGCCGGAGGGTGTCCGTCTGACCGTGCTGGAGATTGAAATGGCGCGTTTGGCTTCAGGCGGGCTGTGGGGGCGCTTTCTGCTCTGCATGCATTCACGTCCATACACTCACTCCATCCTGCCTTAATGCACAGCTCCGTATGACAGATGCAGAGGGCATGCACAAGTTTGGGTCTTCCGAGTCCTCCAGCGTGCCGGGGTCGTATTCTGAGAGCGGGCTTGTTTTAGGAGCTTGAGCTTCAAAGGCTAGGAGCTTATTAGTTCAGGAGCAAGCTAATGCAACAACTGAGTCTGGCAACCAGGTCACAGGTACTTGGTAAATAAACCTCGGTGGGTAAATGGAATATGGGTTGGAACCGAGCGCAAATGTGTTCCCTGCGTATGAATAAGCGAGATCAAGCGTTCATGTGCAGGCAGGGCTGAGCTAATTGGAGGCTAATCCTTTGCCCCCGGGGGGCGAGAGCAGAGCCCGGAGCAAGACTTCATCTCTCTCAGCCCCTGTCCTCTGTTATTCGGGGGGAGGAAACGCCTGGCTTCGGTGCGCTCTGACGCTCCGCCAACAACAGAAAAAGAAAGAAATTAAAGAAAGAAAGAAAAAAAAGCAGCGCAGGAGGCGAAGGGGAGATCGATCTCATGTTTTAAAGAGGGCGAAGATACAGCAGCAGCGATGTCTTCCAAGGTAAGCAGTCCCTGTGCTGGCGGTGCAGGCTGTTAGCTCCCGGAGCGCCTGCCAGAACAGCTCTCGCTTTAGAACCGAGTTTTTAAAGCCACAGCGACCCGTACGGCTACAGCTCCACCGCTGTCCTGCTGTTTAAACCCCGGCAGCTGTTTTTTTTAAGGAAGATTCGCCCGATTTTGAGGACTTTTATTCGTATCTGGGACTGCACGGACGCGCTGGAGGCACATTTTCGAGTTCCAAGTTGTGACGAGAAACCTGCGGTAGAATTCGGGACTTCGGACGTCCTAAAATGTTTGAAACGGTATGGAGAGGGATTTCCTTCCAGTCCAGGAAGCTGATGTGTTAGATAGTTGGTTGGAGAGCTGAAGGAGAGATGTGTGTATATATAGCCGGGTGCGTTGGAGAGCCGTGAGCTTTCAGCAGCGAGTCCGTGTGGAATTATTATGATCTGTGATAGCTGAGCAGATCCTGGGGTGCGTTCACTTCACCCACGATTTTAAACGCTCCGCTCCTGTAGCTTGTGATTAAAGCAGGCTGTACAGAATGCGCCTTCAGCAGCATAGGAGAACATTACTCGCGCGATAGCTGATATATAAAGTTACCTCCCGTTTGCCTACTCTAACAAAAGATTCAGCTTGTTTCCTGAGAGAGGTTTAAATTTGATTTATCTCCCGGTTTGTGTTGGTGACTCGTACTGAACCCGTTTAACAGAAAAGATAACCTCATTATTAAATGTTTCATTATTATATGGGTTACTGTGCCATTATTTTGAAATGCTAAGTCACTATTCTAAGATGGTAGGTCATCATTTTGAGATAGTAGGTCATTATTTTGAGATAGTAGGTCGTTATCTTGAAATAGTACGTTCTATTTTAAAGTAGTAAATCGACTATTTTTAAATAGTAAGCCATTATTTTGAGTCAGTAAGTCATTATTTTGAGATAATAGGTCATTATTTTGCGATAGTAAGTTATATTTTGAGACAATAATTCTTTATTCAGAGATATTAAGTCAGTATTTAGAGATAGTAGGTCATTGTTTTGAGGAAGTAAGTCATTTTGAGATAACAGGTCATTATTTTGCGATAGTAAGTTATATTTTAAGACAATAATTCTTTATTCAGAGATATTAAGTCAGTATAGTAGGTCATTATGGTCATTATTTTGAGGTAGTAACTCATTATTTTGAGATGATATGTAATTATTTTGAGATAGTAAGTCATTATTCTGAGATAGTAAGTTGAGATACTCGTTATTTTGAGATGCTAAGTCATCCTCTGTGTTTTAGTTACTCTTTTTGAGATTCTTTCTTGATATTTGATATATTGATATGTTGTTTCATTATTTTGAGATCTGTTCTTGTTATTTTTATACACTTTATGCTTTGGGAATAAAGAAGAAGTCAGATTTTTTATTTTAAGTGGTGGGAATGGGCCTCCATAGGTTCACGCTGTTCTTCTTTAAGCTCAAAACCCAGAAGAAAATAATGAACACACTTTGCCTCCGGCGTTGTGCCCCGAGCAAAGGAGGCTTCAGCCCTGTGTTTAGCATTTCTAGAGTTGTATGTAAGCTCTTTCATTCTGAATAGTTGTGACATACTTTAGGAGCCTTTTAAAATGACTTGCTGTGTTTCCAAAAGGTCTGCTGCTCTCTGACTGAACTCTTAGATGTTACTCAGATCTTCTGCTTTTGATTGTACAATTACTGACAAGTGCTGGCGTCGTTTGTGGTTTCTTTATAATAATCAAAATCTGTGGTTCTTCCATAACTTCCATCCTTCCGTTCTTGTTTCCTCCGCTCCTCCACTTCTGCTGGTTTATTTCAGCTGCAAACTTTCGGAGATCACTGGGTGTCATCAAACCTTTCATGTCTCACACTCACTCCCAATACCTTTAATTAGGAGTTTACACTCTTTCTGTCTTCCCTGAAGGTAGACACCTACAGTACCATCCTTCTCTCTCTCTCTCTCTCTCTCTCTCTCTCTCGCTCTTGCTCGTTAATAATCCTCATCCTTTCCTCCCCTCTGGTTCTATTAAAAAAAACCTGGGATGCAAATTCTCTTAATTAGAGTTGTGCCACTAATTCTTAAGTGAAATGCCGACTGGGGCAGATGTGAGAGTGATCTCATAGGCGTTGACAGCCCAGAAGCACACCTAGGCACTCAGAGCTCTGGGAGGGAGAGGACTGGCACAGAACGGCAGTGCCGAGGGTGTGTTTTGCTGTGCTCCTGCTGAGGGTGTGTTCTGTGTGCTGGTCCGCAGGAGGGAAGAAGCATGTCTCGTCTCTCTCTGACCCGCTCTCCGGTGTCTCCTTTGGCCGCTCAGGGGATCCCTCTCCCAGCTCAGCTGACTAAAGCCAACGCTCCGGTCCACATTGACGTAGGAGGGCACATGTACACCAGCAGCCTGGCCACGCTCACCAAGTATCCAGACTCAAGGTAAGATGGTTATGGCGTGGAGGCGGGAGTGGCAACCTGAGCCAGATTAACCCCTTAATTACTTGACTTAGTTCAGTTAATGTTAAAGCTTATATCCAACAATGAGTGTATGTTATTTGGCGCCCACAGTGAAGTGCGTAAGGTACATAGGTAAGGAATTAAAGTCTGGAGCTTCAGGCAGGTTTCTAGAGTTGAAGGGGTTAAACATGTGACCTATAAATGTTGCCCCGGGTCGGCGTTGTTCTGCCCTAGATGTTGGTCTGTACCGGTGGAGGGTAACTTTAGCGCTTGAGGCTAGCAGGCAGATCAGCAACTGTTTCAGGACCTTTACCAAGTTCTGTAGATACTGAAGGTTATATACATACATAAT
The DNA here is from genome assembly GCA_024036415.1 of Prochilodus magdalenae. NCBI lineage: Eukaryota > Metazoa > Chordata > Actinopteri > Characiformes > Prochilodontidae > Prochilodus > Prochilodus magdalenae. The sequence goes on along the minus strand of JAMWET010001379.1, from coordinate 286,764 downwards.
GTATATATACAGAATTTATTGATATAATTAATGAATGACTAATTAATAACCAATTATTATAATAGTAGCATTATTTGGTTGCTCTGTGGACTATATATATATATATATATATATATATATATATATATATAAAATAATAATAATAAAAATAATATATATATATATATGTATGTATATATACTCCAGTTCCAATATATACATACTTACATATCCATGTTTTTTGTTCGGCATAGCTTACATTCAGTACATTGCAGGTTTGCCACATGGGAATATGAGAATAACACAGTGAAATAATCTCACTTCTCAGAATTACACAGACCTCTTCTGAGAGGGGGTGGGGGTTTATGCACTGTTGCAGGGTAATTTTAGGTTTTGAACAGCTTTGATTTCCAGGCAATATTACACCTCCCAACTAAAATTGGCCCTCCTGGGCAGATTTCGCTGTTTCACTTCATTGTTGCATTGTAAACCAGTCAGTTTGTTCTAGCAAATGAAATGCCACAGAGGCATGAACAGGTGGAATTAGCTTTTGTCTGTCAGAGATCTCTAAATCAGTTCAGCAGTTTTACAGAGGAGCTGAGCAGAGCTGTTGCTAAAAGCACTGCTCTGCGGTGGTGTCAGAGATGTTTGAATGATGGCACCTTCACGCTAGAAAGATGTTGGTGCCACAGACCTGGATTTCTTTTAGAAGAGCAATTAGCAGAAACGCTGAACTCTCCTGTGGAACAGTTGTGTTTGACGTTTCTCTGAATTAGTTAGTGGGTCCTCTATAGAGACTGGCAGTTTATAATTTAGTTTAGTCTAGATGCACCAGTAAAGTGACATTGGTCTTCCACTCATAGGGGAGCTTGTGTTCAGCCCAATGCAACAAGATCCCTAAGCCATAAGGATCCGTATAGGGCTCATATGGTGGAAAGCTGAATTTTCCTATAATATCAACGCTTCACTCCCTGTCCAAACTTTCCCTGTTTGGAAACTGCATGAACAGCCGTGCTGTGAAGGTGATAAAACTTAAAGGGGACCTATTTTTCTCATTTTCAGTGTTAATAACTTGTTTCTGTGGTCTCCTGGAATAGATTTGATGGTTTAGTTTTCTCACCTTGTACATCTATATTCTAACAGTCTGTTAGAGCTTCTGTGCCTTAAAGCCCCGCCTCCCAATGAGCCCAGTGTGCTCTTATTGGGCAGGTTGCCTTAATGGTCAACTGCCAGAGTGGCATCTTCCTTCAAGTTCCGCCCCCACACCATTGTGGCTAATCTTATCAGTTGGAACTGGAGTCCGATCCTGCAAGTCATGTAGAACCAATTGGTAGACCCGATCCACCTTCACAAGCTAGACAGGGGCAGGAAGTTTCAGAGTGGACATATCAGAGTTTGTTACGTGATGATGTCACCTTCACCAACAGGGCTGAGAGGAGTGGGAGAGAGTCGCTTCCTCTGCTGTGTACTTTGGGCTTTTCAACTTGACAGACTGTTTACATGGATGGAGCACACTAAAGGAAAGAGAACCCCAGAAAAGAGGTTATACTAGGAAGTGTTGCAGTCTGGACCTCTTTTTTGAAGGAGGGCAGCCAATCAGAACAGAGATCATTAACACCTATTAGTCCTAAATGTGCAGGGACAAAAAAAAGGCTGTTTGGAAAATGGAGTTGTGAATTATGACAGCCTTTGGCCACTTTTACCACACAAATCTCATAAGTGAATCTAATAACGTACCTATTAAATTCATAGTAGTTACTGATTTAAATAGTAATAACACGTCTCGAGATCAACAATTAAAATGATCCTGCCGTTTAGCGGCTTAACATCCACCCCCTCGTATGTGGGCCTACACTTCAGCTATTCGGTCTTATGACTACATAAGTTACATCTTTCATAACAGTAGATAATTAGTATTTGGATTAATAACTGAATAATAAACCCAGGCTGATTATGAAAGACGGCTGAAAGAAAAACCCAGACAGACTTCCCACTTGTGGAGTTGTGAAATTCCTACCTGCTGCATCACCGAGCTCAATCCTCAGAGGTCTGCTGATAATTTACTCCCCAAGAGGGCAGGGTGTAAAGGGGTGCCACCTGTTAGAGAGGAGAGCGAGAGAGCGAGAGAATGAGGGAGTGTACCATCACATCTGCTCAGCTTAACACACAGCATGGCCTTCTCTGATTTAATAACGCAGATAGAGAGAGAGAGAGAGAGGGAGAGAGAGAGAGAGAGAGAGAGAGAGGGAGAGAAGGAGGGAGGAGGAGGAGAGCGGAGGGAGGGAGGGGGGAGGGAGGGAGCAGGCAGCATTTTAATTGCTTTTCGGAGGAAAAAAAGAAAAAGAAACGGAGATGAAAAACTAAGATTGCCTGAAGCTATATGGTGAAATTCTAACTGGGGGAACTGCAAGACCATATGAGAAAAGAAGCACCGCAGGCACAAAAGGGGGAATTGGTTTTCTTATTAAGTGTTTTGCATCAGTTTCCAGAATGAGAGAGAGAGAGAGAAAGAGAGAGAGAGTCGGGGAGAAAAGGAGAACATAAAATGAAATAGGAACATCTTTGCGGTGACAAGATGTAAGTTGATTTAACACAAAGGCAGAAAAAGCATAGGACACGATTCCAAATGTTTGACCTCATTCTTCAAACCAGGTTAAACAATAAAACTTCATTATACCAGCGTGTGATACGGCGCAGCCTGCTGCAGCAGTACGGTGTAGAAGAAGGAATATGATGATGTATGCCTAGCATTTCTTCCTATTACAGTCCAGCCTGTGTACCCCTGTAACAGCATGTAAGCCTGTTTACACGTGCCTCCCTTCTCCTTTCCAGAATCAGCCGTCTGTTCAACGGCACTGAGCCCATCGTCTTGGACAGTCTGAAGCAGCACTATTTCATTGACAGGGACGGGGAGATATTCCGCTATATCCTGAGCTACCTTCGGACGAGCAAGCTGCTTCTGCCTGAAGACTTCAAGGTACATTTCTGGAATCGTTTATTAGGAAAGCGCTGGATGTTCCTTCATTGCATCATGTTTAGGGCTTGGCTGTTTTGTATGAATTACACTGAATGCAGGACTCTGTGACAGTGATTAAGCTCAAGCCCACAACTATTAAACACAATGAAGCCCACAGTTACAGGGACGTCCCTAGGCAAACTCTGTACCTCCCTGAGCTGCAGCTGTGGCTCAACGTAATCAATCAGGATTGGAGATCAGGATGCACTAGCACTCTCAAACATGAAGGCTTCTTTGGGGTTGATGCCAAGGAACCACTTCAGGTTCGTTAGTCTGAGAACAGACTCACTCAGAGTGGGTTGATTTAAATCTGATCACTGTACCGAAAATGACCAACTCGGATTTGGTGGTGATTAGAACCAGAGGTCATGATGTCTGCAGCTCAGATGTGTCAGTTTTAACCGTCCTAGTGACCACCTAGATGCGGCCCCTGAGTTTTAATATTTGATGTTAATGATAAATAGTAAAATGTGGTAATATGCAACATTATGCTTTCTTTGGAAACGGTTCTGCCTTTGAATCCCCTTCCTGTAGCTTTCTGTCATGAATGCATTACAAAAAACACAAACCGGCCAAAAACCTGATTTCAAAACCATCATACGGTGAACGTGTCAGATCAAATCCTTCTGAGCTGAAAGACTTTCCTCACCTTTACCTTCAAGCTACATGGTCCTAGACCATTACCAGTATGACCATTAAAGTGATGGCCAGGAGTTACACCTACATGATCAGCTAGGTTATTAAAATAGATCAAAATTATATGCAAATTTCAAGATTCAGGAGGGCAACTACTGTTTTTAGCTATGCCATGGGATGATTTGGCTATAATATCTAATTGCCATATTTCTGATCCATATTTGGACTGTGAATATTTCCTATAAATTAAAATAAAGGCCTGTTTTATTTTAATTCATTTAAAAAATTGTGGGAAAAAAAAAATTCTAATTCCAAAAAAGTGGTCTATGGGTAACAAAGTATTATATATAATAATAAATGTATAGTATTGTTTTATAAATGTAGATGCAACACCAAATTTGATTTACGATAAATTACATAAGCAGAAGTGTGTTTGCTGTGAATGATTTTATTTACTGATTAATTATTTATGCTTGAAAAATCAAGAAAACACATAATTGTGCCCAAATTTTACCATGAGACTGGAGGTGGAGTGTGGAGAACCTTCTGAGTGCTTCAGGAACCTCCATACAATATACACAATCTATACCAAGTAAAGTTCTGTTCCAAACACAGCACCCAAGTCAAGAACCATTAAGGAACCTTGTTTTATAAGAGTGATTTTCCTTAGTGTTCCTCGACAATGCCAGATTTTTATGATGGTGTGAAAAAGCCAAAATGACGCAAGCGAAGACATGAGGTACCACTCCAGAATACGGGCAGAGTCAAATCATTACATCTCATTACAGTCAAGCCTTCACAGATCAGCCAGCTCACTCTCTCTCCTGCTAGCGCGAGCTGGGAAGTATGCAGAAAGCAGCGAGTGACTGAATTGATCATCATATGCAGCCCTTTCCAAACGCTGGAGGGCTTAGCTCTGCCAGGCTCGTGACTCCGACACAGCGGGTTCACAGGATCGATCTGTATGCCTTCGTACCACTTCTACATCTCATCCACTTGCTGAGGGGATTCGTTCAACCCCCCCCCCTTAAAATAGTTTGAAAAGTTGGTGACAGATGTAGCTCCTCTAATTCACTCCCAATTTGAAAAACGAGTTACCTCTGATACATACTTCAGTGGTTTGTAGCTCGCGGTGATGTTGTAAAGTGTCAAACAGTGTTCTGACCGTTCGGGCTAATGGGATTTTAGCAATCTGCTCGCTTTTCAATTCACACGGCTCTATCCGTTTTGTAAGACTGGTACCTTCTTCTCCAGAACGAGCTACGCACCTCTATCAGCGCATTCTAGCGAGTAGTTGTTCCTCTATAGTGATATTTGTGCTGGATTTGGTTTCAGGGTATAGCCTAGCAGAGGGATCAACATACCTAACCCTCACTACAGACCTGGGAAAGAATATCACCCTAAGACTTATGTTTCCCTTTGAATTAACCCGAGCCTGAAGGCCTTAGGTCTCAGCATGTTGTCAGGACCAGCATGGGCCAAACAGAACAAGAGGAAGAAAGAGAGGGCGAGCCAGACAGGGGTGGGGCGAGGGGCAAGCAAAAGCAGCTCCGTTTCGTGGGGTAATTATTAAAGCGTGTGGAGTCTGAGACGCTGCGTGCTATTGTTCGCTGGGGCATAGCCTACAGTGAAATGAGTGGTTCTTAGAGGGTGGAGGAGAAGAGCTAGCTTTGTGGAGATCACGGTTACACACTGAGCCGGATCACTGAGCTAAGAGACTTTCCTCACCCTTACCTTCATGCTGCATGGCCCTAGACCTTTAACGGTATTCCTGTTAAAGTGATGGCCAGTTGCAAGGTCAGATGGGACATCAGTACCGACAAAATTATGGGGACATTTCAACCTACAGGATGAAATGTATGTAGTAGTGGTTGAATGATTGGGATCAAGTTATTTAAATAATTATAAAATTGAAATAAAGGCTATTTGTAGCTGAGACGATGAGCCTATCCTTGTCTTCCTTCTCCTGGTTCGAGCTCTGAGCGTAAATCACCACATAGCCGTCTTCTTTATGTCTACATTATGTGGGGGTTTGGTTGTTTCTCCTTGGTCTCGCAGGTTTTCAGGTTGCAGCCTGAATATAAAGCGCTTCCTGTTTGCCCCCATGTCTGCTTTCAGCCACTACATAAGCAAGTCCGTTGGAGATCATCTAACAACTCGACTTGGCTTGATGCAACTGTGTGTTGACTTTGGTAAGCCAGCTGCAGACAGTGCTAACTGGTGGGATATAAGCTTCCATTGCTTGGATTCATCAGCCTTATAGCTCCAACAGAAGCCAGGCGTGAAGCTAAAGACGTGGTGGGACTGGCGGATACATTTAGGAAAGCTGTCTACGTCTTTACCACCTTATCTGGTCTTAGAAAACCTCTCATTTTAGCTCTCTCATTTCTCCTCTGCCTTTCTGTCCTTTGTTAGGCGAACCATTCTTGGTTGGTGTTGTTAATGCTAGCAGTGAGTGGCGGTGCCATCTGGTCTGGTGGAGAATGAAAGGGGGCGAAAGGCTGGGGTGAAGGTGCTGCAGGGCAGCGAGAGCCTGAGGGGAACACAGGCAATCTGTACTGCCAGACCCCAGAGCCTGTCGGGGGGGAGGGGAGAGAGGCCAGGGCAGCACAGCCCTCTGCCTGAGTCCAGGCTAAATGAGTCTGTATGGATTAGCTAATGCTGAATGATTTTTTCAGCTGAAGTTCAGTCGAAGTGGTTTTGGTGTTAATACGGTGGCATGAGCACAGACCTGCCTGGCGATGTGCGCTACTGTCCAGTGCTGGGTTATTGTCAGAACTACAGTCAGGGAAAAAACCTGGTTCACCTGCATAACTTACGGGTTCTAGCTACAGTCGGAAATCTCGCTCACATGCTGCAGAATCGGGATCCACCAGGATTGAATGTCTGGGATGTACAGAAAGTCATTCAGAGTAGCTTCCAAAACTGTGCATGCTGTGTGTAGGACAGATATAGATATTATTTAATATCTACTATGGTTTAGTGTCCATAATGAGCAGTTCTCAGCAATTTTCATGTTTTTAAAGTAATGATGATGATAAAATAGTGGAAAAATAATAATATGTAAATATCCACACCCACCATGCACCTCCCCATCCATCATGAATGAATTTTGACCATATCTTTTCATAAGGTAACTTTAAGCAGCATTAAAGTCCTCAGATGTCTGGTTCCTATCACCACCACTGTGAACGGTTCTGACTCGGTGAATCTCTGTAACGCCAAACCACTCCAAATGCCTTCAGTTACAGCTTTACCACTGAATAATTCAGCTCAGATGTTTTGGTGGAATCCTCCTTCATAATATTTACATTTACAGCATTTAGCTGACGCTCTTATCCAGAGTGACTTACAAGGTTAATGATTACAGGTAGGCCAATGTAGTGTTAGGAGTCTTGCCCAAGGACTCTTATTGGTGTAGCACAGTGTAGTCACCCAGACTGGGATTCGAACCCCAGTCTCCCACACGAGGTGGCACCCTGAGTAGTGGTGTTACCCACTGAGCTACACCAACCACATAATATATCTAATATGGACACCTGAGTCTTTGAACTGCATGTCTGTTGTTTCAGTAAGCACACCAGGACCACCTGAGTAGAGATAAACATACTGACTTCTGATATATGAACACTGTGTACAATATAAATGCATCCCTCTCTATTACAACCTCCTTTCTGGCGTGAACTGTGCTTTTCTCTGAAGTTCATCCATCAGTACATGTATGCACGCATTCATCTGTCAGTCTGCGCATCCACAAACATCCATCAACGTCCTCTACATAAGTGTTTCTCAGCCCTCGTCCCGGAGTACGCTTTGGGTATTTTAGTGTGCTCCCTGCTCCAACACAGCTGATTCCACTTATCAGCGGAATAATCAGCTCATCTTAAGTGGACAGTTCAGTTTAATTCAGCTTTATTGTCATTATGTCAATACAGGGTGGTGTAGTATAACAAAACACTAGGCTACTTCACAGGCTGCTTCTCTAGGGCAGTGATTAATAATAGATAGATAAGCTACAGTGCAAAAACAAATAGACGGAGACACAATACTATATGTGCATAGACAGTAAATAAACAGATGTGCATATTGTGCATGAGCAGTAACTGTATGTCAGAATGTGAGGTGGAAGCGGCAGTTAGCACATGCAGTCGAGTGCAATGCAACTGTAGGTGTAAGTGTACATATTGGAAGATACGGTATGTCGAGGTAGCCAGATGTGCAATTAAGTATGTGGTTGTAAACGGCAGATGTGTGTATATGTAACAGTGTACAGCGCACTACATGGGTGTATTACAGCAGTTCTATTATAGGAGTAGGGCTGGGAAGCCCTGCGCTACATCCACTCACGGCCTCTGTGCTTTCTGAGCAGGAGTTCCAGCTGCTGTATGAAGAAGCGCGTTATTACCAGCTGAGCCCGATGGTGAAGGAGCTGGAGCGCTGGAAGCAGGAGAGGGAGCAGCGGCGGACGGCGCAGCCCTGCGAGTGTCTGGTGGTGCGCGTGACCCCTGATCTGGGCGAGCGGATCGCTCTGAGCGGTGATAAAGCCCTCATCGAGGAGATTTTCCCCGAGACAGGAGACGTCATGTGCAACTCGGTCAACGCTGGCTGGAACCAGGACCCCACTCACGTCATCCGGTTTCCACTCAATGGATACTGCAGACTTAATTCTGTACAGGTAAAAGCACTTCTCATATCAGACATATGACGATGAATAGCTGTCCTGTACGAGAAGACAGCTGGTGTGATGCTGCTGGTTTACACCGGCCCTGAATGGCTTGATTTGTGAGCTATGGGTCTTTATGGGCTCATGCTTAAGTTTCTGTTTTCAGGGACCCCCAACCCAGGAATTCCATTCAGGAGTTAATTAAGAGGTCTCAGACTGCACCCCCTGTATTTTGCACCCTGATTCAAACCATCAGTGACTTACAATTAGCAGTCGTGTAAAATAAGACAGCAGCTTTCCTTAATGTCTCCATAGTATGTGTCCATAGTTTCTCCGGTGAGATCAGATGAAGAGTCTCCTGCGGCTCAGGCATTTTTCCTGAGCAACATCATTCCTAATCCTCTGGGTTAATTCTCGGCCCTGCCCTTGGAGGACCACTGTAACACCGACCACCCCCATCCCCACCCCCGCATCTCGGTGCTCCCTTTGCTGCGATACACTCATTTCTCCTCAGGAAGGGCTTGGTAGGGAGTTCATTAGTAGTCTCAGATATGTGGGGAGCACCAGAACCTCTAATGTGGTGCTCCATTGTAGCACCATTAGACCAGTGTTTTCCAGACCCCAAAGACTCCTGACGTTGTACCTGTACCCCGATTTTGAATTCATGAAGAAGCATCATGACTTGAATAATCTCAGTTTAGGGGTCTACATGACCCCTTGAGTCTTGTATTGGTACGATTGATCCAGATGTGTTGATTGATTACAGAAGCAGGACTGGGAAAAGGGCCGGCCTACACGCTCACAGTGCTGTTCAGGTGATCACAGTATGTATAGATGACGTGAGGGATGAGCTGGATGGCGTTACATGCCCAGAAAGTTTGAGAAGCTGCAGGTACTGTGTTGCAAAGTGAGAAGAGGGTCACAATGAGTTAGATGGCTGCGAGTCTTGTGCTCTCTCTCACAGGAAAAGCTGGAGTTTGTGTGAGAGGGGAGGATGGAGTCGGCAGGTGTGGAGAAAGGTGTGCTTACACAGCTGCAGAGGTGCGGTTGTGCCTCACAAGATGTTATCACATCTCTTGTATCAACTGCTCCTGGGAAGCGAGGCTACATCCGCACACTCGGGCGAGCACCTCTCAATCCCAAAGTCGGCATTAGCGTAGGACTACAGAGTGCTGCGAAGGAGTGGAGAAGTGGAGGGGAAAATGATATGCATAATTTATTTTTAACTCGTCCTGGAGACAAATCTCTTCTTTTAAAAAGGAGTGCTCCAGCGTATCTGTGCCTGGAGCGCTTTGAGCACACATACTACATTTTTAATACCTACTTTGGTTTCTTTAAACAACCTAAACTGGTTTATGTGACTTTGTTTTTTTTCGCAGATGCTTAATTGACTTACAGTATAACTAATCGGTGCATCTGCTAACACATTTTTCCCCCCCGCCTTTGCAGACTCGGCTTATTGTATCACAGTCAGAGATGCAGGGATTTTTTTTGGTCATACGTCAGGCGCTCTTAAGCCCACCCAGTTGTGAGAAACATGGGAAAATTAAGCGAGGAATTAACAGAGAGAGAGAGAGAGAGAGAGGGGGGGAGAGAGAGAGAGAGAGTGAGAGAGAGAGAGAGAGAGAGAGAGAGAGAGAGAGAGAGAGAGAGAGAGAGAGAGAGAGAGAGAGAGAGAGAGAGACAGAGAGAGAGAGAGAAAGAGAGAGGATATAGATAGAGAGAGAGAAAAGAGACGAGAGAGAATGAGAACAGAGAGAAAAGAGAGAGGAGAGAGAAGAGAGAGAGAGAGAGAGAGAGACAGAGAGAGAAGAGACAGATGAGAGAGAGAGAGAGAGAGAGAGAGAGATAGAGAGAGAGAGAGAGAGAGAGAGAGAGAGAGAGACAGAGAGAGAGAGAGAGAGAGAGAGAGAGAGAGAGAGAGAGAGAGAGAGAGAGAGAGGCGAAGGAGGAGAGAGGGGGTGGCATAGAGCTTGTCTGAGAGTTCAAAGTGATGCAATTATCGGAGCAGCCAGTGTAATGAAAGTTTTGGAGGGATCCGTCTTTAAGGTTCGATCCTGAATGCAGTCACGTGACCGGCGCACTTTCGTTTATTCAGTATGCCGGTTAAAATGAGGACTTATGGGAAGCTTGTCATTAAAGCTCCTTGGTTTCTGAAAATGGAAAACTGGGCCCGCCAAAGCTGCACGCTGGCGCTTCTGCTGCACCTGATCGGCTCTACCTGAGCAACACTTAGGGAGAATTCATTTCCCCTGCAATACAGCCCACTGAAATCCTGCCAAAGCTTTTTTTCTTTTTCTTTTCTTTTTTTTTTTTTTAGCATCAAGTTCCAAAGTGAGGATAAGGGTGGACATTTTTCTCAGGGCCCTGCGATTCGACTGAATGTTTTTTTTTTCCTCCTTTGGAGGGACTTTTATCTGGCTCTGTTGCCTTGAGGCAGAACTTTCATTTTCATGTGAAGCACACTTGAAAGAAGTGGAGGAGTAAGTGAATACTCAAGGCTGCATCTGTTGAATTTCAAAAAAATCTACAACTCCTCAGCCAGATAAAACATGTCACTGCTTTGCGGGCGCGTGAGTGACAGGGACAGGAGGTTTGCGGGGAGCGCTCGCCGATGGAGCTCTGACAGTGGCAGGGATTGCGTGTGCTTTAGGAGTCCGGGAGAGGGGTTGCGGCGGCGGTGAGGGCGGGGGAGGGGGAGAGCGGGGTGGTTGGGTTTTCGGGTCGTCGGAGGGGGAAGCCGTTCGCTTTTGACTCCTCATCAAACTCCAGTAAACAGCTGCAGGGGGAGTCTGCTCGCTCCCTCTCATCTTCACTGGCCTGTCTGAAGAGTGAAATCTTGGAGGGAAATGAAAGAATAAAGATAAAATATAGATTAAAAAAAGTCGTTTTTAGATGCCGCTTTTTGCAGCCCGGCTTGTGATCCGCTGAGCTGCAGCCGCTCTCTTGTTTCTTTACGTCTGAAATAATTTGCTGCTTGTTTCTCCTAAATGTCTGATTTGCTATAATCCCTTCCATATTGTGAGACATGGTGCTGAGCAGGGCTGACATTAGCTCCACTACACCTGCATGGGTAACGCTCCGGTGCTCTGTCCTTCCTCAGGTGCTGGAGAGATTGTTCCAGAAGGGCTTCACCATGGTGGCGTCGTGTGGGGGAGGGGTGGATTCGTCTCAGTTCAGCGAGTACATCCTGAGTCGCGAGGACAGACGCTGTCAGACCATCCACACGCCCATCCGGATAAAGCAGGAGCCGCTGGACTAGCGAGCCGAACGGCGACCAGCTACGCCCTCAGACTGACCCTCAGTGAGAACCCAGCAGTGGACAGTGATAAAGACAGAAGTGTGTACCTCTCTGCTGGCTCCTTGGACTATTTAGGACTTTGTGAAGATGGAACTCTTTATCCGAATAACGAAAAATCTACGATCCCTAGACTGAATTAGGGGACGTCTTTAAAAAAAAAAAAAAAAGTCTTGGCTTGGAGGACGAATTGCATTCTGTATATTTTGGTCTTCCACTCACTAGAACACAGTGTTACAGTATTCATGACCTCATTGGGCAATTGTGTTTAATGCAGAATTCATTTTTGCATACTAATCAGTCTTCACCTCAGCAGCCCTCTGCAATCTGGAAATCTACCGGGCCCGTTTGTCCCAGTCTCTTTTCTGTAAATCAGATCCGCGTGGTTTATCGCCGCCGTCTCGGCACATGAAGGATGTGAGAACGGCACTGAGAACAAAGGCATTTGATTGTGAGCGAGGAGCAGGGCTGGCTGCCTGGACTGGCCGCAGGCGGCACGGCCAGAGCGCTCGGGCTGCTAATGCGTTCCAAGCCGCGGAAAGGGACTGGCTGTTAGAGCACGGCCGAGGGGAAACCTGTGCTTATTTTGGGAGAGCTTTTCCAATTCCCCAAGAAAACAGCGAGCAAGAGGATGGTTGTTGGGATGGCCGGTATCGATCCAGCAGCAGCAGTACCCCGTCAAAAACCACATAATCAAACAAAAACATTACAAGGACACAAGAATGCAGTTTTACAAACCTGGCTCGTCCAGGAAGACAACTCTACAAGTCAAAGCCCCCCCCCACTTCCTTTTTTATCAGAAACATTCCCTTAAAAATCTACCAGCGACACTGCCCGTCCAGCCAGACGATTACGAAAGTCAAATAAGGATCTGCTGGAGAAGCCAGCAATGCCCTCTGCAGCTACGCCAAGTCTGATTTGATGAAGGCAGCTTTAGGTAGGGGAAATGAGAGATTACTCAGATTAACGAACGCGAGACTGCTTTTACTGTACGGTCCGAGCTGCTGGTCCTACCAGAGCAGAAGGGGGCTTAGTGTGCTCCTTTAGGCCCTTTTAGGGCTGAGGCGGAAGGGCACGGGTCAGAGAGAAGCTAGCCTCCTCCCCGCACTGCCCCAGGAGCTGAGGTCACTTTCCCACAATCCTTTTACTCAGCCGGACCCCCAAGCCAAACAGGCCCAGTCACAGGGAGGAGAATGCGCAGCCCATGAGCGGCCAGAGGAAAACGGAAAGGTTACTTAGGTGGCTGGAAAACGGCGAATGCTGCTTAATGTGTTGTAAAAATGCACATTTAATAGCCCGAGTATTCTTTAGGCTCTTCTCTCCATAACCTCATTACGGGGGGCAAAGGCCCCAGAGATGCCACCATGCTCTACAAGATCACACGTTGAGTGTTGTCTTAGTACGACAGCGTGAACGTGCTGGAACATTATTCTTCTCGCTATCCCCGTCTTGGCCCTTGTGCTGGGTGTTGTTCAGGCGTTGGAGGGCCCTTCGGCGTTTTTCTATTTCACCTATAAAGCTAGCCTTCATGCCAGCCATGCGGTTGTGTTTTGGATCATGGCCTCCTGAACAGAGCCCACAGAGAGCGCTGAACGTTTAATTTAAATACTGTTCTAATGGATGTTGTGTCAAAATGTATTAATTACAGTAAGGTGCAAATGTATATTATTTAATTAAAGCTCATTTCTGTTTTTTTGGTTAATGCATAACTATTGATAATCACTGTAGTATTGCAGGCATGTGTCCGAGATCCTTTTGTAATTGGTGTTGATCAAATGGACTTTTAATAAATCGTTGGAATTTTTTTTTTTTCCTAATTTGATCACCCGTTTGATCGCCACAGTTCCTCCAGTGACTGATCCAAACCAATCCGGCTACACAGTAGCGTCACTTAACTCCGGAACGTGTGCCCGGCCTACCATGCAAATGGGATCTCGCTGGAAGACTTCACCTCAGCTAGGTTTGAAAACAGAGAATGGCCGTGTTGTCCACCCACCACCCCCCTCATGCACAACCCCGAGGAAGGCTTACAATCAGAAGCAGCTGCTGGCTCATACAGCACTGCAGGTGTTACGGTTCTAATGAGCACTCAGAGGTGTAGTAAGGAACTTTATTCTTTTACAAAATAGTACAAATTTCCGAGAGATGAACACTTTTTTTTTCTTCCAAACCAGCCAAACATTTAAAAATTGTTAAATTTACCAAAAAATATAGCGTTTATAATAGATAATGTGGTCTTTGTAGACAATACAACATACAAATAATCAAAGACCTGACCGTTGGATCAGAAACTCTTGGTTTGTCTGAGCGCTTACATGTGCAGGTACACATAAACCAGTCTCACAGCAGAAGACAGTGGTGGAGTTAGGCTGTGACGATCCAGGTCTGAGTGTATCTGCGTACTGCAAAGAGAAGCCCAGTCCAATCTCTCTTAAACCCATTATGGTCACCGGAGACCTGTCCTGCTGGGGCTGAAGGAACGTTCACATTTCTGCTCGATTCAAATTCAAAATCGGTCCACTCTGCTCTAAAAGGCTCTTCTACCGACATCTTTTCCAATTTAAAATTCCAGTGGGGAGACTTGTTCGACCTTAAAGGGAAATTCCACCAAACTTTTCTGCATGCTTACATCATTCAGCTACTCCCAAATCCGTTCAAAGTGGTTTGATGTGGAATGCGGTGTTCGACAGAAGATTAATGGGGACTGTCCACAGTGGTGAACCGCACATCCACATCCACAGCATTCAATATCTCACTGAATGTTATGACGTGAGATGTTTATGAATGCGTTGTATGATGCTATAGATTCTGTAGACCCATGATACAAAAGTTTTGAGAAGGGTTTGGATAAAAACGTACATCTTCAGAGAAAACTACTTCAACATCGTAAGCGTAACATAAAACCTCAGATGCTGTTCTGAGTAGCAATTAAACCCGGCCCTCTGCCACCCCCCCAGTTCCATTCAACACCACTGTAAAGAAAATGCAGCAAGTACGTTTCTGTACGATGGATCGTTTCACATCAAACCACCCTGAATGACGCTGTTTAAATCTCCAAGACCAAATTATGTAAACAATATACAAAACAACCAAATATATATATATAATCAGTGGATTCCCGTTTAAATTCTTAGTCTGCTGTGCTGTGTTCACACTTGCCTATAGTTACTGACGAGAAGACGCTCTACATTTATAGTGGAACAGCCGGATGATTTCATGTGTCATCCTTTGGGATGAAATTACGGCAACGTTACAGATGGCATGGTGCCATTCCGCTCCACCGTAACCCTTCACAGCATGTAGCTAACACACACATACTCGCGCTCCACATCAGGAGTTTGAGAAAATACTGTCACTGAATTACAAAACTGCACCCCGTACGATGAAGGACAGCAACGCAGAGCTCCTTCATTTTGCATAATCTTACTGAAACGAGATCAGTCCAAACCGTCATTTGGAGGTATGAAAGTCTTAAGTTATTAAAATATTTAATAATTTGTTAGACTGCTAAAAAAAACAAACGGAAGGAAAAAAAAAAAAAAAAAAAAGCTATACATTCACACTTCCAGTGTCCATATTGCAAATGAGGCATTTAAGTTAAAACAGCTTCAAGTCCAATCATACTTTATACCAACAAAATCAGAGTCATCCTGGGACATAAAATCAAATCAGATTCAATAGAACACATTAAAAACAGGTGAACGCTCTTCTATATGCCGGCTCCCGTGCCAACATACTGCAACAAACGGTGTGTAAAAAAAAAATTAGAATAAAATTTATGAACAGAAACGCTGCCCACATATCCTCTCCTCCTTCATGGCTTTCTATCGCTCACTTCCTGAATATGCGTGTTTGGAGCATTAATATCTAGTACATTCCTCTTTAAGCAAAGACAGGATCTCCGTGATTATGTCCTAGCTCTGCCTGAAGGCACAAAGAAAAACGCAGGAGGCGAAGTGGGAAGCAGGCCGGGAGGAAATGGACCTGGCCGATCAAATGATAAAGGGGCGACCGAGGGTCTGGACAGGGCACTGGTCAGGCCCTGTAGAGAGGAAGAGGAGAGATGGGGCGATGTAGCTCCAGCCTGGATGAAGTTGAGTCCTATTTGAGCAGAGCTTTGTAGAGCAGCAGCGAGCGGGCCGTGGAGCGCTCCTGCTCCAGGCAGAAGATCAAGTCCCTGAGGTTAACCCGCGTGATCCGCTGCCGGACCTGCCGTGAGGAAGAGGAGGAGGAGGAAGAAGAGGCCGCTGAGCCTAAAGAGCCTCCAGATACCTGTAAGATAAAGTAACACATGTAAGTATTCAACATCCATACAAACAGACTCCCCCACACCATCCCGAATCCCATGACTGGCTGGATAGATTATGCAGCATTGCAGCATGATGTCTGTGCCCAATGAAAAATATGTATCTCCACTTTTGTCCATTTTTACTTTTATGCATCATTTGAACACACCAGCTGCTGTTTACACTGAGTGAGAACCTAATGATGAATGGAACAACAGAAATGGTTTGAAATGTTTTGGAAAGACGTCTGGTTCCATTGACTTACATTGAAGTTAAATGAGGTTTTTGGCCTCTCCTGTAAAGTTGCAATTTTGGAGACACTCGTTTTTCTTGCGACAGCAGTAAGATATGACAGCTATAGACATAGGACTACAACAAATGATGACAGGCCATAATTGGTGTGGAGTTGGAGAACCTCTCATTAATTTATGAATTGGTGCATGGAAATCACAATATCACATTGTAACAGCAGTGAATGAATAAAGTAATGGTAAAGGTTTAAATGTTTGGATTCAACAATTTCCAACATTTATTCATTATTAACTTTCAGTATGGACTGAAACACTGAAAGCTAGAAGGGCATTGTAACCTTTAGGTCATTATCTTCCTCCAGCTTTGACCAGCACTAAAGCTCACCAGCAGGACATTTGGGGAACACATGATCTAATTCCTAACTGCACCCAACACTCTGTCCAGTGGCCCTAACGCCCTTCATCCAACACTAACGCATCTTATTCAGCCCATCAGGGAACTAGCTGCAGCAGGTGCGGCAGTTTGTGGTACTGGACTCAGCAGGACCGCAGATGTCCAGGACCAGAGCTGGTGACCACTTTGAGAGTTCTGTTCATTCTGCTCGTCTCAACTCATCTTGATTTTGGTGACCAGGTGATCAGTCTCTACGTGTAATGTTTCTCTCACTGTTAAATGTGTCACCAAGTCTGAAAATCAGTAATTAGCATTAGGAATCATCATTACTGAAATATATTTAATATACAAAAAACATTAAAGCCGTTTAGTTGCTTAATAATAATAATGAAAAACTGGCAATGTACACGTCACACAGCAGCAGTCTTATCAGTCTAGAACCGTAGTTCATTTTCTGCTCTAACATTAAAACGGTCACTTCATTAACAGCCCTTTAGTGATGTAAAGTGGGAGCAGGAAAACACCAACAAGTGCAGGGCTGGGAACCAGTTTAGTCTGCAACACACGAGTGTCCTACTTTTAAAACGACTTATTAACTTTTAAAATGACACTCAGATGTACAATGTACCCTTCATTGCCCAAGTGTAAAGCCATCTTGGGGAAAAGGGGGAGGGGGAGGAGAGAGGAAAAAAAAAAAGGACATTGTGGTCTAGAGATAATGATTTTAGCTGTACGGCCCATGAGCCCGTCGAGGCCTGTGTGTATGTGTGCGGCCACACCTGGAAATGAAGGGCTGTGTGTGTTTTCTGCCCCAGGCTAGGGAGCCACACCTTTGCCCACAGCCTCTGCCTCATATCACTCCCTGAGACTCTGTGTCTGGCTGAGGGACTTCAGCCCCGCCTGTAGCATGCTATAGCATTTCTCCCGCTCACACGGAGACTGTGACTACTGAAACACAACGGCCATCAGCTTTACTGGATAGGTCAATAAGGTGAGGTCAAATTGGGGCTTTATATTAGAAACGTTAAGATGCACTTCTCTACCAACAACTACACAAGTCTGCTATGTATGCCCGTCTTCAGCATCCTTCAAGCAAGAATGAAACCAGTACAGTGGTAGAAATAGGGACACTTGTACAGATACGGGAGCCCTCAGGGTCTTCTGAGCCTCCATAGAGGGCCTAATTATTTCTGTAATAATAAATAAAAAATATATAATAATTATATATACATATATCACATTCAAAAATATCATGTATTAATATAAATAGTAAACAAAGTGGTTCAGTTGTTGAAACCCCCAATGGAAAATGATCCGATCAGGGCTTTTGTCTTTCCAGTGTCTAGCGAGAGACGGTAAAGAGAGTTCTCTGGTGGAGCTGACTGAAACTCTGATGTCCAGTCGGTGGGACCAATGATATAAGCAGTAGTCTAGCGATGCTTCTGTCAGTGCTAGAAAAGGAAAATAGTGGCGGCTCTATGCTAGAGCTCTTTACTGGAGTCACTGTAAAACTGGTACATGGTCATATACAGGTTTACGTCTGTTACAAGCCTCAAAAGCCTGTGTTTAATCTAGAACGCCTAAAACAGGTTCATGGGAATTGCCTTTAGGTTCTTTCTAAAAGAGTACGAGAACGTTGTAGGGAAACTGGCACGGTCTTACTGTGGTTCCTGACAATTACGGCCTTAACTGAATCACCACTGCAGAGGTCCTAGTGATCTCCTCTGAGCACATACGGGGTAGCGATTCTTTAGGGGACCATCCTTGTGAATGAACATAACTGGGAGACTTTTGGCCACTGCAGTAGGTCAGTTATGAGGGAAGGAGAGAGGGAGAGCGAGCACAAGAGAGAGGGAAAAAAAGAAAGAGAGAATGAAAGAGAGGTGCCAGACAAGCCTCTGGGCACACAACACACACCACACCCTACAGGAACACCCTGCAGCAAAGAGGGTGCCTAACACTCCCTAAACTCTCAGGATCGCTATGCTGACACGACTCATATACTCATGTGTTTATTCAGGCAAGTTACTGCGTGGTCTTGGAAGCGCGCCTGTGTTGGGAAAATTAAAGTATTATTTAAGAACTAAGAGCCATTTACATGGGAAGATGTGTGGGAACAGTTTGATTAGATGTCTTTTTTTCAGTTTTTTTTTTTCGTGTTGCTTTTGCAGACGACACACATGCGGACGTTTCTTATTTGGAGCTTGCGATCGCAAGATTCATCTTGCCCCACCCTTTCCTACAAAATTTCACTCAGCTCCTGTCCGCTCCCACAAAATATCATCCCTTCCCTGCTTACTCCCACAAGAATTCATCCCGCACACTCTTCCAAGATTTCATATCGACCACCCTGCTCCCGCCAGACTTCACTCACCTGCTGCCCACTTCTAATAGATTTACATAGAGCTGCTCCTGCAACGTTTAATCACACTCCTGAAAGATTTCATCTCATCCACTCCCATATAACTTTATCCAGCTCCCATCCACTGCCATAAGACTTCATCCAACTCAGTCCCATAAAATTTCATCCTGCTCCCTCCCAGTCCCAAACGATTTCATTCTGTTCTCTTCCATAAAATTTTATCCAGCTCCCATCCACTGCTGTAAGATTTTATCCCATCCACTCCCCTAAGAAATCATCCTGCTCCCGCCCACCCCCATAAGATTTCATCCAGCTCCCGCCCACCCCCATAAGATTTCATCCAGCTCCCGCCCACCCCCATAAGATTTCATCCAGCTCCCGCCCACTCCCCCATAAGACTTCATCTTGCTCCTGCCCACCCCCATAAGATTTCATCCAGCTCCCGCCCACCCCCATAAGATTTCATCCAGCTCCCGCCCACCCCCATAAGATTTCATCCAGCTCCCGCCCACCCCCATAAGATTTCATCCAGCTCCCGCCCACCCCCATAAGATTTCATCCAGCTCCCGCCCACCCCCATAAGATTTCATCCAGCTCCCACCCACTCCTATTAGATTTCATCCAGCTCCCGCCCACCCCAATAAGATTTCATCCAGCTCCCACCCACCCCCATAAGATTTCATCCAGTTCCCGCCCACCCCCATAAGATTTCATCCAGTTCCCGCCCACCCCCATAAGATTTCATCCAGCTCCCGCCCACCCCCATAAGATTTCATCCAGCTCCCGCCCACCCCCATAAGATTTCATCCAGCTCCCGCCCACCCCCATAAGATTTCATCCAGCTCCCGCCCACCCCCATAAGATTTCATCCAGCTCCCGCCCACCCCCATAAGATTTCATCCAGCTCCCGCCCACCCCCATAAGATTTCATCCAGCTCCCACCCCACCCCCATATGATTTCATCCAGCTCCCGCCCACCCCCATAAGATTTCATCCAGCTCCCGCCCACCCCCATAAGATTTCATCCAGCTCCCGCCCACCCCCATAAGATTTCATCCAGCTCCCGCCCACCCCCATAAGATTTCATCCAGCTCCCGCCCAGCTCCATAAGATTTCATCTGTACAAGATGTCATTCCCACAAGATTTCATCCCACCCACAATTACCCACCTCCCGCCTGGTCTCTCTCAAGACTGTACACACCTCCGGCACACTCCCACTGGACAGCCGCTCAATCCACTCCCAGCCACTCCTGCAAGATTTCATCCAGCCTACTCCCTTAAACTTTCATTCAGCTCCCACCCAGCACCCTAAAATCTCATACCACCCTCACCAGTACATCTACCTCCTGCCTACTCCCACAAGATTTCATCCCACCTTCACAGAAAACAGGAATCCGTTTTGCTCCTCCTGGAACCTGAACACTTCCTCCTGCTCCCGCCTGCAGTCCCATACAGCTGTTATTTAATCAGTGTTAGTCACCAGTGAAAATGGCTGCCACACATCAGGCTTGTGGACAGTCGACGTTATAATGTGTATTCAGCGTTATTAACCACACCTTCCACTACTGGCTCCGTCTTTAGTCCCTGTAGCCTACAAGAATGCAATCTGCATGTCGCTCATGTGATCTAATGTTTCACAGCCATTCTGATGTGTGGTATATTATACATTATGCCAATTATTAAGTGATTGTTATCGTTTAAGCTATTTACTCCACGAGACACTGTAAACTGGACGAACACTGCAGGATGCAGACCTCTAGTGTAAATAAGAATTAATGAAACAAAGTCTGAAAGTCATTTTACAGATTTTCTATCACTAGATTTATGGATTTTACTACATTATAAACAACAGCATGTAACATCAACAACATGTAAATCAACAACAGATGGAGATACACATGGCTATAATATAATTATAATAGCATTGTTGAAGCACACAACTGTCCGTTATCTAAAGTCACACTTAATGCTATGAGAAACGCTAAGGATCCTGATGGTCTGGAGAGAAGACATGGCCATAAAGGTCATGGCAGATTCAACACAGTATCAAGAAAACACTGTGTAATCAAATCGGATTCTACCAAGCTGCGATTATAAATCACAAAATATTGAAAACGGAATTAAACATTGACTTTAAAATCTAACTGTGTAGTGTTACACACTGAATGTACATTTGGACAGTACAAACTCCCTTCTATCCAATCAATGTTTCCTAATAACGCTTACTGCCATTTACTGTCGTTTCCTGTTCGCTCTCCAATGAGACAAAGAGAGTAACTCAATTGCTTCAGTGGAAAAAGAAAAGCTCTCTCGTATTTACTGAACCTGCGTAAAAGCCTTACAATATGATTATCATTACAGGAATCTGACATGCAAACTGAACTCAACGCTGGCACTTAGCACCCCGACCGCTTTCACTAGCACACAAACACTGGGATATTGGAAGATGGTGTTTCACAGTTAACATGTGTGGGTGAATGTGCCGGGGGCATTTTGCCACTATCCTAGTGCTGTGCTTGAGAACGGGCTTGTTAAGCTTGCATAAATGTGTAAAGATATGGATGAATACATTATCGTTGTGAGCAATTCTATGCCCCGGGCAGTAACTGAAAACTGTGTGTGTTTTTTTCTTCCCTTCTCGTATTTTACCACATTAACTATGGAGCTCCACACGTTGAGTAGTACAGTTAACCATCTTTGGACAGACATTATATACATCGAAAGAACGGTGTTTTCACCAAACGGCCAAATGGCTCTTCAACGGTTTAGACAAATGTGAACTGATTGTATGATTGAACAAGGCAGAATGTCCTATTACATACACGCTCTTCAAAACCTTCCACAATCTATGTGGATCAGTCAATGACGAGCTTCACAGAGTGCAGCCCAGTCCCAAAGTCATTCAGAACATGCTGAACGGCAGAGCTAAAGAAGCCCTAGTACCTTATTATTGCAAATGACTGGGAGACCTGCCCTGGAAAGGTTAGGGAGAGCCCGCGGGTGGTGTTTGTGTGCGTGCGAGTGTGTGTGCGTGGGCATTCTGTGGCGTTTGGGGAAATGACTCGCCTTTCGCCTGCACGAACACAGCCCCGTCTCTGCAGAAGTGCGGCCCTGGGCCATGCAGCCCTGCACAGCTCCACTTTAACCCTTTACCGCGCCACACTAGCGGCTACTCACTGTCCACGAATGCTGAGCCGAGACTAGTCTGGCTCGCCCACCACCTGATCCTGATCACCAGTGTAGAACAGAGGTTTAACTGGGCCTGAAATTTTGATCTGTAGCCCAACAAAATTAATCTCCAACCTGACCACAGCCCGGCAACACGCATACTCAACCTGACCACAGCCCGGCAACACGCATGCTCAACCTGACCATAGCCCGGCAACACGCATGCTCAACCTGACCATAGCCCGGCAACACGCATGCTCAACCTGACCAAAGCCCGGCAATACTCATGGCCAACCTGACCACAGCCCGGCAATACTCGTGCTCAACCTGACCACAGCCCGGCAATACTCATGCTCAACCTGACCACAGCCCAGTAATACTCATGGCCAACCTGACCACAGCCCGGCAATACTCATGGCCAACCTGACCACAGCCCAGTAATACTCATGGCCAACCTGACCACAGCCCAGTAATACTCATGGCCAACCTGACCACAGCCCAGCAGCACTCATGCTCAACCTGACCACAGCCCGGCAATACTCATGGCCAACCTGACCACAGCCCGGCAATACTCATGGCCAACCTGACCACAGCCCGGCAATACTCATGGCCAACCTGACCACGGCCCGGCAATACTCATGACCAACCTGACCACAGCCCGGCAGTACTCATGTTCAACCTGACCACGGCCCGGCAATACACATGCCCAACCTGACCACGGCCCGGCAGCACTTATGGCCAACCTGACCGCAGCCCGGCAGTACTCATGTTCAACCTGACCGCAGCCCGGCAATACTCATGCTCAACCTGACCACAGCCCGGCAATACTCATGCTCAACCTGACCACAGCCCAGTAATATTCAGCCTATTCTGACTGGAGCCCAGCAATACTCATGCTTAACCTGACCACAGCCCAACCAAATTATGACTAACCTAACCATAAATGGGCATAACCGTCCAAACCTGAGTGTAGCCTGTCACAGCCTGACATAACAGTCCAAACCCGTAAAAGCTAAAACTCAATTTCAAAATTTAAGCTTGAAGTTTATTAAAGAATTACTTTACATTATTATATACATTACATTATGTTTAGTCTAGTATTTGTTTTACTTCATCAAAATCCTTTTTTGTGCATGATATATAATATAATATAATATAACATAACATAATATATTATAATATAATATAATATAATATAATATAATAATATTAAAGCAAAACTAAAGCAGGATTAAGGGCAGGTCACAATCTGCTAGGCTATGAGTAACAAACTTAGGTCTGACCAAACACCAAGGTGAACAATCAGAACCTGCCATGTTCAAATACTTCAAGCTCTAGTGCAGGAACCACAACACTGATCTCAGATCAAAGAGAAAAGGCAAATATGACCCAATTCCCCCTCCAACAGAAAACAGCAGCGGAACCTGATGAAACTGGTGTGGGGTTAGAGGATACGGACGTGGTCACGCTCACCAGGCACAATCCTGGTTTGCGGTTTGGTTTGCAGCAATAACCATGGATTCCAATCTGTAAACTGGTTGACACAAGGACTAATTAAAATGTCTTGCTTGAGGCTGAGGGATTTTCTAATTAGCGCAGTATTGACAAAGCTGCAGTTCCGTGGCCTGCAGTGAGAGCCGAGAGGCTGTGGTGTAGAATCAGGGATAAAAGCCAGGCCTCCAGCTCAGTCCAAACACAGGAGATGAAGCCTAGATTTGTGCATTTGGACACCAGTTAGCCAACACGGAAATGAGCACAGGAAAGAGGAAAACAGCCACAACAACTAAATTATATTAGTACAGAAATGGCTAGCGCTCAGATATACTCTACATGTGTATCGGATGATGTACCATGTCATATGTTTAGGTTTCTTTGAACAGTGTGTGCAACAAAAAGCCAGTCAGAAGTCATTCATTCTTGTAAAATGAGATTAGCCAGAGAGTAGTCACAGTAATACAAATGCCGTCTGGAATTTTTTTTTTAAAAAGCACATCAATATTTTGTCGCTGTCCAATGAAAAACGAGTCTCCATTTATTTTTATGGATCATTTGAACGCAGCACCTGCCGTTTACACTGCGAGAGCATTTACGATGAATAGACCAACGTCTAACCAAACGTCCCAAAATGCTTAGGGAAAAAAAAAATCTGGTCTCTTTACTTACATTAAAGTTAAGTATGTTTTTTGCCTTCTCCTGTAAAGCTGCCATTTTGGGGACAGAGTTTTGGGAAAGAGACAATATTAAGATTCATTCAAATGAATCATGTGATCCTTTAGGAAATAACTGAATACACAGATTTTTTTATCCAATAGAAAATGACTGAAAATACAAATGTTATTGGATGAATTCTTTACACAGTAGAGGAATATGATGCACCAGGCTTTTGGGATATTTGTACATATGGAAAAAAGCATGAGAATTTTATTTTGGTCAAAAAGATTAGAACATTAAAAGATAAATCTGCATTATACTTAAATAAAAGCCAAATTTAAGATTTGATTTCAGATGTTTAACACTTAATTGACTGCATGATTAAGAAACGCACAGTTTAATAGAGTCATAATGGTAAGTCCACTTTTTCTAGGATAATGAAACATGAACAACTTCAACATTTCAAAATCCACGAGGCTGACACACCTTCCGATCAGTATATACACGCACTCACACTCTAAATCCAACAAATTAAGAGGCTCTGTATTAACTTTGCTTGAAAAGCAGAGCTACTGCGTTTAGGCAAATATGTCCAATTTGGGTAATGAGCAAACACAGTAACCGAGTCATGATTCTTCATTTCTCATCGCTAATCGCTCGCCTTTTCTCACGTACACTCAACAGTGCTAACGCTAATACAGCACTCAACCCCAGGCCATCGCTACTGCAGGACTGGTTACGGCCGACCATTCAGCCAAAGCCAGAGGTTAGAGAAGGTAAGAGTGAGAGGATGCAGTACGCAGGGTGATTCATCCAGCCTCGGTTGTGGGAGTCTAGCATCTCCTCCAGACTTTTAGAGAAAGAAGAAAAAAAAAATAAAAAAAATAAAGTATGATTAAGCATAAAGAACCCAAGTCATCCAACACCTCTGAAAACATACACCGTGTTTAAGGCGTAGCCATCACTGCCTCCGCATCCACTTGAAAGGAAAATCTTCGCTTACTCTCTAAATCTGATCGCAGCTATTCTGTTTGAGTTCGTAAATACGCAAACCCTTTTAGAAGAACCAACCTCTCTCTTTTCCCCCTCCTTATTCTCAGCACAAAAGCTAAGCTGCTAGAGGCGCGGCCTTAAGGGGAACACACACTCCGGCTCCATCTGCCTGCAACACAAACAGCTCTGCCGCACCGTCTTCACACACTGAAATAGACTGCGCGTGTGTGTGTGGGGCGTACATGGCTACAGGCTACGCACTCAGCTCCAGGGCCACATTGTACAAACAGAAGAAGAAACTCAAAGATGGTGGAGCACAAAAACCATCTACTCGCACACATTTGTGTTTCAGCGTCGACGAATTCTCCATCCATCCAACGAAAAGCAAGACTCGAAAAAATACATTTACACAATTCACCCCTACACAGAACGTAGCCAAGCAGCTAATATACATCTGGGATCCGAAGTCTACTTCTCGAGTTATGCACTGGAACAATGAGGTTTATGTAGCTAACAAGTAATGAAGCTGTTCAGCCATCAGCATGGCATTATGTGAACTGAAGTGTTCCCCCTACCATAAAATAGGCCATAAGGCCCACCTGGCCAAATTCACGTGCTGGCATTGGGATGTAACCGGCTGGCCAGCATATTTTTATACCAACATATGTGGCCATTTGTGCAGAAGGTAGCATCCAGTCACATTAGGCTTTAACAGCACTTCTCGTTCTGCAGAAGCAGAATAGTTCGGGGTGATGTTATTGAAATATGGCACTGTAGCCCTGAAAAGCTCATTTCTGGGTTGGAGCAAAACTTTGGACCATCTGGGGTTTTTTTTAGGACTAGTTTGAGAACTACTGGTTTAGAAAGCCAAAAGCGGTTCTTTGGTGACGGTTCTTCAGCTACGGTTTCGCTGCTACGGCTCCTCCGCTATGGCTCTTCATACCAATACCCAATTCGTTTAGCGGATAACAGGCATGCACCTCAAACGTGGAGTTTGATCTTTGCCGGTTTATCTTTCGCCTCTGGATGTTTGCAAACATAAGCAATCAAACCAATCAATATTCAAAAGCTAGTAACCATTTGGGGTCCTTATACACTCTGCAGTCCTAGGGGCTTTAAAAGTTCAGTCTAGGAACATTAAATTATACATTTCATAGACAGTATGTCATAATATTAAAAATAAAATCTGTTTGAGATAACTTAAAGGTGTCACAGCACAGACAACTATTTACATCATCATAGTAAATACAGCCACTTTATTAAGAACACCTCCTTGTATCTACACGTCATAGATGCCATTTTACCAGCTTCACTTACCATAGAGGAGCACTCTGTAGTTCTACAACTACAGAGTGTAGTCCATCTGATTCACTGTATACTCTGTTAATGCACCCTGTTCATTAAATGGTCAATACCCCCCACAGGACCGTGCAGTTGGCAGCATGCTAACTGCATCAGTTACTCGTTATCTGCATTAGCCATTTAGCAGCAATGCAAAACTTCAGGAACGAAGCAAACTCTGGGCACCAAGCTCATGAATTGGATTTAGCCTTCAACATAGGCCAAATCACATAAGCATGATTTCTGTTTATAACACAACTGAAGGTGACAGCTACATATACAATGTTCCATAAACATAACTGCTCAACTATGGAGCATCAGGCTTAAACCTCACTAAAGAACAAACCTACTCTGTCCAACGTACACTATGGGTAGGCCTGGCCGTCAAACAGCTTTCAGATGTGAGATAAGCTGAAATATAGCGAACTGCCCAGGGCTTAGTTGCACACACAAACACTCATGCCTGAGGCTCATGGGGAAATATCAGATGGATTATTTACACAACTGCCCATAGATTTCAGATACTGGAGACACACCAGTCTCACTAGAAACACAAAGGACCAAAACCCACTCCCTGCTTATTCTTCATTTAACCATCAACAAATGGACAATAGGGCCTTCAGGCAGTGTGCCTGAACAATAAGAGAGAGGACTCGCCTTTATCTGGTCTAGAAGAGGGTCTAAACTTTACATACAGGCATAACACTCTCAAAACGTATAAAGCTGCCAAAAAATAGAGCTTTAGAGCACTTTGGAGCAAAAAACCACTTTGGGCCCCTACAGAACCTCTGTTTTCACAGGACCGTCCACTAAAGGGTTCTTTTTGGGAATTAGAGTAGTTATTTTTCTATGGTTCCTCTTTAAAGAAATCAAATATGGCTCTTCCATGACAGTTCTTCTATAGGGCAGTGGGTTTCATACTAGCCCTTATGGCCCCCAGACAGTCCTTATTTTGCTCTATGTGAGCTGGGCTAAAGCACAACTCCGGGGATCAGTTTAGGAACTGCTGCGGTAGGGTTCTCTTATATGTTCTCCTACAAATAATGATTCATTAAAAGATCTTAATGTATTAATACCCAGAAGTGGTTTCACTGTGGTACTTCTGTAAAAAAATGACCAATATTCAGTGATTAGTGTACAGAGATATTCAACACGCATGATATTTTTATCGTGGTCATTTTGAATTACTGTTGCTGCATTTAAGATAAAAGATGCAGTTTCACCTCTTGGAGACACAGAGTAAATCTGTTTCCACACGCTCTCACTGCACCGTCACACTGCCACTTCATGCATTACTTTATATTTCTACAGACTGTTTTGGTCCGGGCACCTTCAGGTCATGAACGTGTTATCCTTCTATATTCAGTGTGCTGGGGGGTCAAGGCTACGTTCCCAGGACCCTTTGTTTAGTTAATGAAATGTTTCCAGAGACTCATGTTCCCTCCTTGAAATTGTCTTGGAATCAACTATGCTCTCATGGCATGCTGCAACCCCATGTACCCACAGCATGAAAAATAAGACCAACAACTGTACGTCTGCCATCATTTCAAACGCACACGTTTAGTAAATATTAGAAACTGCGTTTAAAGGAACGGTGCTTCCAAACAGATTGACACTGACAAAAGTGAGATTCTGTTTCTGTAACAGGCAGGATTGAAATGTTTTTCTTTCTAGAAATTTTAAATATTTACCACAATGGAAAATACGGCTAGCCAGTAAAAGCTAGGGCCTTAGATACATTAGTAGTCACTTGGGGGAGTATGACCTTAGATGACCTTGACCCTAACCATGAACTCATTCATAGGTTCCCTTAACATATCATATTGAGGTTTACAAAGCCCTAAAAACGCAAAGCCTGAGAGCACATAAGGCACGTGCCTTGTGCTAGTTTGAGCATTAAAAAAAAAAAAAAAAAAAAAAAAAACAAAAAACAAAAAAAAACAGACAAACCAAAGACGAGATTCCCATTAAATTAACACTATGCTGGATTTGGAACATTTTGTTGAAACGTGTGTTTTGGACCGTCATAAACGAATACATTTGTCTTGAAAGCCGGTTGAAAGACTAGTTGAAGAGAACCCTGTCAAAACTTGTAGTTTAAAATTCAGTTTTAACAACCATTTTACTCAATGCTACTTTAAGACCATCAAAAATAACCTTACGGATTCCAGAAGTGAACAAAGACGGCCGTGCTCTCTGCCATTCCACTTCCTTTCAAAGACAGAAATATGCTAATTTAAACCACAATAAAAACAATATTTCAAACACCACAAAAATGTTCTATTATCTTACAGTAGAGGTTAGGTAAGGGTAACGGCTTTAGTGCACATGGCCACTTCTACGATTCTTCTTCAGTGGGTCTTCTGTTAAATGGTTGTGTAGGTAACTGAAATGGTTCTTCTATGTATACTGGGATTAAGACTCAGAGCCTCCAAAATCACTCCTCTTCATAAGCAAGTCAGATTCTTCACACTGTTCGGCCGGATGAGCACATGAGCAGCAAGAACAAAACTGAAGGGTGGAAGAATGATGGAGGGAGGGAGAGAGAAAGAGAGAGAGCGAGTGAGTAAAAGAGACTACGAGAGAGTTTGAGAGCGTGAGACTGTGAGGAAGAGAGTGACGTGGTAGTGTGTGACTTGGATTTAATATTTTATAATTGCCCAGGGGACATTTCACAGATCAATGTGAGACTGTACCCGAGCCTGCACCACAGAGAAAGCAAAAGAGCCAGAAAGAGCAAGGCATGGGGGGAGCGGAGGAAGGGTGGGGAGGAGAGAGAGAGATAGAAAGTAATAAAGATATAATGACAGAAAGCGCAAAGAGTAAAAGCAAAAACAGCAAAAAAAAAATAAAAAAAAGGAGAATGGAAGTGCAAAAGAGAGAGAGCAAATGAAAAAGATCTGTTCTGGAGTTCTCTCGATACCCTCGGTCTACTTAAGCCAAGTGTGTGTGCAGTGCTGGGTGAAATACACCCCGCTCTGGCTGCTGCGCCTGCAGGCCACGCTACGGGCACACATTACCTCTTTTAATGGGCTTCTATTTCAGCTGCAGAAGGGAAGCCAATAACCTCTCAACACTAATGGATTAGTCCACATGTACACAAGGTCTGTAGCTAATATTACTCTGACTATAGGCCTTCCCCACGGATCAAAGACTCGAGAAATAGGCCAAACCAACCTGATTAAAGCTGCAGCTGATGAGTGGATGATTGTATTCAAGCCACGGTAACGTGCAAAAGTCAGAGACCAACCTTCATTTATTCGATATCCAGTCAAAACATCTTTTAAGTGCAATTTATTCGTTTACCAGTTTCAGGCCGAAAACAACAACATACATTTAACAGAAAATCGCACTGAAGCCACGGAACTTCAATTTAATACGATTTCAGATTTGAGCGTTTAGTGTGTCTGTTCTTTACCTTTATTACAACTTCTTTTCTTTTCTGGATACTCGTTTGTTTTCTTATAGGAAATCTGCAGGGACGTTTTTCCACACCCCGAACGTTCAGTCAGAGAAGGCAGGGATGGGCATAGCAAACTGGCTTTGGCTGAGAACTGGTTCCAAACTGTCCAATCCATCAGAACTGTATGTCTCAAAAGATCTCACTTCCTTATACTGATGCCATGCCATGGGTGTCTGACAGCGCATTGCAAAAACTCATAACATCAAACTCCTGTATCTACGCAGCTGGAACCTTGCACCAAAAAGAAGCCAGAGTGAAGAAGCGCTCTGAAGAGTGGCTTTATTTCACAAAGGAAGACGACGGCCGTGCTAACGTCTGTGAAATGGCCACTTCAAATCAGGGAAGTACACTGCAATACACTGAAACATCGTTCAAGGCGTCGCAGGCTAACATTCTACACACGAGCGCCAGCGATTCCCAACCGAGCAGCACATCCGTAATAATATCCAATCTGTCTTCCAATCTGTATTCACATCTTAGTATGAATATAAACATTCCAAGCCTATTTTTCTAAAGAGGGACTGATTATCATCAGTCACTTTGATAATTGTGCTCTAAGTTTTATCATTTTAGAAAAATTACCATCATAGTTTACCTTAGCATGTTATATTAGCAGGCAGATGTTCTACCATGTGATGATACTTGGTAATATGTGTTGGTTGGTAAACCTTTGGATGCCTCCTTTTCCCTCCCACACAGACAATTTATCAAGAATTAATAAGAGAAGGGAATTAATAAAAAACAGCACCACTGCTATCAATAAAAATCGTTAAGTCCCAAGCCTACTTGTGGATCATTTGTATTATTAGAAGTAAAATATTCAGTTCACTTCTAACACACTCAGTGATGCTGAGGTCTGGATTCTGGGGTGGTCAGTCCATTGTTGTGAGAACACTGGCAGTTTCTTAGCTTGCCTGATCAATTCTCAAATTTCCATTTTATAAGTAAGGGCTTCCTGAGAATTCAAAAAGTTCAGACTCACAGGGTCAAGTTTTCTACTCACAGGAGCCGATTTTCTCCTCTCTCAAAGATCAAAACTACAGGTACTGTTTATCTGATAGGGACAGTATTGGTGATCTACCAGGTTACTTCTGGAAACTTTAATATGTATTTCTTACAAAAATGAATCATTTT
This sequence comes from Prochilodus magdalenae, assembly GCA_024036415.1. NCBI lineage: Eukaryota > Metazoa > Chordata > Actinopteri > Characiformes > Prochilodontidae > Prochilodus > Prochilodus magdalenae. The sequence continues at coordinate 255,628 of JAMWET010001379.1, read as the reverse complement.
GTGCCTGATCTCCTCAGAAAAATCTTCTGATGGGAAAAAATCCCTGAAACTTTTATTAAATGGCCATTTTGAGTAAAACTGAAATAATAAAAAGGGGTCTCTGATTTTGGAACAGTACTGTATGTCATTAACTCCACATGAAGTGATCTTCAGACTGGGCTGCAGAGATAAATGCCGATGCAGGGAAACGACTTTTTAAATCCAACTTGAAATCATGTCACACATCATTGTCCTTCCATGGCCACAAACAGATAAGTGTACTTTTTTGGGTTTAATTAGGTCAGATTAACAAGGGAGGCAATTAAATTCTCAGATGGGCATCTTCGAAGTGCCACAGGCCAGACTTTGTTGCTGGAGCTGAAAGCGTTCTCATTGATGTAGGCAAAAAGATTGAGGGGCATCATTAAAGCAGGAGCAAACCTGTGCATTTACATCCCCAAAATATATCTGGCAACCATAAAGACAAGTACGAGACAAATCTTAGAGACGCAGACCCGAAGCATTTAGGTGAAGACCTGAAAATGACTACAGGCAAAGAGCAGGGATAGACGCTTAGGACCCTTCGCCATTTCAACATACAGCTTTAAAATAAGAATAAAACCATAAATAATAAATAATATCCAAATATTTTCTAGTGTTATGAATTAGAAACATGTCTGAACACGTTACAGGGACATTCCAGCCTAAAAATAGGGCTTGCTATGCTTGTAGTTGAGTTACGCAGTACTCTACTGACCCACTTCAGAACCATCAGCCTTATCAGTTTTAAACAACTGACAACATAGTACAGCAGCGTTTTCACTCTACACCCTGCTCTCACTCCAGTACCCAGCAGCAGGGCTGGAGGTTAGGCAACCCTGAATCAACCAGACACAACTGAAGTACATAAGCAAGACACCTAACCCCCAGCTGCTCCCCAGATGCCATGAACAGGGCAACCCACCACCTAGGGCAAGTGTGTATGCTGTCCCCTTTTGTGTGGCACTCAGATGTATGGGTTACATTATATATAACCATTATATTTATGCATACATACATACAGACATACATATACACACACATATATACATATATATATATACACACACACATACATACATACATACATACATATATATATATATGTATGTGTGTGTGTATATATATATATATATATATATATATATATATATATATATATATATATATATATATATATATATATATATATATATATATATATATACACACATACATATACATATATATATATATATATATATATATATATATATATATATATATATATATATATATACACACATACATATACATATATATATATATATATATATATATACATATATACACACACACATACATATATATATATATATATATATATATAGTCCCCAAACATGCACACAGACGCAAACCAAAAATGAAATGAAATGAAATGATAAAATGGTGAAATAAAATAAGGCTTGCTGCACTAATTTAAAACACACAAAAAAATTAGATATATGCATAACCGCACGCAAGGTGTGGAATAGCACTTCTCTGAGCAGAATTCGGCCAAACCTTGGTGAAGGACGTGCTATACAAGGATGCAAGGGAATTATCTACTACTGGCATCACATCTTCATCTGAATTCTGGTGATTCTGCCTTTGAGCCCTTAACATCGAGCCAAGCCTGTCTGTTAACTGTGGATGTGTACATTATATACTAGAGGGCAGCTCATGGGCGCACATGCTTTGACATACTACCAACTTCAGGCTTGACGTGAGAACTTCCTGCTGCTTGTTTCTCAACATTCTCTGTGGTTCTACTTTTCACGCCCATTTAAAAGATCATTTACAATTTATTTTTTATTTACCTACTTAATCAAACTCATTTGCATACCGACACCCATCCTTCGCAACACGTGGAAAAGCAGCTTCGTTACGAGAGAAGGCTCAGCTCACCCGGCATTCATTCTCCAGTCATCACAAGTGGAAGGCCTGATTATGAACATGCTGCGGTGAAATCCTGAACATATGATGATCAAACAATGCTGTCTGCATGTAGGCAGTGTGACATGTCTCGGTTTAAGTGGAAGTTGCTGCAGCGATGATGTTTAGGGAAAAACAACATTACATTCACAGAGAGTAAGGCTAGCCTCCTCCTCATAGCTCCACTAGCCTGAGGTCACACGCAGGCAATCTCTGGCATTAAGTTATTCCACTCAGCCCATGCAAACTGATAACACACTCCTCATGATCCGTCTTATCATGTCAAAACACATGCAGATAACGCACAGATTACACACATACATCCGCACACACGGATCGCACGGCAGCGTAACACTCAAACGGGGAAATGTCAATCAGCTGGCAGGATCACTCAAACATGGTGCGTTTGATATTAATTACTGAACCTTTTGACTGCAAGCTGCACACAACCAGGCACTGGAGTCAACATCAGTCTAACTCTCACACTTACCACAGAACCAGGGAGGTGCGTTCTCGCTAATGACTAGTTACTTCTGCTGACGTGAGCAGGGCTACAGCTGGAAGATGACTCTTGTAGGTGATCGGACTGGCGTTAAGAGGCTTAGAGTATCGGTAGTGCATTAATAGTTTAGGAGTAAGCGGAGGAACACATTTAAAAACATGGGTTATTGTTAAAATATAGGAAATCAAAGATGTTTGGCCAAAATTATGTAATTTGCTTTGTACGGCTAGCTTAAGCTAATAAAAAAAATGAATAAATATATTTAAAAAAATTAATAAAATAATAAATTACAAAAATAAATACATACATAATAAATAAAGAAAGAAAATAAATAAATAAATAAATAAACAAATAACAAACTTTTACACATCTCCCCTTGTAGCCAATCATAGTTACCCTGGTGTACAAAGTCTGGTCATTCAGTCATCCACTGGAGCTATGATGCTTACGTTGCTACCCAGTGATGGAATGTCCTTGCTCCATCAGCAATCTAGGCCCATAATTGAGACCTAAATCAGACTACTGCACTATTACAACCGTCGAGAAGGTGCTACAGTCTGCTGGGCTGATGAGGGACATAACCAAGTAATCAGCCAATCAAAACCTCCAACATCTTTCTCCTACAATTTTTTTAGGTCAGTGGAATAAAGACATCTGCAGGTTTTCACTATTTGCATTACAGGGGGAAAAAAAATCAGCACAGAGCACTAAACAATCGGAACACAAGTCATATCCGGTGAAAAAGGTTTTGTTGCTTGTGCAATGTCTAAACACAGCATTGTGCCTTACTGGTTGGCAAAGTGCAAACTGCATGCCTGAATAATCACACACCTGCCAAACAGACTTGCTTATGTAGACAAAATGATGTTCTCGCCGTAGCAGCAAGCTTAGTGTCTGAGTTGTGTCTGTTTGTATAGTAAAATCACCCTGACAGAAACCACGCAAGCAAGCCTTACTTACTTAGATTTTTGAGGGCAAGTGCACAGTGATTTATGCGTGCAGCACGTATACTGATCTTTAGGATTTAGCTTCCATTACATGGTAGCTACTTTAGCTGCACAGCTCCAGCGCAGAAGTGCTGAAGAGTACTTAAGGTCCCAGATGTGTCTTGGTGGACTGACAGCATGTGGGGGACGCAGAACTGTGCAAATTTGATCTTCTACCAAGGAATAGCTTTAAAGGAGCAGTGTGTAAACTGCACCACCACTCTCAACTTCTTTTAATAACGGCTGCACCAGTTAAGGTGGAGATTTTAAAGAAGCTGGTGAATAAGAAGCTGAATGTCAGTGCCAGAATGCAAAAGCGCCACCATTTAAGGTGGAACAGGAAAATCTGAACAAACTGTTGGACAAGAAACCTGTTGTAATGTTGGTAGTTTTTTATTTTTTTATATTGAAATCTAAGTTTTCCAAGGTTCCCACATTGAATGTTATGGACAAAGCTACCAATAAATGTGCTATCCTTCTTATTTATGTCTTCTAGCTGGTGGGATAACACCAACAAATTTAGGCAGCTGCTTCAATGTAAAAAACACAATGTGAAATTCTCTCTCTACAGCCAGGGTGTGGTTTGTCCATCCTGGGCTACTGTAGCAACATGGCTGCTCTACATGACAGCCGCCATTGGAAGATGACTATAGGAACACTATAGTCTAAAGAAACACTAATGAAAACATTGTTGTGTATCTCACATACTGCTCCTTTAACTGCAACTATGCCACTATATTAAGACAGACAGACTCCGTCCACTTCCACTTTCAGCTGGTTGCTGCTAGTTTAATGATCAACTAGGTTACTGACTGCATGGCAACAGCCCACACCTGCAAGTACAGGGCAACTAAAGATCGATTCTAAGCACAAGGGCTCCAAATAGCCCAAATTAATTGTGGTCTAAAGCGAGAGGCACACCAGTAGCCCAGAACCCTCAGCAAACAGTGTGACCCGCGTGTGCCGAAGGGTGAAAAACCGCCCTCCAAAAGCTCTGCATATTGAAAAGGTGAGGAAAAGCAACAAGTTGGGAAGCTTGAGATGTACTGTACGTGTTGGGTGACAGTGTAGAGTCAAGCATGCCGAGCAAAGAAACACAAGCGCTGGCTTCTAAAACCTTCGACTGGTAACATTTTAAACTCCAGCCCAGTGCGAAAAGGCCCGGCTTTGGTGCAGCTCATTACTGGCTCCACAATTCAGTCTGCCTTTGGTATTCCATGCCTGTCCCTTCCCCCCTCTCCCGTCTCCCTCGCCCCAGGCTCATCTGGCAGAAGGGGAGGTTTTAATTGTGGCTATAGAACTCGGCGCAGTTTTTTGCCTGTGAGCGAGCCCTTGCTTCAGTGGGTGAGAGAGCTTGCTTTAGTGATATTGGGTGCAGTCCATCCCTCCAGGCTGCTTTTAATGGCTCCTCTCCCCCTCTCTTTCATAGCCGGCCTCAGATAGTTTTCCATGTGATGCCTTGTTAATTCTGCTGCAGGGAAGGGCAAGCGTATATCTCTCCCCCCCTCGCTCTTTCTCACTCTGTACCTCATTTCTTCTCTCTCTCTCACTCAATCTCTATTTTATTCCCCTCTTTCCTTTCTTTGTACCAGCCTTTCTTGATCATCTGCGCTGACTAAACCGAAGTTAAAGGGAAAATACAGTACTTGGAGAAAGCATGTAACTCAAACAACACATTACATACCAAAACCCAGTCACTGTACACTAGCATCCGATATCCTATAGCCATTATAGATGAAAGGGTGAGCAGGAGCCGTGTACCAGACGACGTGTTCAGCAAGTTCCTCCTTCCTTCTTTTTTCTGTCACTGCCCATTTCCCCCACCTCACTTCCCAGAGTCTGCTTTCTGTACCCTCAATTCTTCCCCACCATGGTCCCTCTGGCTTCCAAAGTGGAAAGGACATGTTAATATGTGGCGGACAGCTCAACTCTGACCCTGTCCTCCCCCAGGCCGAGTCTGGTATGCAGGCCCGTGGGCGCACGGCAGCCTTTATTAAAGTCGGGCCTAGAACATACCCCTGAGGAACGCCCTCATCACCTGCTCTGTGACTGACTAATCCAGCCTCGGGCTCCACTGGAGGCCGGGCCTTCAGCTCGAACGGTTCATCAAGCCTGAGACAGCACCTCCAGTCCTGACTGGCAATCAGATAGAAACTGCCTAGAGGGCTCAGGGCCTAAACAAAGGGTGCCCTAAAAAAAAAAGAAAAACACTACCTTCCCTCGAACACAAACCCAACGAGCAGTGCAAGAGGATTGTCTCAGTGTCCGAGCTGTTGTCCTCTATGCATCCTTAAATCTAGCATTGCTATCACACTACAGGCAGCCCTAACAGAGCGCTAAAGGGGAGCTAGCATTGTGGGGCTTTTTTTTTTTTTCCCCCTGTCAGGAAGCAGGGTCAGAATTAAAAGTGGAGCCTTCGTGGCATAGCTGACTAGCTGGCAGACTGACTCGTGCCCTGGGCCATGCTGGCCCTCGGGCGCATTACTGCGGAGATGAAATATCTGACTGGCCCCTTCAGAGCAGGCCCAGCTACAGGCCCTGAGGCCAGCACTGACCCCTTTAGAAAAGTCACATTCACTTTACTCCACAGGGAGGGAGGGGGGAAGGTGGGGGGCAGAGGGGGGGTGGTTTAAAAAAAAAAAAAAACACGGACCGCCTAGGGCACTATAGAGGCGGATGTGAAAGACTGAAACGTGGGGAGGCGAAAACGGGAAAGATCGGCTCGTTCCCTTCAAATACGTGTGCAATAACGCGTGTGCTTTTCTTGTGACAATCTGAAAGACCAGTCGAAACAGACTGTTAAAGGACCAGCACTGTAGGTACAGTTTTCTACAAGTCCATTTCTCTCCCATCCCTTTTTTTTAATGCTGGAATCTTGTGAACAGATGAAGATAAAGCACAGTGAAAGAGGTCAGCAGTGCATTCAGAGAGCAGAAGTAATGCTTTTATTTGGTTATTTATGCTCTTTATACTGGGGACATTTAGAGCCACACACAGCAACAGATCGCATCAAAGCAAGCAATGCAAAAGATCTAACCCATGTGGCAGGTCATTCAACTGCAACCACTTCGTTCTGTGGTGATATTATTTATGCATGGGGCATCGGGAGGCACGTTTCTAGCAGCAAACAGCAGCAGACTTCTCCTTAACCAGTCTGTGTAATGTTAAGTCCACAAACTGTGGCTCGTACTGGACACAAGCAGGTTTTAATGTACAGCCCGGTTCGGTGGTGAGTAGAGTTACTTCGTTTCGGCTTTCTGCAGTGGAACATGACTTTACAAACTTGATAACCCCTGGACAAGCGGTGCTGCTTCAAACACGCTTCGAGGCACAGGCAAATAAATCGTTTACCAAGATGCCATAAATTACAGACAGAAATGATCAACCACTTAACTGTCATACACAACAGGTCCCATCTGAATAGGCAGGTTTATCATTCAAGTTAAGGACTGTTTTTGAATGGTACACAGGAGGGCGCTATAGGCAACTGGCTTCCCAGATAGGCCTAGTAAGAAGCGGTGCTGTCTTTTTTAAGTAGGCTTGTCTGGGAAGCCAGTTGCCTCCTGCAAATCACAAGCGCAACAATGTACCATATCAAAAAGAAAAAAAACCCCAAAGTGATAAGACAGAACTATATAGCTCATGTGCTCAGCCAGAAAGTGCCATGCCATGTGAGGAAATGCCACACATGAGCATGCAAAGGCAATGAAAAGGTCATGGTGGAGAGTGACTGATTTTGAGACATACCATGTTAAACAAAGCCATGGCATCCGTGTGCTTAAACAGAACTCTAATCCACAGAACGGTCAACCACTCATATCTATATGGGCAGAAAATCCCACTGTTGGCATATTAATTCAGAACAGGGGAGCCGTGCCCTGTCGAATTGGGCTGTCACTGGGATTGCAGTGCATGACCTGCGTACCTCAAGTAAGACCACCTCCAGATGTACCAGTTAACCTGTGCATGTACTGGGCCGTTAGTCCCTACCTCGCTGCCAAGAGAGGCTAGCAGGCCTAGTGGTCAGAGTGAAGGCCCAATAGAACTGCCGCAGCACTTTTTGGTATATACATGAATTCAGCCACTAATGTGCTTTCAACACAGGCACCGATGTAGACTTTCTGAATGACGTTCTCAGCGCTCTGGCTCTCTGGAACGAAGCTTTACACATTTGCTGTTGAATATAGCCGAAGCTCCAAATAGATATGTGAGACAGCTCTACAGTTTGTTGACTGATGACACCGGGCTCTCCGTGAAAAGAGGATGACAAGTGAAATGTAAACATGGCTCATGGTTCCGCTTGAAGAGATGCAAGTTTTTAAACAGAATAAATATATAGGAGATATTTTTATGGAACATCACCGAACAGTGGTTAAGATACATCTACCGCAGGGTTCCAACCACTGACACGATACAGAGGTTGACATCGTACTGATGTGAGGACGTTACTAACTCCATTTTACTGGCTTTGTCTAAAACATGGCAACAGGTCTGGAATCGTAGGTAGATAAATGCAATGCTGCTTCGTGGTTTCATGAGGGCCAGCTCAAGACTGCACTTACAGAAATCCTATGCAGCAGCAGGAATCTATTATTATTATCTCTATTTTATTTTACCCTGCTGTCTACTTGCAATACATGTGTGGTTTTATATAATACAAAAAAAAACATTCATTGTCATTTTTCCAAAAACATTTCCCAAACTCACCTAATTATTAGGAATTAAACAGGCAGTTCTGGTTACTATGCTATTTAAACTACTATATGTAAATGAGCTCTGTTCTGTTTGGCTGCTAAGTATTTTGTGTCACTCAAAAAGCAATTCAGGTTAAAACATTCGGTTTACATTTACGGTATTTAGCTGACGTTCTTATCCAGAGCGACTTACATGGTTAATCATATTACAGGTGGGCCAATGTAGTGTTAGGAGTCTTGCCCACAGACTCTTATTGGTGTAGCACAGCAGAGTCACTGAGCCTGGGATTCAAACCCCAGTTTCCCACGTGTGGTGGTAGCTACTTGGCGGGTAGTGGTGTTATCCGCTGAGCTACACCAACCATTTACGTCAACCGTTTATAACGTCAGTGTGGATGGGTGGAGCCGAAACCCAGTGGACACTGTTACAGCTTGAGTGACATCACTAAAACTAAAAAGGACTCTTTTCCATAGCTGGAGTGTGGGGGAGTGCACCTTTATCAGGGTTTACATGGTGCATTAAATGTTTTGATCTTAAACCATGAAAGAAAATTCAGTTTTCTATAAGGGCCCCTGAAATCTGAACAGTCCACCTGCTTTCTGGCATTTGGTTGCCATTTTGTCATAACTAATAAATAGCTACAAGTTAATGAAACACAGATGTGGATAAAAGCCAAGCAGAAGTCACTTACCTCTCCAGAAGCGGAGGCCCCTGTGTCCAGTTTGCGCTTTTTGCGTGGCCCTATAGCGGCCAGGGCTGTGAGGTTGGCATCGCGTTGCCTCATCTGAGCCAACTCCTGCTGCTGCATCTGTGGAGCATTAAAGAACAGTAAGCTCACACTAATATCATAACAGCACATACACATTTTAATAAACATATACAGCAGTAAAACACTAAGCTACTAGGAATAGACCTGCAGAATTGGTCCTGGGATGTAAGGGCAGTGCGGGATTATCATATTGAGCACCTCAAACATGGTGCAACTGCTCCTGTAAAATGAATTTGTGCAACCCTTTCATAACCTCAGCTCCATCTTCAGTCTGTAAATGAAACGGCGAACGTTCGGCAGCGCCAGACAGAGTTTCAATCCGTTTGCAAAACCTAACTCAAAGCTTTCTCCATATCTGGGTACTTAATTCAATTTCTTTCCGTAAGGGAAAGGAGTGAGGGAGAGTAAGCGATCGGGCGAGGGAAAGTAAGAGGGAGAGAGAGAGAGAGGTTTCAAAAGCACAGCCTGCAGGTAAAGTCATCTCGCCCTAGCAGGCAATGACAGAGGCAGCCATGCCAGGAGGTGTAGTGGGGGGGCTGTGCTCCGTTCTCCAACATTCACCTCTTCTCACCCTCACACTACAGCGCCCACGAACACTAAAACAGACAGGAAAAGACGCCTGTGTATCCGTGTGTCTTAAGCAGGCTTGTTAAACGCTGCGGCCACTGAGCAGCAATCAGCTTCAACGTTAAAGGAGAATGACACCATTCAAATCAATCTCAGCTCACACTGAATTTGTGGAGATGTAAAGAAAGTCGGTCAGAGAGGGCATTTACTATTCAAAATCAACAGTGAACCCTGCACATCATCTGAGCCTTTATATACACTCATCATCAACAGAAGAGCTGCACCCAGAAGGAGGTGTGGGGTTGCAGTGCTGTTGGGAAGGAAGATAAAGGTTACCAGGAACAATATATGATACATTTAGACTGATATGGGGAATATTTACTGAGCGACACATACAGAAGTAGTGCCTCTCAGGATGGCCTCAGGCCACTACAGCAATGCAGCATGCCAGACACCTCTGCATGGAGTTCCAGACGTTCCTAATGGTGTCTCACAAAGTTACTGCAGAGTTTGCGGTAGGGGTGTTGATATCCCATCCCTAGGGATAGGTCTGGATAGGTTGTGTGATATGCGTCAACAGCATCTTGGTGCTGACCACGGTGCCTCCATACACCGATTCGTTGGTCGTCTCCACCCAGACAAAAGCGGGACTCGTCACTGAAGATGACCCGCTGTCATTCTGAGTCCCTCCATGACAGTCTGACACGACACCATTGCAGTCTTTGGCGATGTTGACGATGTTAAGGGCAGTTGCTGTAACAGTTTGTGTGCCTCCCGTGTCACGGAGCTGTCTGCCAATGGTGCTGGCACTAACAGGATGACTCATGGAGGACATTACTGCTCACTGAATGTCCTCAGTCACGGCTGTTGGGTCAATCAGGTCCAGCGATAAGGCCCATCCTTGGTTATGTCACATGCGAGGTCGAGCAATCATTCTCATGTCTCACGATGTCAAACCTACCCACCCAGCCTAATTCCTATCGGTTCCTTCCTTCTGGGTGAAACTATTTTTTTTCATGATGAGGGTATTTCCATGAAATACCATAAACAACTGAGCACAATGAATTTTACTGAATATATTATGTCTCAATTTTTGGCAATCTAGAACTACTGACAAGATCCAAGCAACTAATGAGAT
>JAMWET010001379.1:185000-240000 GCA_024036415.1 Prochilodus magdalenae | reverse complement strand
GAAGGGTGGTGGACTCTGTGTGTGAATAAGCTACACATCCTCCTCAGGAGAAACTCTGCAAAACTCTGTCTCTGCAAATGTTCGTGCACAAACTGCTGACTAACATCAAACAGATCATACGACATGAAACGTGCAGTGGCTTTTTGCACAGGCCTCACGTTATTAAAACCAGCATACAGCCAAATAATAAAATGCATTGATGTGCTGGCTCACTTTTCACTTAGAGCATCAAAGGCACATGTCACTTGTTTGGGGTTTCCAAAGTTTTGCATGTGACATGCCATATTCCTCTCCAGCTAAAGTCTTACCTCTTTAGCTTTCTGCTTTAGCCGAGCCTGCTCAGGGTCCTCTTGCCTGGAACGACTCTGCATAGGAAGGAGAGGGAGAATAAACAAACAGCAGAATTAGCGGCACAGAGTTACAATATTCACTCATACATTTAATCAACCCAACTTAAAATGCCAAGAGCCTTAAAAAAAAACCCAACAATTTGACACAGGTGAAAAGGTTAACTGAATTCCAGTAGCTGCATCGTTCCATAATTCCGCTTGCTGTGCATATAAATAGGTCAGCTTAACTCACAAACAGCGCTGGTGGTGAATCAGGGAAGAGCAACGCAAGAGCAATTATCTCCTGGCTGACAGCTTAATTACTCGACTGCTTAATTAGAAAAGGGACACAGCACTGGGAATCTAACGAGGAGGCTAAGGAGCAGGACGTCACCATCCTCATCATCATCTTCATCGCCGTGGCTGCTACTGTTTAAGTCAACTAATTACCTCTGCTTTCATGTTGCTTGGGTTTCTCCTGTGGGGGATCCCAATACACCCCCACCTTAGTTTATGGAACAAAACTTCAATGGAGGAAATGCATGCTGGGAAGGTACTGCTGGCTGTTTGTTGATGCTGGAAGACTGCCTGGGTCTCTCTGGCTTTGCCATTACAGACGCGAGTGAATAACAGTTAATCTGACCTTAATCAAAAGATTTCTCCAACTATTTAAAAATGTTGCCAATTCTGGCGATAAATAATTGTCATGCTTTTCATATCTTTCAGTGTTTAGCGCCCTTCAATTTGATGTCAACCAGCTCAAAGTTAGGGTTCTCAATTAGTTCTGATTTATTTAATGACCTGAACGCATTCAGGGCTGTCTCCTGATTGTGAACTGCTGAACGTGCTTACACTAGAATCTCATGAATCGGCCAAAATCTAATTTACACAATTTTTCCCCCATTAAAATACAATCGATCAGCCCAAACAAGTCTGCTTGTGTATTTCGAAGCTGTAGCCATGACAATAAATAAGCTAATAAGTGTGAATATAATTTTTTTATTTAGCCATAAACGCATCATTAACGGCACACATCACTTCAATGGCAGAACACATCTAATTTTCTCAGGTGCCATGCCAAAGTGACAATTAGATTGAAGGGGAACAAGTGCTTCCCTGCACTGGTTGGAACTCTGCTGTCCAACTTCCTGACCTACCAAAATGCTCAAAACACGTTGACTGTTTAAAATAGACGGATGAAAATGTATGCACGACAAACCTGCATCATCATAAGGAGCTTCTTATTAGGAAATATATTTCTGTAGGCATTTATTAAAAACATGGATTTAAAAAAAGCGGTTTAGGAAAACTGATTTTAGACTAAACTCCTAAATAGAATCTAGTTCTACAGATCCCTCCTGTCTCTGTATACTGTGTATTTTGTATTTATTTAATATTTATATTTTTTTATATCTCTTTATTTTTCATGTTTGGTACGTATATAATGCTGTCCTGCTGTAGAGTGTCTACCTGAGCCTCACCACAAGCATTTCAATGCATGAATGTCCTGACATGTTGTGCAAATGACAAAAAAACCTGAAACTTGAACTTGAGTCATCTATCAAAACGTATGTGATTACAGAAGAAGTTAGTGAGATGTCTTCAAGTTCATCAAGATGTACTAGTTACCTGCGTCTAGGGCTGCATGATATCGATATACAACACGATATGTATATCGGTATCATGCAGCGCTAACAAACGTCATGCCTAAATCCTAACATGTTCCCCTTAAACAATTCTGAAACATGGAACTTACTTATAGCACAAAGTCGAAGTGTGTTTGCCCAGCAGGGGGCACCATCAGCACACAAGCTTCCATGAGCCAACACCAGCAGGAGCTTCCTTACAAGCTGTTCCTTACAGTAACAACTTCCAGAACATTCATTTAATGCTAAAAAACCAAACAAGCTAAAACTCAAATATAAAGTAGGTTTAAACTGCAGCTGAGCCACCTATCTGTGTGTTTGTGTGGGGGGTGAGGAAAGACCACCAATATATATCAAACATCACCCAGGTCCAGAGTGATGAGCAACAATGCTGCCCTGCATAAAGCAAACTGGGGTTTGATTCCCCCAAGCAAGAATGTGATGTCACTAATAAGCCTTTCAGTTCACCTGAAATACGGTTAGCCTAGCCGTTAGCTACCCTCGGCTATTTCTCTCAAACTGATCCTCTAAAGCCACTACAATCACCATACCCACATTTATACTCAGCGTTGGCTGTGTTTTGTTCCGCAGTGTTACCTGCTGCCATTTTCTCTGGCTGAAGCTAGGCTAACCGTATTTCAGGTGAACTGAGCAGCGTTAGCAGCAGCTAGCTCTAAACAGTGGATACAGTAAGAACAGCTCTGAGGTAAATGTGAGGTAACTGGTCATGTGACTGTATTAGTATACTACACTGTAGGTCAGGACTTGTAACTGTACTGTATACTACACACAGGGGGCGTATACAGTACATACTACTGTAGTATGAGGTGTGCATACTACAGCACACCAATCTTCAGGATTTAAGAGGTCAGTGAATTAGCAGTTGTACATTAATTCCAGAGTTTAAGACCATTTATTGGTAAAACAGTGTTAGAATGCTCAGAAAGCTTTATTGTCCTGAAACTGACTATTTTTATGTAAACAAACAAATATTCCATGTGGAGCCACAAGGGGGCAGTAAAAGAAGTGATGCTGCTGACCCCTGCTCTAATGGACAGACAAAGACACCTGGGACACTGAACATGTTTGAACTGATCTATGATATTTGGCTTTTCCTATTTCTTTTTGACTAAACCAGCAAGTTACTGGTCATCTCTCACACTCACTTTTGCGACTTTAAGCAGGATCTCTCTCTCCTCGTCATCTTTGCGCTGTTTCTCCAGCCGTTCCAGCTGCTCGAAGAACTTCAGCTGCGTCCTCACATCCGACGTCTGCTCGTAGCGCTCTTCATCCTGGAACGGGAAAACACGGGATGAGCTCCTCATCAACTCAACACGGGCGCGCACACGCACGAACACCACCTTCACATCACATTCACTTTGTACAAACGCCTAAACTTCTGCTCCACCAAACTTTCAGTGGGGAGAAGTTAGTAGGTCACCCAGAGTTAATGGGATAATTGTTTGTTTCGGAGCTTCTCGGAGGCAGCCCCCGACGCGCTCGCTCGCAAAGCTCTCTTGTGTTCTCACAGGTGAAGCGGTGCGGCAGGCGCAGATGAGGACCAAAGCCAGGCAGCCCACGGAGGAACAGGCACACACTTCTGAGGCTGTAGCCTGTTAGCGGCGGAAACAGCACTTCTCTCTGCCTCTCATCTGTCGCTCTCACTCTCTCTGTTTTTTTTTTCTGAGGTGAGTATGTGTGCCGTGCTGGCAGGGCAAGTTTTCCCGTCACCGGTGAAGTTTGCCCTGCTTTTGGCTGATGACAACAGCCTGGATCTGCAGAAACCCCGAACGTGTTTTAAAATCACAGGGAAATAAATGACTACCTCCACTGTGCACACGTTCCTTCCTATTAACAGCACACCTACAAACCAACTACAAACGCATGCTGAACCTGTCACACTCGCCGAGACCTTCCCTTGGGGGAAGACATTCCTACGATTTCGTATACCGGTAAAAACCCAATTTAAATTATTTGCCCCATTTCTCCTACAGCGAGCGGTATAGGCCCCTGACGTAGCTCCAGGTGGGTTTATGAACAGAGATACTAAAGTTATCAGTGAAATGCAGTAATGACAGCCGGCATTAGTCAGAGCCTGCTAAGCGTATAACAGACATCATCAGACGACGTGATTACGGCTTTGATGTGGAGGAGAAACTCTGCTTATATTCACCACAATTTAGCATTTGGCAAATTTGCATGTCACACCGTGGTTAAGTTTAGGTGTGGGAGTCTGACTGGGCTCGAGCTCAGGTAACAGGATAAAGTTAGCCAGAAAGCCTGTTTAGCATCGGGCTTTGAAGTGGAGGCTGGCGGCTGGCGGGGGCTGGTACCTTGCAGGAGTCCGTGCGGTGTTGTGCGAGAGCGGAGACGTTCTCCAGCATGGTGCGGAGCCGTGCCTCAGCTGCATGGGACACCAGGCTCACCACGTCCCCTCCAATCTCATTTACTCCAAACGTCCGCGCTGAAACAAGAGACACATTCAACTCACTGAAAGCAAACATAGGACAGTTAACGTTAACCCACATATCCCTGTACCTACACTCACTACTCATTTCAATCAGTTCCTCTTACTATAAAGGTGCACCTTGAGGCTCTACAATTACAAACTGTAGCTGATTCACTGCATACCCCTTTCACCCAGGTCTTAAATGGCCAGGACCCCCACAGGACCACCACAGAGCAGGTATTATGTGGGTGGTGGGACATTTTCAGCACTGCGGTGACACTGACGTAGTGCTGGTGTGAGTGGATCAGACACAGCAGTGCTGCTGGAGTGTTTAAACACTGTGTCCACTCACTGTCCACTCTATTAGACAATAGACAAACCCCACCCCCATGCTAGTCCACTTTGTAGACGTACAGTCAGAGACGATAGCTCCTCTGCTGCTGCACAGTTTGTGATAGTCATTCTCCAATTCTTCTTCAGTGGTCACAGGACGCTGTCACAGGAGTATAAAGTCACAGGACGCTGTTGGCTAGACAGTTTTGGTAGGAGGGCTATTCTCAGTCTAGCAGTGACACTAGATGCTACTGTGTCTGATCCACTCACACCAGCACAACACACATACAGACAACACCACCATGTCAGGGTCACTGCAGTGCAGAGAATGATTCACCACCCTCATAAAACCTGCATTGTGGTGGTCCTGTGGGGGTCCTGACCACTGAAGAACACCGAAACAATATATGCAGAGAAACAGATGGACTACAGTCTGTAATTGTGGAAGTACAAAATGCTCCTATATGGTAAATGGAGCTGATCAAGGTAGGTGAACCTAAGTAAGCCTCTAGGAATATTTTTCCACAACTCCAAAGTTCAGCTTTAGAAGTTGGATGGCTTTTCTACTTTTGACCATCCAAATATTCACAAATATATTTAGTAATGTTGAGGTATGGACTCGGGGAGGGCCAGTCCTTTGTTCTATAAAAATACCAGCAGCGTCTTTGTTTGATTTGGAAGTGTGTTTCCATGTTCAGATTCACTCGGGATGAAAAGAGTTGCACTGAAACAGTGAATGACTGAAAGTAATAAATATATTTCTGTTAAAAGTCACATCTATAAAATGCTCTTGAAATTTTAGCACAAGCTCAAAACAAAAACAGAAGTGTTAGATGAGAATCCTTCCATTTTTCTGTGAAGCTGCTTTGAGACAACATTGCTTGTAAAACAGCTCGACACAAACAAATGCTGATTGATTGACCACATGGAGGTCAAGATCTAGAACAGACATCTACTCTTCAGTATGCATCACCGTTTTCCCCCTGATGACCTCAACTGACCATCTAAACATATTACCTCTACTAGAGTCAGACACAGAAACACACACGTCCAGCAGGTGGTGCCATACAGAGAGCCTCCCCCTCCTCTTCTCCATCCATCTACACTAAAGCCATCACACATACACACATCTCCCCCAGAGGAAGATTTACATTTTTAACACACTCCAGCCGCTGGCGACAGTGTAACAACCGCAGCCAGGCTGCATGTAATAGCACATAACCCCCAGCACTCATTGGTATGCACTGTATACCAAATCAAACGCAAGGGGAAGAGTGAATTTGCTTAAATACAATAATGGAAGGAGTGTTGAGATGAGAGGGGTCCTCGGAACTCCTTTCACTTCTGCCTGATCTCCACCCCCCCAACTTTCTCTGCCTCCACCTAATCTTATCTAGAAACGAGCAAACGCCTGGCTTCATAACTGAGGGGATGAAAATGGCAGGGCCTGTAATGTGTTGAATGTAATATACATGAGGGCAGTAATTGAAATGTACAGTGGTGAAATTGTAATACTTTGTAACCTTTTTTTTTTTGTAGTTCATGCAGCAATCAGTATGAATTATCATTTCTGCAAAGGTGAAAACATAACAATCCACTTAGACATGTTAACACAGCTGTATCTTCAGACTATTCTACAGGGCGTACCAATAATTTCAATTTGTAGTTTGTGTTGCATACTGAGTTGTTGGCAGGAGCGGGTGAATATGGCAGAAATACTTAACATGCATCAAAATATTTTTCAGACCAAATTAGAAGGAAAAAATAAATAAATAAACAAAAAAACACCACACACATGGTCTCACATGTTATATGGCATATAATTTTATGTGAGTTTTAATTTTTTTTTTTTACACACCACCACACATGGTCTCACATGCTATATGGCAAAACGCTATGCAAAACGCTGAGCTCTGTGTCATCAGAGCCAGTTTAAGGGTGTCATATAGTAAATGGCTATTTATGCGGAAACTAAATAAAAAAAAAAAAAAAAAGAATAATGTGTTTCTAGAGCAAATGTTTTTCTATAGTAGCAATAAGATGCTAGTGATACTGAAGTGCTGACTGGTTGATGGCGTGATCGGCTCATTGGCTGTCTGTGCTAACTTTTGTCATGAATATACGAGAGGCACAGTAAGAATGTCCTATAACTGGAGTTATATGAAAGTGCTGTTGAAAGCTTTATCTTGGTTAGTGTATTTGGTAAAAATCAAATGATAAATAGTTCCACAGTACAACACACAATACGGTTCCCAAACAGAGACAGGAACCACAATGGAAGCATCTATGGTTCCGCATCTTCCAGAACTGTGATAGATCCCTCGTGCCCCGATCCCAAACCCCTGCCAATGTTGCTGGTGGAGCCTGTTGAGCTCTGATTACGATCCCTTAAAGTCCACTTGTATTTCACACATAACTCCAGAGGCCATGTAAATATGATTATTCTATTATTCCATCTATACAGCATGCTGTATATTTTGTGAATATTACACATTATGCCCATTTCCTCAGTGTGGGGTCACGTGACTGTCCTGGTCCAATCATAATTGTCAGCAGTAATCTTTTTTGGCTAGTTTAATTAGTTCCAGATGGATAACAACCCAGAGACCGCAGACACAATGGCACATCGGCGTCAGCAGTGTGTGAACATTTTGGTTATACAGTACAGTATACAGATGGCAATTTGTGGTAAACGCACATCACGTGCTTTATAAAACTTCCTCAGGCAGCACATTCCCCACCAAACAGAACAATAACCCTCTGGTTAATAGACACACTGAATCACGGCTCAAAAAGCAAATTCTTTACTGATGTATTTGGAGAATAGTGACTCCACTGACCCCAACAATAAACACTGTATATTCTATATACACATGCTATATACATTCCATTCATCCCACTGTTAATAGAGAACTATTAAAGTTCTCTAAAAGCTCTAATGTAAAACGTGAACCACTACGTCTAAGCTTTTAACTCTCTCATAACTATATAGAGCCAGCTTTTAGCTTTAGCATTAGATCACCGGACCTCCGTGACGTAGTGGTTCACGTTTTACATTAGAGCTTTTAGAGAACTTTAATAGTTCTCTATTAACAGTGGGACGACTGGAATGTATATAGCATGTGTATATAGAATAAAGAAAACCTCTTCTTTAGTGCGCGTGAAAACCTACTGCTGTAATGTCAAATGATCACCCTGCTATGATCAGCCTATGCAAAGCTTTCAGAATCCTTAAACAGCTTTAATTTGGTCTACATGCTTATTTTGTCTGTTCTCAAACGTGTTGGTATACTGGACTGCATTTCTGCTTGAAATCTGTCCTGCTTTGTGTGCTTCCAATATTTCGTCTACACTACTGAACTTTAAGCCCCAAATAAGAGGCTGGAAGTTTGACAGATGTTGCACCAATAACTAGGCTATTTGCAATGTTGTACCTGTATGTAGACGAGCATATAATAATTTTTTTTTGTTTGTTTGTTGGTTTATTTTTGTGTTTGTAAAGCGTCCTTGGGTTTGTGAAAGGCGCTATAGAAGTGTAAACTATTATTATTATTACTATTATTATCGTTTTATTGTGCTGCCTAGGTTGTCACGCAAGTGTATATAATATACACGTAATGCTCTGTGCATTCATTTATTCTGATACTAATGCACTTAATCTGCATTTTTACCAAATAAATTGTGTCCATTTTTGTTTATGCTGGCCTTGATGGTGGGTTATAGTTTCATGATGATAGAATTATAACAAAACTGGCTGATATCTTTATATATTATCTTGCATTGAATGTAAACCATGTTATGCCCTCTCCTGCAGCCATTACTTCAGAAATATTCATTTTTCTTTGGACAATATTCTGCATTTATTTCACATTACTATGTACCCGCACTTGATTTAGCCCTGTATAGTGTGCCGCTGTTGTATGTTGCGCAATGGGGCTTGACGAACAACATTTTGTTCCAATGTAAGTTGAGGAATGACAAAGACCACTTAAGTCCACAATATATTCAGAACCGTACTGAGATTCAATTTATCCTGAGAACGATAAACATCTCCATTCAATATTCATCATGCATCTACTTCTCCAAACCATTTAACCAACTCGTTTGGTTTTCAATCACTATCCAAGTCTCTTCGAAATAAGATTGAGACCCATTCAATCACTATGACTGATTATATCGATACTAAGATATCTTATTTTCTGCCAAGGCATTAGCATCACACTAAGTCTAGTTTAGACCAGCTCTCTGGCTTTGCCTGTCACACGCACATCTTTAATCTACTACGTCATATCATCATACATATTCCCCCTCATTTCCATCGCCTGTGTGGACAAACAGGTACCAGATGCATGAATATGTATTCTGTCTACATGTGTCACATTTGTTTGTATGTGTGCATTAATCCATTCCTTCTCCTCTTTTGCATGTGTCTCGCATGGCTCAGTGCGAGCGTGGGTATTGTGTGTATGGCCGTGACCTTGTCGAGAAGAGAGCCTGGGGCTTCCTCTTGGTCCAGCACACATGACAAACTGACAGAGAGGCATCAGAGGAAGGCCCATAAAGTATTCATACGCAGCCTGAGGATGGCTGAGCCTCACTACGCCAAGCACTCATTAGGCTGAGAGAGCGCGCGAGAGTGAAAGGCCAGTGGAAGTGCACTAGAAGTGAAGTGGACTTTTGGGGAGGCTAACGGAGGTGAATGGGATGGTCTCCTTGTTCTTGCCGCCTCTGTTGTGCTTCTGGAAGTCAACCTGCTGTCATAACGCAGCGGCCAGCCCATAAAGACTTGAATACAGCGGCGGTAAGGCGAAACTCACTGTGCTTCTAAAGTAGACATGAACGCTGAGAGTGTTAATATGCCTCGCCTGTGAGTTAATGTACTCGGCCTGCCTGATATAATCAGATATGCACAATGACTGAGGACTAAGCCAATCACAATGGAAACAAGAACTCACAGAATTAGAAAGGACATACAGTGTCTCTGTCCAAAGACACACATGTATCTCCATTTTTGTGGATTTTATTTGCGTGTCATTAAAACACAGCATCTGCAGGTCATGAAGAGGTCATGATTAATGAACCAACAGAAAGTCTGGCTCCATTGACTTACATTAAAACTAAGTTTGCATTTTGCCCTTTTGCAATTTTTTTTTCATGCTAAATGATATTAAATAATTAGTATTTATGAATCTTCATTCTCTTTACTGTTAGTACATACATTTATGGTATTCAGCTGCCCGCAAGGTTTACTGTATTACAGTAAGTCCAATATACAGTTAGGAGACTGACCCAAGGACTATTATTGGTGTAGCACAGTCACCCAGACCAGTAATCTAACCCCAGTCTCCCACATGGGGTGACCACTCGCTGCGAGGCAGTGGTGTTATCTCTGTTGCACCACACCAACCACTAATTAATGCAATTGTTATTCAATTATTAAGGGTTATTAATAAACCATTAGACTACAGAGGAGGACATTTACACAAGGTATTTTTCAACACTTAATCCTTCAGATTAATAAAATTGTAAAAATGACACGTCACCATTTCCCACAAGCACCTATAGCTGAATTCCGAAGCACCTCGGCTCTAATGACAGAGAAAAAAAAAAAAAAAAAAAAAATTTTTTTTATATATATATATATATAAAACTTGGTATGGTAAAGCAGATGGAGGAGGCTATGCAACTCCACTTTGGAACTGAAGCTTCCTCACAAAGAGAAGCACCTGTATTAGTAAATCCAATTTGGTGATACCGGAATCCAAGCTGTCCGGAGTTGACTCCTGCTCTTGCAATCTTGCTGCAATCTTTATTTTAACCAAGCGCCGGGGATACAGGGACAAAGCTGAGATCAGAGCATCCTAAACTTAGTTTGCTCAGTTCTGAGCAGCTACAGGATACAGCAGTATGGTGAACATTCAGCTTATTAAACAAGAGAGAGACGAAGGGGAAAGTCAGAGGGAGAAATTCAGTCATGCAGACAGAATTGTTTCAGCAGACCGACTTTGAAACTATTTTTCAGTTTGTTGAAAGGGAGGTGGGGGGGTGGGGGTCCGAACCTGGCCAAACTGTCAGGATTTTGTCAGGACTGGCTATCCATATTTTATACTTGTCTGACATGAAGCACAGTATAATTTATTTATTTGTTTATTTTTGTTTCAGTTCAGCCTAGTGAACAGAAGACCACCATCCTATCCTTCTACGACTTCCCAGAGGGGCTGTTAATATCGTGCCCCCGTTCTCATGTTTGCCTCCTTCTATGAATCATGTAATATTCCAGGCTTATTCCGTCATTTTGTCCATTAGTCAAATTAGCAGTCGTATGTGATTCTTGGACACTTCCGTCGAGCGAACGTACCAGACTTTCCGAGCAATGCAAGACTGCAGTCAGCTTTACGATGTGCCAAAAAAAAAAAAATCAAACAAACAAACTACAGAATCATCTTTTACCCACAATGTTTTTTGAATAACACTGTTTTTAGTTTTTTGTATCATTTCTGATAGCCCTTTACTGTAACCCTAATGAAGAAAATACAAATGAAGACGCATCAACAACGTTTGCAATCACAGTGGCTGGTGAGCAGTGCTCAAAGCATGGGCAATTCAACAAATGCTCACTACTTAAACCTCACTCTAGCCTCCTTCTAAACGTCTCACTACGAAAGTATATCACCACAACACTCAGGCTTTTGTTTTTGTTTTTTTAAGACAAGTAGAGCATGTAGTGCCACATAGAAAAGTAAACAAATAAATCTTAATATCTTCAAATACATAGATTTCTGTCTCTTTCTTTTACAACCTGCACAAAACTAAGCAACTAATTGTACTAATAATTATGCACTTTCAATAATAATAATACTACTAATAAAAATAATGTTTTATTGTTGTTTTGCTGTTGTTGTTATTATTGTTTTTGTTATTATTATTATTAATACCCTAAATAATCATATTTTTAAGTATTGTTTTTTTATTTTTAAGTGCTGAGATGCTTGAAGAAACATTTACTGATGTTCTCTGAGGCTAAAGACGAGCAGATGTGCACTCCCCTCCTCGAGTGTTTGATTCTGAACATGATGGTAAAACACAGCTGACTTAACATGGTGATGCTGGCCGTGATTTCCCACGCTAATAAAAATGGCAGTGACACCACGCAGTGGCAGCAATACAGACAACTGGGGCAAAGGGAATAACATGATTGGGTAACACTTAAGATTAAGTGTTGACGAACTAACAGGAAGTAATCCATTAGTTAACATGAGGTAACATTAACAATAGTTACAATGCTCCAGTAATCTTAGTAAGCATAACTTCATGTGCACGTTAAGTCGGCATGTAACAGTTGTTGCATGTTTACTTAACGTTAGTTAACCACCGTTAATGTATTAACTCATGTCAACTAATGCATTACTTCATACTAGTCAGTCAACACAAAATGTAAAGTGGTACCCATGTTTGTTGCTTCGCCTCTTTTTTGGTGGGAGTAAAAGCAGTGCGTAAATTGGGCAGCCATCACTGTGCATGCCTTGTGAACTGGTCATTGTGGAAAAATGACATCACCCCACCTCCCCATGTAACTGACCCTGACAGAATACTAATCAAACTATTCCTTTCAGATTCCTTATTTCTCTTATGTGTGTTATTAGGTCGTCAGACACTGTGTACGATGTATTCCAGACCTCAGGCATAAAGCAGACTGGTGTGTGCATGTAGGTTCATATTTATGCATGTATACAACGATGGTCCATGATGACCGTGTGTCTGGGTTTCATACCGATCTCGAGGATGCGCTTGTGGAGCAAGTTAGTCTGCAGGAAGGTCTCGTCTTTGCAGGAGCGGATCTGTGTGCCCACAAGCTCGGAGCCCGTAGCTAATATTCGAGCGTTCTCCTCGTTCAGGTTAACACCTGCCATCGAAGCCACGTCATTGATGTCATCATCGTCCCTGCAACACATGCACAAGCAAAGCTCTTAATCCGCTACTGGGTGAAGAGCATCATCAGACCACAGGCACACTATAAACAGGAATATCTGTTTTTTTAGGATGAGCTCAGTATTAATCAGGATGGTTAAGAGACTGATATAGACATAACTGCTGTATGTATATAAACATCATCAGAAGCCCATCAGACTCATCCACAGACAATTTCAAACCATGTTGAGTTTCATTCCATCACATGTTCCCTAATTTCCCCCGCACCCTCTGCCCTGCAGAAACACTCTCCAAGTGAAATGCTGCACTCTAGTGGTTTACAGGTTAAAGGCAGCAGTTTAGAAACTCATTTAAAATGGTCCACCTGCCATGCAATAAATGTGTGCGCTGACATTTTTGGGCTTGACCAGCATCTTTCTGTGCAACATCTACCACAACGGATCATCTTCATAACGAAGAGATGGAATGAACCGGAGATAAAAGTCTTTTCCAAAACCATCTCCAGCAAAAGTAAATGTACACCTCTTTAATATTGACACGCGTTATAAGAAAAAAAAAAAAAAAAAAAATTTATATATATATATATATATATATATATATATATATATATATATATATAAAATAAATGCTGAATGTTTTTACTTATTTTAAATTGCCATCAAAACAAAACAATTTGTGGAATCCTACCCGATATCTAATACAGCACAGATGCCTGAACAAAACCACACATCTCCAAAATTTGTTCACGTAATCTAATGCAAGTTAATGTAACAAGACTTTTGCCCAAGTAACTGATGGCATATCTGAAGTTCTATTATATGTGGTTGGTGTAGCTCAGTGGATAACACCACCACCCGCCAAGTAGCCACCACAACACAGGTTCGAATCCCGGGCTGAGTAACTATGCTGTGCTACACCAATTAGAGTCTCTGGTCAAGACTCCTAACACTACACTGGCCTATTTGTAATATGATTATCCTTGTAAGTCGCTCTGGATAAGAGCGTCAGTTAAATGCCATAAATGCAAATGAATCAGCTGTGTTACTAGGTTCCATTTCCCCTGAAAAAATCTAAAACTGCATTGCTGAATAAAAATGATCAACCGTTCAGCCCTTATTTGACATTTTAAACAAATTAAACAGTTCAACATTTAAAACACAAGGTTATTTAACTATAAAGCCACCATCTTTTTAAAGCCTGCTTCATCTGAGCCTTCTCCGGTTCAATCACAATTTGAGCAGAACTTGAACAGGGTCTTACTTGAAAGTTCCACCTCCTGGGTCGTTCAGCTTCTGTTTCTGATTGGCTGAAGGCATGACCCCCATGGGAACCCTCACTTGCATTGTTGGTCCTCTGACCACAGGACCTGCAGCACAACAAACCAGATTCAGCTGACCACTTTTTCTGAGACCAAATAAAGCAAATATGGTGTAAAAGGAAACGTCCCCTCAGCCTGCGCTCTGGAGCCCTATGTTACACTGGCCATAAAAAAAACAAAAAAAAAACAAAAACAATGGTTTTCACTACAAGTATTTAATAAATGTGCTCATTTTCTTAGTTTATTAGCAAAAACTGACCATAATAAGCCCTAAGCTTTACAGATCGGACCATTTCTTTTACAAAGCCTGCAGGAGCAACTGACTAAAGCACTACCTGAGTTTTATCCCCTTGCCATGATGTCTGCACTCACACTGTCCAGCTGTTTCAGATGTTTAACAACAGTTTGAGAAGAAAACATTATCAACACAAACTGTGTTGATAAATATCTTAAAGAAACAGTGAGAACAATTAAAGCAGGTTAAGGTATCCTGCCCAGCTTTCCAACATCTCCTAGACCTCCCTCAATCAGAGCGATAAGGCAATGGACTCAACTCAAATCATTTCACATCTATTACATAGATTATACAGTCAGGGTGACGCACCTTGAGGCCGGATTGTCTGGGTGATCACAACAGGCATCCTAGCTGGAGTGACCTGTGGCCCTACCCGCTTAATGGCCTTTAGGAGACAAGAGTGGACAGGACAGTGAAGGTACTACACTTGACAAGAACATGAACAATCCTTACACACACACACAGTATAAACAGACAGTACACATACAGTCTGGTCTGGGGCGACGGTGGGTCGGACAGGGGGCACCGTAGTGGTAAGGGACCGGGGAGGAGGCGGAGCTTTAATGGCACCCACAGTGACCGGGGCTGCAGGCGTGGGCTGAGACAGCTGGATCAGAGACTGCTGCGAGTTCAGGAGGGTCATCCTCAGAGCGGGCAGACTTTTCTACAGACACGATAAACAAACAAACAAACAAACAAACAAACAGTTGAACTGGACGGTTTATGATGATTGGTTGCTTTTATGTACCAAAAATATTTCATTTTTACATAACCACATTCCAAACTCTCAGACTTACACAGGCTGTACCATTACTGTACCCTTACAACTTCATTATTTGAAGGATGTTGACCAAACTGGCATCCATAATGGAGAACACCCCTCACACAGGACAAGAGACAGGCTCCTCCACCTGTGCTCTGGTAAGGAGAGATACCGCACTCTTTTCTCCCTACTGCTGCTGGGCTCTACAACCAGCACCTCCCAAACCACAGCTTCAGACACTCACTACTGTAGAACTCTATATGAGCTCATATCTATCTATACATTCAGTGTGACTTAATTATTGACCAATATTTGTTGCTGAACCTTATTACCTGTACATCCCCTGTATACATCTCGTACTGCCCTTCAACATCACCGTCAATACTCCCTATACCATCAGTACTTAGGTGACTGCCAGGATTATCAGTATTTGTGTAGCTGGTGTAAGATATCATAACAGCAATCTTGTAATATCTGCAATATCTCAATAACTGTGCAATATCTACTGTATCTGTGCAATAACATGTTAATTTGTATAGTTTCTTATTGTGTTTTTACCGGACAATAGAGATTTTATTTATCATCTTACAGCAACACTGTTGTAATGTGGCTGCAAGAACATTAATAAGCATTACTAATAATGGCATTATCATTTTTGATCAAAATAATTTGGCCTCGCTGATGGTATCAAGAAAGCATCAATATCTATAACTGGTCACTTTTAAATCCAAAAGAGATTTTGGAAAACGTGAGTCACTTGGAAGAGTACTGGCTCTCTAACTGTGTTACACCATTAAGACTAGTTCATATGCTTTTAGCAACATGTTACATTTACATTTACGGCATTTAGCTGACGCTCTTATCCAGAGCGACTTACAAGGTTAATCATATTACAGGTGGGCCAGTGTAGTGTTAGGAGTCTTGCCCAAGGACTCTTATTGGTGTAGCACAGTGTAGTCACCCACACCGGGATTTGAACCCCAGTCTCCCACATGGTGGGAGGTGGCTAACTGGTGGGTAGCGGTGTTATCCGCTGAACTACACCAACCACAACTTCAGCATCACCAGTGAAGTATTAAACGACTCCCACAAGTTCAATTGAAACAGCAGCACCTCAGCGCAGGCAGAATAAAACGAGACGCTACCTTCAAGAAGGGGATGAGGTAGGGCTGAGGAGACGACTTCAGCTCTGTCTGCAGGCGATTTGTAAATTCCTCCGGCTCGATTTTGGCATCCTGTTCCGAAATAAAGAGAGCAATTAATTGGAAGCGCATTACATTACAGCCATTATGCTACAACTTATTTCCTAAGAAAGGGCTATAATCTAAAAGCAATTGGCTGCTGACATCTACAGTTCAGCACCAGGATAGCATTTTTAGAAAGTGTCATGTCTACAACCCCAACGACTCTGATCTTACTGAAATGCTGAGGAAAGAAGGCAATCAAAATAGGACGATAACTTACAGAACTCTCTCAAAACCCCAGAAAACAAACTGTCGTGTCTTCATAAAGCGAAGCAACAGTCTAATGACAGGCTGACGATCATTACATCAAAAGCAACATGATGCAGGAGTTGGTAACACAAGGCAACCCTCACCAACAGGTCTTGCACAAGCGCCTTCACATTCCGGGATGTTTCCGGAGAGGGGGAATTATGGGATGCCAGTTTGATCAGCGTTGCTAGGAAGTTCTTGCACTTCTTCACATTCTCTTGCATTTCCTGCAATGACAAAATTGATACGGCATTATTTGTTGTGTTGACTGGAGATCAATTAAAGCCAGTGCAGAGGAGAAGGGTAGAGAGGTACTCTCTATGAACATATGGAGAAGAGAAAGGTAGAGAGGTACTCTCTATGAACATATGGAGAAGAGAAAGGTAGAGAGGTACTCTCTATGAACATATGGAGAAGAGAAAGGTAGAGAGGTACTCTCTATGAACATAAGGAAAAGAAATGGTTGTCTTGTAGAAAGGACAGAAGAGTGGGGTACCGGAGAGAGCGCGGTGGTTCCAGGAGCTGGGACAGCGGGCGCTGGGACAGCAGTGGCGGGCTTTATGAGATTCTGAGCAGGGGCCTGGACACGAGCCCCAGCCGTGATGACTGTTGGGCCGGCAGGTTTCGGAGCAGAACTGACCGTCACCACCGGACTCTTCTAACAGAAACACACAGTATCGGCTATGACCACATGCACTGAGCACGAACACTCATAACTCTGCTGCACTGCGAGATCATCTCAGATTAAATTAATACACTGCGCTGATGCTTCCGAAGACCTCTTCTTCAATACATACAATAGTTCCTGGTTACACCATGCACAGATATTTAGCCATACAGGGTATGGCTTACAGTGGTTTTTAAGATCAGCACAGGAATACAGCAGATTTCACACATAAGAATGCAGAACATGGTGATCGATGTTGATGAAAGGAAATTAGTGAAAGAATAAATAACCTGGCTTAAATAAAACAGTGAGGTGAAACACAGTTATGCAGAATGAAAAGATACAGTCTTCATGAAAGGCAGGAAAACAGAATAGGGTTCTCACAGGGACCTGAAGAGCAGGGCTGGCTGGGCTTGCTGCCTGTACCACCTTAGCCTGGGCCGGTGGAATGGGGCGGATGGCCGGCGAAGTTGCTGCTGGCTGCAAGGTGAGAGAATGGCCAAAATGACAACAAGAAGCTAACACTTTATCTACCATCAAGAAGAAGCTTACTCCTGGACTATGGCAGACTACAGCACTGCGGTTTAACCGCAAAGCTGATCTGGGTCTGGAAAACCAGCCACATTCATCCCCTCAATGATATTTCAGGAATCGGTTAAGCACGATATTACAGATGTAGGACCGCGTAACATGCTACTCATATACCTGGGCCACTGAAGTGGTGACCCTAAAGGTAGTTGCTGTGGTTGGGGTTGCCGGCCTGGGGGACAGCGCAGGTTTATTCTGATTCTGAGCCTTGGCCTGGGCCAGAACCTGCTGAGGAACCAACACCAGCTGGCCAGCTTCTGTCCGAACCAACACCATCCCTAAAGGAGAGACAAAGAACGTCATGAGGACGTCACTGATGAAAGTGAAAGCAAACAGAGGCCGCTTGGTAACTTTTCAGCACAGACTGGCTTGTCAAGTCATTTCAATCAGTTAAAAAAACAGACATATGTCTTACAAGTATGTAAGGATGTGAGGCGTACCGGTTAACAAGTGAGAGCAGGAGTATGAAGTTACCCAGAGTATGATATTTAACATAGTGGCAAAACAGTTATGCTGCTTTAGTAGTGCACTTAGAGATGGAAACACCAGAAGCCAATTTGAGTCTATTGTTATTAGTGCTACTTCTAAACCATTAACATTACCACATCCACTACTACATCCACTACTACTACTACTACTACAAGATGATATTTACATCCTTAGTCCATATAATGCCTATAGAACTGAATATATATCACAGCATCTTTTTGTTTAGGTCACCCACCCATAAGTTAATTTATATCTGCATGTTTAAATTCCTATATATTCTTACGAGGCCAAAACAGTATAGCCTTTAAAGACACACGTATGGGATGCCGAATGGCAAACCACCTGCATACTCCTCTTTGAACAGCATGAGGCATTTTGCCTTTCTTTATCATATTTCAAAACAGCTCAGCAACACTTTCAATAAGTCACCAAGTCTTTACCTGAGGCTCCTTTAACCTCTCTTGATTGTAAAAGGTACAAGACTTGGCACACTTACCCTGAGGTATGGTGAATCCTGGCGGTAACTGAATAGTGGTCTGCTGTTGGGGCCTGACAGTGATCTGGGGCGCCACGGCCCTCGGAGCTACAGGTACCCCGGGCCGCTGGGGTACCGCCGCAGTGGCCACCACCGGCGCCCCAGTGGCCACCACTGGCACCCCGGTGCCAGGCCGTAGCAAGCCCGCAGGCTGCCCAACAAGGCTGCCCTCCGGTTTCACTAGGACTGAGGGAGTGCTTGCCACTGGAAGAGAGGCGTTCGCTTGCATGCTGCCTGCAGGTACGGTGACCGGCACAGGTGGAGAAGGGTGCAGGCCCACAGGGCTACCAGCAAGCTGGTTGGGGACAATGGTTTTAATCTGGGCTTGTGGGCTGGCCTTCACTAAAGTAGCATTCGCATTTGAAAACGCCACAGTCGAGGCCGGGACAGCAACAGCAGCAGTTCCGACACCCTGTGCGGGCAACACTGCGACTTTGGGGTCACTTCCATTGGGCACAACGTTTGGAGGTCTGTGCAGTGCAACGGCAGGGGCCCCCTGACTACCTGACGGATTAGCAGGTTGGGACAACATATGATCAGGCTGAGCAGACACCAGAGGACCATTTGTGCCATTAGAAGAGGCCATGTTGCCGTTCTCGGTACCCAAACCAGAGCCAGAGGCACCAGCACTCACACTGGTTTGAGCTCCAGCTCCAGCAGTGGGAGCAGAGGCAACAGCAGGAGAGTTAACAGTCACTGTCCCACTGCTTCCACTCTCACTAGGCAGGACTCTGGAGGAAACGGTCCGTATGGCAGACGATATGTGATTAGTGTGAGGGAGAGGATCTGTAGGAGGTGATGGTGACGATGATGATGGTGCTACAACTGCTGCGTCACTTGAACAGTTCGCTGAAGTTAGAAGTCCCGCTGCAGGCTTTGCCTTCCCGAGGGACTGCAAGCGACTCGCCGCCGCAGAAGTGCCCACCAGCACGGAGCCCGGAGCCGCGTTTACAGAGGCCGAGATCCCCTCGGAGCCGTTTTCCCGAGCGCCGCCGACCTCCAGCTTTGGCTCGGCTCTCTGGAGTCCCGAGCGCCGCCGGTCCGCCTGAGCGGGCTGCGACTGTCCCAAGTTGGGATTTTGTGCTTGCGGCGGCCCGGAGCGTCTCCCGTCGCCCTGCGGAGCTGCAGAGTCGTCTGGCCCACCAAGCTGCGATTCTAAAGAGCCTACGAGGTCGCTGACTGCTTTCTCGTCCACGTCTGAGTAAAGCATGTCTTCCAGCGGATCGGGGACGCCCGCCATCTTCGGATCTTCGGACGCATTGTGGGAAAACGAGGTGACGTCATGTTTCATGTTCGCGCGCGTCGACTATTTTTTTTAAGATGGCTTTTTAAAAAATCTAATATTGCCAGAAAAAATCGTCACTATTTTTTTCAACATTTTAAAAATAATTTAAAAAATAACAATTAAACTTCCACCGGGTTTCCTCACGAGGTCACGACGCAAATAGGCATTTCTTTAGCCTCGGTGAACACATTAAACAGGACTTCCGCCGACAGTGACTCTTGCGAGCGCGATACATTTCTATTTAGAAAGTACACATTATTAAACACAAAATTTTCTCTTTAATTATAAAAAATGTTGTTGTAGTTTTTTTTTACAGTATATCTGCGCATCGTTACCTAAAAGAGCTTGCACGTACGAACACACCCGCGTCCCTCACCACGTGCAGGTCACGTGGTACGTAACCCACCAATAGGGTTGAGATTCGTGTTGTTGCGGCTTGTTGGAATGGAAACGAAAGCGAACCGTTATTTCTTCAGTGTTTACTGTCTGTAGAAAACGGTAAGTAACGTTAATTAACGTTTTAACTTTGCGGAAATATAGCTAACCTGGGCCGAGTTGTTTTTAAAGCAACTTTTTTTGGCCTTTGTTGTGTTCTGTCAGCAAACGCTTAACGTAGCTAGCTAGTTAGCTTGGTTAGCATAGCGGGTTAGTTCACAGGCAACAGGACGACATGCGCTGTTTACACGGGTCCCTTCTGCTGTCCTGAGGGCTGTTTAAACCAGAAGGTCGCGGTAACTCAGGCAAGTCAGTTTTAATTGTGTAAATATTTCGAGGTTTGTATGCTATATTGCTAAGCGGGTAGTGAGACATTAAAACTCATTCAGCCATTAGAAGGTGTCGTTCTAATTTTCCTACAACGAAGCTCTATTTTCACTTTACTGAAAGACTGAACTGTAACAGTTATGTAAAAGGGTGTTTACTTTGGGAGTAAGGCAACGATCAGTGATCCTTAAAAGCATTCGCACTAATTTTGTCATGCTTAAAATGATGAGTTAAGTTTCTTGTGCTTGGAAACAAATAGTGAAACCTGTTATTTTATACAGGCCCTTCCAAGACTGTGAATTTCTGTTTGTCAGTTTGATTTTATTTTACATAGATGTTATTGCAGGTCTTAAACGTTTGAGCAGTTTCACTGCAGGCTTCTATAGTCTGCACCTGAAATAGATTCCTAAGTTCATGATCCCATCAGTAAACACAAGCTCACTAACACCACTGAAGAACAGCTGAAGACCATTTGATGGTTCTACCCCTGTGCCTTACACCAGCCTCTGTGCGGTCTAGATAGAATTCGACTCCAGGCTCTCTCTATACAAAGAGTTGGCCACCAGTTTCATGTTAAGTTAAAAAATATATTCCCTATGAAATTTGTGTTGTGTTGTTAAAGGTTTTATGAAGCAACCAAAAATAAATAAATATATAAATAATATATAAATATATGTTAATGTCCAGTGACCACTTTAATTAAATGTCTAATACGGCACATCACATTTCAGTAACAGAGTACATCCAAAAACAATTTCCAAAAACGTTTATGTGGGTGGCATAGAAGGACAAAGTTTGTTTTCTGATTTCTCCCTGATGCTCTGTTTCCACCTCAGCATTGATTTGTTAAACTGTTGGTTTGACATGATGGAGAATTGATTAGCCAAACCAGATATTAGAAAACACTCCAAATAATAATGAGCTTCCTCAAGGAGCGCTTTGGAAATGGTTCAAACAAAAGCTCTCATATACATAAAATCAGCACTTTGTATTTAATATTGTTTGTATCTATATTTATTTAGCTTTTTAAATATGTTTTTCTCAGTTGCTTCAAGTTTTTCCCCAGTGCTGCATGTATGTACCTACACACTGCAGTGCACCTGCCGCTTGCCAAGCCTTCTACTTCACGGTCTGCTGCATTGAGCATTGTTCAATGTAAATAGTTTAACTAATTTAATTAGATATTTAAATCATATTAGACTTCCTCTAAACTTTGTTCTGTATACTGTAAGCCCTGGAAACTGTATTCACTTGACTGTGTCTCTCTCTTATCAAACAGGCGCTGACGACAGCATGGCCACGGCACAGTCAACGTTAATGGTCGCTGTGTGCATCCTGATGATAACAGAACTGATACTGGCCAAAAAGGACTATTATGATATTTTGGGTGTACCTAAAGATGCCACCGAACGTCAGATTAAGAAGGCTTTTCACAAGCTTGCCATGAAATTTCATCCAGACAAGAACAAGAGCCCTGATGCTGAGGCAAAGTTCCGGGAGGCAGCGGAAGGTAAGGAGTTGAAATTCGTTGCAGTTTGTGCTTTTCATTGTAGCCAGTGTTGGCGTGAGAAAGTTGCTGAGTTGCAGTTCTTTAGGACATGACTCAACGGGACATGAAATCATGGCCATTATTCAAGTGGCAGTTAATTGATCTACCGCATAAACAGTCCCCAGTGATGCCAAAATCTAGGCGGGTATTATGTCTGTACAGAAAGCCATCTCTATGGTATGTTCTACAGTTAAGGATGTCCTCACACCGTACTGTTAACCAGAAAATTTGCACAAGCAGGCCGAGGGCTAAACTAGGCGGCGATGAACTTTCAGATGGTAATGTTGATGGTAAAGTTAATGCCAGATTAACTTTTTGACATTTAACAAGGAATATTCACCACTGCACTTTCAGACACATTATTTTTGCATTATGGTATGCACCATGCAAATAATATTAAGTCATATTAAGTTGGCTCAACATGGCCAATAGGATTTTCATATTTGTAGAGTATTTATTGTGTGGAATGTTTAGATGATGTAGGCTACTGATGTTTTTATTGTATTTATTTTGCTGCAGTCGTATATTTATATGAATAAGTGTTATATTTCTCTGTAATGCTAATCCAGGCAGGTCTAGTCCCAATTTCTGTTTTATAATTGTTCATGTAGTGACATTAGCAGATATATGACCAATGTCACATGCTGGCTTCAGCACACAAACCCCTAATCCTTAGACCCCTAGAAAGAATTGATGCATCCTGTGAAGTGAATTTTAGGTAACACTGTAGTTCATAAGTAGTTCATTAGTAGATGCTAAGTCCGCCTTTGACTGACAGTTGCCTAAATATCTGTTAAAAGTACATGAACCAGAATTTGAGTCTGATAGATTGTATTACTTGCGTCCATTACCTACTCCTGCACCTTCCCCCTACCGTAATATTGATGATCATCAAAGGAAAATGTGACTAAATTTTATCCTACAAAACATTTAGAAAATAAATGCATGCCAGCAGCTTTACTCACATTCAGGTCAATGTTTTATAAATTATTCCTACAAAACAGTCTGAATTCTCTTCTCCATTTGCCTTTTTCAGCTTATGAAACTCTCTCGGATGAGAAAAGGAGGCAAGAGTACGATCAGTTAGGACACGGTGCTTTCTCCAGCGAAGGCATGAGAGGCGGAGGCCAGTACTTCCACCAGACCTTCGATTTTAACTTCGACGACATGTTCCGAGACTTCGACATCTACAGCCAGAACAGACATGCCCGGCCAAAGCGGCACTTTGAGGACCATTTCAGGGCTCACCAGCAGGCCCACAGCCGCCACAAGAGGCACTTCCAGGGGGGAGTTGGCACAGGGATCTTCGAGGAGCTTTCCGATGACATGGAAAGAATGTTTACATTCGACAGACACGCCAAGCGGACTGAGAGCAGGTTTCACGGCACAGCCAAACAGCACTGCAGGACTGTGACTCAGAGAAGGGGGAATATGGTGACCACCTACACAGACTGTACCTCTTCTTAAGCTCTAGAGTGGATTATAACCACAAGCATCCACCAGCCATTCTTTAGCTGTGTGTGTTCAGCTATAGTAAAGCTATTTTTGTTTTTTACTAATTTATTAACTTGCTGTGGTGAGTGTGGTGAGTAAAGCTCAATCTTGTTCTAAGTGAACAGATTATGACAAGGAGCACTTTTAGTTTTTGGTCTCATTTGGTGATAACTGACATTACCAACTTTACCTTGCAAAGAATGTGCTGCTCTTTGAATTAGAAAACAAGCTGTACTTTGTGATTCCTCATTTGAAACCACTATTGGTTTAGAAAACCATGAAAAGAGTGACAAATGTTTTGTAAGTGCAGAAAAAGAAATCGAACTACATGTAGGAAGTAAAGCAACAGTAACAAGCAAAGCTCTGGAGTAATAACTGCTGTATATTCTTGATACCTGTGTAGTACGATATGTTTCCTTCATATGTTCACTCAAAAAGGTCAGGTTAGACGTGCAACAGATGTTCCCATGTGATCCAGATAAAATCCAGGGTAAGATCATATATCTGAGCGTAAAGTTATCCGGATAAGATCTTCTATGTAAGACCCCATTTTTGCATCCGTGGTCAAGCAGATTTTCTGGCTGTGACTGTAGTAGCTAATTTCGGAAAAAGAACTCTCAGTATGAATTACTGAATCCCAGATTGATACCACATTTGTGGAGCTAAACATGTACAGTCTCCACATGAACACAAACATCTAAGTAATCGTTGTCAGTGTGGAGGTAATATGTCAAACAGAGTGCACCCATGTAGAAACAGGTAAATGTTGGTAGCTTTTAGTTTAGCTATTGCTTCTAAGTTGTAACTTTTTGTTTTCCCATTCTCATTATTTCAGCCTTTTTCAGATTTGTGGTGAATTAAGGTGTGTGTACCAGCCCGTTTTTGGGGTTCGTCTCATCTTAATAAGCAACACGTGACCCATCAACACTCTGTGTTAACAGGTAGCTGTTAAAGTGAGCCGTGTTCGTGTTACATATGTAAAGGTTATCAGTGTAGTGGATGCTTGTTGAAAGCAATACTAACCTTGATTTTAACTTCAGACGGTGTGAGGGCAAACACTTTAAGACTCAAAGGTACAGAAATAATGATTTAGATTTAAATGATATGGAGTTTGGCAGTAGTTTCTCATTTTGTTTTGGTTCTGCCACTCCTTCTGCTGCATCTCAATTCAGCCTGTGTGAACACCGCAAATGTATAATCACAAGAACTGCTGCATAGTTTAAGCGCTTGCCTGAGGCCGTCTTTCACTCCTGTCAACTAGTCTCCAAATCACTGAATATGCATGGAACACTTCAATACCACATACTGATGTGAATGTATGTGTCTAGTCCCAGCTGTGCTCTAGGACAAATCACCTGTTACCTCATTTTTTTGTGTTGAATCATTTTGTTTGTGTTCTTGTGCAATATTTTAAGTCAGCTCTCCTGTTAATACCACTGTTACTCTCTGGCCTTCTTGTTTTCCGGTTTGACTTCAGCTGACCCATCAAGCACTTTCATTTTTATAATCCTATGGATGATACTTAAATGACTGTAAAACCCAGATGTGTGATGTAATGTACTGGGGTGAAATAAATGGTGCAAAAATGCAACATCTGAATCGACTCCCTAACTTTCCCAGGTACGAGATAGGTAGCAGGTTCCATACAGAACTGCAGTGGAACGTTCATCAGCATAGGAACTTACATTTATTTGATGCTGCACTTCCCTTTATCCCTTTATGTGAATAACACCAAAACACCACCAGTACATGAAATTAAGCCCAAATATAAATGACCTTCTTAATGTGAGTGACACATTGAGGTAAAGTAAAAGTAAAAGGAAGTCTGCAGTAAAAACTGAGAAAAGAACAGGTTCGTAAAAATAAATACTTAGATACATGTAACAAGTAAAACCCATTTCTGGGAAGAAGATAAATGATTTCCGTACATGTGTTCAATATTCCATCTTCGTCATACGTAGAGAAAACAAAGGCCACAACAATCTTGAAATATTTGTTTTACTCCGGCTGCTGTGCCGCAGAGACTGAGCGCAAACCCGGAAATGTAGTTCACCTTGGAATTAGTCCGCAGCAGTTATCGCCCTACAAAAACTACAAATCCCACAGTTGCGCGCGGGAGAACCTGTGCGCAGTTGTTGCCCGGACCGGGCGGTTAAATGGTGGCACTGTGAGGGACATTGGATGACTTTGTACCGTTTTGGCAGTCTGATTGACTAGCAAGTCCATTCATTTAAACAGTCGGCGATTGCCAACACAATGGAGGCCCTTATTCCGGTCATTAACAAGCTTCAGGACGTGTTTAACACAGTAGGGGCGGATATTATCCAGCTCCCGCAGATCGCTGTGGTCGGAACGCAGGTAAGTTAACGATAGAGATTCCACTTTGGTTAGCGCTAGCAGGCTAACAGCGGTCAGTGGCTGTCCCTGCTCAGCTAATGAGTGATTCCACTGCTTTGATTATAAGACCTACTGTAATTTGGAGCAGAAATAAGGAAAGGAATAATGTAAACAAATAGGGCGTTCGCTATTAGCTGCTTAAACTAGGTGTAGCCAGCTAACGTTAGCTAAGAAGCTAACTAGTTCATTTAGAGAAGCTTGCTTAGTTTGACTGTCAGTTTCTGCCTTTCTGTCTTGATTAGTTATTGTTTGCCTCGCTTAACGTCCACATCGTTGTTCGCCCTTCCTGCAGTTGTTGGCTTTCACATCATCACCTGTTCTCGCATGGAAAATGCGCATCATCGGTTTAAGTTTACTGAATGCAGTGGCTAATATGAGCTGACTGGACAGAGCTGGGAATAATGTGGCACGGCTAAACTTAGAGACAGGCTGCTTATGACAGATCGAAATGGGTGAAACAGCTGCTTAACTTACTTTGAGTGCCTAAAACAAAAGACTGAGAGAGAAGATAACCATGGAAGTAAAGTCTGTCCCTATTAATTTACTATTGTTCCTGTAAGCAGTTCAGAATAATAAACCTCACAGCCATAATCATACACAGTAGAGACTTATCAGTATGTGTATCTGTGGATGCTGGGACACGTACAAATGCAGATTTAAGTTTATTTATGTAGCACAGGGTTAAATGTGCTTTATAGAGGAATACATATATGTGTAATTATAGGATGTCACAATGATTGGTCCATCATACTGATGTTGTAAATGCTTATATGTTATTTATATATGGTAACTATGGTTACTAAAGTATAGTTCCAGCATCATATTCTCAGCATCATGTTTAAGGGTCCCTGGAGGCTGTATTTTTACGTAACTACCACCACACGGAAAACACATCTGTGCCCTATAGGCTACTACTGCTGTTTCTGTTGGGTTTAAAAAGAGCTCTTATTTGATCTAACAAGACTTTCACTGGTCAGTTAATAGGATCTGTCCTTCTAACTTTGCATCCAAGCACAGGAGTCACAGTAACACAAGGACAGTACAGTGTTAGGAAGCTGTCTGGACAGCTTAACAGCTGGATCTCTGCCAGTGCGAGCTCTTTGTGCCTGATCAAATCATGCAAAATACTTGACCATCAGGTGTCGAGAGTAAGCATGTGCTTATAGTACAAAACAAAAGCTGAGTCATGTGATTTATTGAGGCAGTGCAGAGTTTCTGATTTCTAAGGCAACAGTTCTACATCTGAAAACATGATGCAGGGTGATACGACTTTCATTTATACATGGCTGATATGATTGACACATGCAGCGAGTAAGTCGTACGTGTCTGTTTGCGCTAAACCCCACAAAAATCAGGCTGATATAAGAACACAAAGCCTAACATGGTTGTCTTTCAGTTTCGAGCACTAAGCAGGTGGTTTTGAGGGTGGCGCAGGTGAGATGTTTTCTTGGTCAAATGCCAAACAATATACACTCATCTAAAGAATAGCTGCACAAATAGCTGTACCCAGAATTAATCAACCAACAGGAATGAAAGTTGGTTGGTAGGTTTTGCATTGTGAGACATGTGACCGTTACGACAACTTACCTTAACACCACGGCAGTGTTGTCAAAGACTGCAATGGTGTGGTGCCAGACTGTCATAGAATGGCAGTGGGTCATCTTCAGTGACAAGTCCCGCTTTTGTCTTGGAGACAACCAGTGAAGCCGTGTATGGAGTTGCATGGTCCGATGGACGGTTTGTTGTCATGCGTCACATGTCTAGAAGGCCTGGTGTCATTTCACTCCTCCTCCTCCACTACTGCAAATCTGCAGGAACTGTGGGAGGATATTCGAGCTGCATGGGATGGATTACCACAGGACACCATTAAGAACCTCTACAATCCATCCTGAGATTGGCACCTTGCGTTAGCAAACATGGCGGCCCAACACCATACCGAGAGATGCTACTTCTGTATGTGTAGCTCAGTAAATATTCCCCATATCAGTCTAAATTTATCATCATGTATTGTTCCTTTACCGGTGACCTTTATCTTCCTTTCCAATAGCGCTGCAATCCCACACTTCCTTCTAGGTGTAATGATTTTTTTATTTTTTATTTTAATAGACTTCCTTTAAATAAAGCAGTGGATGTGGCTTAAATCAGAATCACTTCAGCTGCATCCAGAAACCCTGAATGTTTCTGCTGTTGGCACCATTTTGTGGCACTGGGAGGAAATGGTGGTTTATTTAGCACTTATGTGTTCCTAATATTGTGACCGCTTTATTTACAGAGCAGTGGGAAAAGCTCTGTTCTGGAGAGTCTAGTGGGCAGAGATCTTTTACCCCGAGGGACGGGCATCGTCACACGCCGACCGCTCATCCTGCAGCTGGTGCACGTGGACCCGGAGGACCGCAGGAAGACCAGTGATGAGAACGGTACACACGCATCCTCTGGTCTGTCATTCGTGTCTGAGTGTGTCGCATAATTACAAATGGGCCGAATGCGTCAACTCCCAGTGTCTGATTAGCGCAGTTGGGGTCAGGCCAGGACTTGTGAGCAGCAACCTGTCACAACAACAGGGCTGCCCTGCTGTGTGCTTTCTCTCTTCCACCCACACAGCGTTAGAACAATTCCTGAAACATTCCTCTACCTTATCGCAGCAGTGCCGCGAGTGACTTCATTGTGACCTGAGTAGAATCAAAAGCATGTAGCTCTACCTGTGAGCCAGTTGTGTTGCTGCTAACCTCTAATTTATACCAGGAGAATCCAGCGGGATGTTGTGAACGTTGTTCCCATCAGCATTCGGGTCATTGGCTTGTGCTGCGGCCTCTAGAGACTGCATTGCTGTATGGAGATACAGGCAGGCTAACCCTGTTTCCTCTGTCGTCTCTCTTTAACCGCAGACCCCAATGCCTGGAAAAATGGACGCCTTTATAAAGGTCTCCTTTTCCTTGTTCCTTGTCCTTCTGTTTGTGTTGAGCAGCTTCCGTCTAACCGTTTTATTTTGCCCTCATATTGATTTTGTTGCCTACTTTTTTATTTTTTTATTTTTTTTTACTAGCATTTTGTTTGAAGTGCCAGTAAATGTAGGTAACCTCAGTCACCGTATGTACAGAGACACAAGATCTCTAAATCATACTGGATTTAAAGCAGTAGTTTAGCCATGAAACAGCTGTTCACCTGGCTGTGAAGTAAGTCCATCTGCCTGGGGTGTTTGGTGTCTGAAGTCTGGGGATTCAGTTTTAGCCATAATGTATTACTGTAGAGAAACTTACTAACCATCCAAGACCCAAATGTGTTCTGCACAAATAGAACCATTTTATTTACCGTGCTCTTCAAACTTCTGCTCCCTATCAACACTACTCTAAACCATTTGGTACGTTTCTCAACTGTGTTTACATATTTACCAGGTGCAGGGAAAGTCTACAGTGCCCCATGCAATCCCATTCCACAGACTGTTTAACAATTCTATGTATGTATGTACAGGGGTGGGACAATGAAACTGAAACACCTGTCATTTTAGTGTGGGAGGTCTCATGGCTAAATTGGACCAGCCTGGTGGCCAATCTTCATTAATTGCACATTGCACCAGTAAGAGCAGAGTGTGAAGGTTCAGTTAGCAGGTAAGAGCACAGTTCTGCTCAAAATACTGCAATGCACACAGCATTATGGGACATACCAGAGTTCAAAAGAGGACAAACTGTTGGTGCACGTCTTGCTGGCGCATCTGTGACCAAGACAGCAAGTCTTTGTGATGTATCAAGAGCCACGGTATCCAGGGTAATGTCAGCATACCACCAAGAAGGACGAACCTCCACCAGCATCACGTAGTGACCTGGCCACTATCCTGCAGGAAGAATGGCTTAAAATCCCTCTGACCACTGTGCAGGACTCGTATATGTCATTCCCAAGACGAACTGACGCTGTATCGGCCGCAAAAGGACCTACACCATACTAATAAATGATTGTGGTCTAAAACCAGGTGTTTCACTTTCATTGTCCAACGTATGTCTGTATGTCTGTATGTATGTATAATGGGCAGAAATGTGGAATCGGATTCTGTGCCATAGCCCATCCCTGCCCTCACCGGACAGAAGACAGGAACCGCCCTAGACAGGTTGACAACCCATCATTGGGTAAACATTCATAAACGCTCACCAGCGCACACACACACCTTTGGCCTGATGTAGTATCTTCAAATTCACCTGACTACATGTCTAAAACTGGAGCACTCACACAGATAACCCACACAGATGCGGGTTTCGGTCCCCCCCGCTAAAACAGTACTGTGCTTTTGTAGATTTCTAGGTCAGAATGTCAGTCTGTCATCGAGTCAGAATGCACGTCTGTTTGAGCTTACAGCTACATTAGCCTTGTACCATCGGTGCCAACCTGAAGGAGCAAACTTGAGACGCCTAACATGTCAAAGCTAATCAACGACATTTGAGGGGGAGGGGCAGCATGTACAAGTTTGATTTCTGGTTGAACTATTGCTTTAAAGTCCAAAGCGGATTAGATCAGTTCTATTTATTTAGCTGGTAAGTATGAAGCCTTTAGGTTAAATCAAAAGGGGGATGATTCCTGTAGGGGTCCCAGAAAGTTTATCCCCCTTGTAAATTCACCTAATCGATGTGCTTTTAGCTCACTAACTGTCATTTCCCTATAGAAGTAACCTGCTTCAGCAGAACATGAATGTGCGTGTGCTTAAGCAGGGAATCGGAGGCTCATGCTAGAATGCTTGGTCCACCAGTAACACACTGTGCTTGGGTTTGTTTCTGTTTGACATCATTTGCTGAATTTCTGCTTGTATTCATTTGTTTTTGGTTATCGGATGCTTTGAAGGATTTGTTTCTCCAAAGATGGACATAAAGTGGCGGGTCGCTGGCTGCATTACTGCTGAATGAACAAACTGATTGTCCCTAAAGCTCTGCTTCACAAC
Organism: Prochilodus magdalenae; assembly: GCA_024036415.1. Taxonomy (NCBI): domain Eukaryota; kingdom Metazoa; phylum Chordata; class Actinopteri; order Characiformes; family Prochilodontidae; genus Prochilodus; species Prochilodus magdalenae. Next base: position 208,758 of record JAMWET010001379.1, on the reverse strand, counting down.
CCCAGTTCATTGTTTTACATGATCACTGATGCAGCCCATTAAGAGACTGGCAAGTAGAGGTTGAGATGGACTGGCTGTACAAAGGGTCATCAGTGCTGGGATTGGAACCACTGCTCTGGAGACACAGTTTGGGATGTTGCACAGATCTGAAGCGCACTGTGTTGAAGAACAGTAGAAGTAACCCTGTCTATTCGTTATGCTCTTTCAGGTGTGGAGGGTGAAGAATGGGGCAAATTTTTACACACCAAGAACAAGGTATGTGTCTGAGTGATTACATCTTTGGTTTATTCAAGGGCAGCATATTAGTTGATAGAAATATTTGGTCTTAAATATTAATCTAATATTGAATTAGCTTGTGCATTAAACCATGATCATGTGAATACCAATGATGCTACAATATGGCCGAAAGTATGTGGACAATCCACAAGCGTATTAAACCAAGCACAAAGCCGTGCAGTCTGGGTCAAACTGAGGAGCTTGGTTTCACTCTCATAGGATGCCATCTTAGCCACAAGTCCTGCTAGGTCTGCCCTGGTCAACTGTAAGTTCTGTTATTGCATGTGCCGCCATTAGACTCTGGAGCAGTGGAACCTGGAGTAATAAATCATACTTCACTCGCAGTCTGATGGGTGAATCTGGATTTGGTGGAGAACAGTACCTCCCTGAGTGCATAGACCCGACAGTAAAGTTTGGTGGAGGAGGGATACTGGTGTGGGGTTGTTTTGAGGTTGGTTTGGTTTGATTGATTGATTACAGTCAAGGGTGATTGTGGCCCTAGGAAGACCGTTCACCATTTGGCCACGAAGCAAGTTTCATTAAAATGTGGTTTAAGGAGTTTGGTGGGAGGAACTCCAGTGTCCTTCGTGGAATCCTGACCTCAACCCCACTGAACACCTTTAGGATGTATTAGAACACTTGATTATTAGGAGTCCAAACTCCTGTCTTAACACCAGTGCCTTGTAAATGCTGTTTGACGAAATGGGACCATTTCCACAGTCATGTTGTGGAAAGCTTCCCAAAAGAGTGAACTGGGGCCAAATCCATATTAATGCTCATGGCTTTGGGATGGAATCATCAAGCTCATAGAAGTATAATGGTCAGGACATACTTTTAGTCATAGTGTATATTGAGTGTATTTGTGTCATCTCAGTGAGTCTTCATCTGGAGGCAAATCATAAGCACGCCCTTTTAGTAAGAGCAGAAAAGAGGATGTAGGCATGCTGGTCTCTCATGGGAATAATGTTCGCAGTGTTGAAGTAACTTAGAAAAACTTGTGTATGTTGTGCCCGCTACTACTGCTACTGTCTGTATGGCTGACAACAGCCATCTTCTCATTTTGCACAGCAAATGGTATACCACTACCTCCATTACACAGACACTAAAGACTCTATTTCCATACTTTCATACTTTATATTGTATATTTGTCTTTATCTGTATAACTCTATCTTGCTTCTGTGTACTTCGTATATCTGCTACTGGATGTCTGAATTTCCCTCTGGGATCAAAAAAGTATCTATCTATCTAATCTAATGATCTGTATGGTGTTTAATGTAGAATCATTAGCAGTGATTAAGAATTCGCACAATGCATTGGGTGCCTTAAATATAAGTTCTATTATATATGTATCACAATGTGATGCTAATTGTGGAAGAAATTGCTGTTTTTTATTTTTATTTATTTTATTTTTTTTACAGATTTACACAGATTTTGATGAAATCAGACAAGAAATTGAAGCAGAAACAGAAAGAATTTCTGGCAACAATAAGGTAAAGACCTGCTGTTAAGAATGAATAGAGCTACTGTTTTTATACGCGCATGCAGCTGCAGGACTGAAACCCCTTTACTGATCTTAAATATCTCTCCCAGGGTATTAGCGATGAACCTATCCACCTAAAGATCTTCTCCCCTCACGTGGTTAACCTCACATTGGTGGATCTGCCTGGTATCACAAAGGTACTCCCTCCAGTAAACGTCAGGGCGCCTTGGTCACCTCTTCTAAACTCTCTGAAATGATGTTTATTGAATTTCTAAGCCTGTGTTTTTGTGACGCCATGCAGGTCCCTGTTGGTGACCAACCCAAAGACATTGAGATCCAGATCCGTGAGTTGATCCTGAAATACATCAGCAATCCGAACTGCATCATCCTGGCAGTCACAGCTGCCAACACAGACATGGCCACCTCAGAGGCCCTCAAAGTGGCCCGTGAAGTTGACCCTGATGGTTTGTGTTTTCTCGTTATCTCGTTCTCTTTCCGCATCTTATTCATCGTTGTCGATCTGTTTCAGCCAATGAGTCAATTAGGAAACTGCTCTGGAGTGCCAAGCAAAAATGACTAAGGATGCCTGATGATGCTGGAATCGTATCACTGCTGATATTTGCTTTAGGAAAATATCAGAATTAGATTGGTGCTTAAATTAGATTAATATTAAATGTATTCTATGCACTCCGGAATAATAGCAGGGTAGGTGACATGGGTTTACAGTGCACAATCTGCTTTGTTTTACTGCAGCCCACTGCTTAATTTAAATGTGCTTTGTTTTATTTGGAACCCTAAACAAATAAATGTTCTAGTACTCTGTAGTGCTATTCCAGGTGGATCTAGTCGGCATCTAGCCGGCATCAGCACAATAGTCCATAAAAAAAAAAAAATCAGCAACAGCAGCCCAAAATTCCCATATCTGTGTAAGTTGGAAATGCAGCTTTGCGTCCTTTTCAAGCTATGGTGTGCTTTTGTTAGGCCGAAGGACATTGGCTGTGGTGACGAAGCTGGACCTTATGGATGCTGGCACTGATGCGATGGACGTTCTTATGGGCCGGGTCATTCCTGTCAAGCTGGGACTAATAGGAGTCGTCAACAGGTAGACAAAAATAACGAAGCCTTCTGATGTTTATTGCTGAATTCGGCACTATAGGCACTGCTGTTGTTTAATGAGTTTGTATGCCGTACACCTTATTCCTGTGCCTTATTCCCCTGGCGAATCCCCCCGTCCTGTTAATCCAGGAGTCAACTAGATATCAACAACAAGAAGTCTGTAGCTGATTCTATCCGAGACGAGCATGCCTTTCTTCAGAAGAAGTATCCTTCCTTAGCCAACAGAAACGGAACCAAATACCTGGCCAGAACTCTGAATAGGTAACAACAGATTGTTTGGCATTCGTTAATTCGTTCATTCATTCATTTCTTAGGAATCATTTTGTTACAGCTGGTCATCTTTCTCCACCCCTCTGTTACGGCTGATATGTTTTGTCCCTCTGTCTTCTCTGTCTTAGGTTGTTAATGCACCACATTCGGGACTGTCTTCCAGAGCTGAAGACCCGTATCAATGTCCTGGCTGCTCAGTACCAGTCTCTGCTCAGCAGCTATGGAGAACCAGTGGAGGACAAGAGCGCCACCCTGCTGCAGCTCATCACCAAGTTTGCTGCAGAGTACTGCAACACTATTGAAGGAACAGCCAAGTACATCGAGACAGCTGAGCTGTGAGTTTTTGTTTTCAGCAAACTCTCCAGAGCCGCTATTGTATTAGTAGCTAGAATCACATGGCTTCAGTATTTTTGGGTGAGGATAGAAATGATTTAAAATGCAACTTTAGATGATGGTGATTTTCTCCAGTGAAGAAGACTAGGCTATTCCCTAATCTGTTTTCTGGAAACCTTTGATGGATAAACATAAGATTGGATGTAAATTCATATAGTCATAAAACTATAATCTGCTGATTCAGATTTATTGTTAAATCTCTGCTGTGTTTCAGCATCATGGGAAACTGCATTTGCCCTGCTTTTATGGGATATGAATTTGATATGATAGTATGTAATCAGTGTTTGAAATTGTATCATACTCTTCCCGGCATGGACATCATGCATTTTGAATGAAGCACAATGCAGGCCAGCCTTTCACCCCATATACTGTTTCCATGTGTCAGTCTTAAAGGTGCGGTTGCAAAACAGTGTAATAAAGAGAGCTTGTAAAATGATCATGTAAAAACAAATTTTTGGCTGCTCTTGGTACATTAAAACACACAAACGTCATAAGTGGACTTCAGGGAGGAAATACAAATTCGGGCGACATGTTCCATATGGAGCCTTTAATGCCTTTTGCCTCCATATTTCAGGTGCGGTGGTGCTAGGATTTGTTACATCTTCCATGAAACGTTCGGAAGGACACTGGAATCAGTTGACCCTCTTGGAGGGCTTACGACCATAGATGTGCTCACAGCCATCAGAAATGCTACGGTGAGTTGGCCTTTTCAGTTTGCCACTGTGTAGAGCTTAAAACATAAATTAGAACCCGACTGGCTGAAAGTGTGGGGTTCCCAGTGTGTCTTATTCAGCACAACTGATTCACAACTGATTGGCATGGGAACCGCAGTAGGGTGAAATGCTTTACTGCCGAAGCTGTTGGGGGAATATACTCTGCATGGAGAGACTGCAGGATGTGGTTTGCATTGCACAACCAGCTGGGTAATGTACCACAAATGCATACAGGGTCCACGTCCTGCCTTGTTTGTGCCAGAGGTGTCATTCGAGCTGCTGGTAAAGAGGCAGGTGAAGCGTCTTGAGGAGCCCAGTCTGCGCTGCGTGGAGCTGGTGCACGAGGAGATGCAGAGAATCATCCAACACTGCAGTAACTACAGCACCCAGGTATGTATATGTCTTGCACACTGACACATGCATGCGTACTTACTCGCCAAAGCCCACCGAGTAGCCTTCAGTTAAATAACATTGTTGTGTCCGGATTCTTTTTTTTTTTGTTTACTGAATGATGTTGGATAATGTGTAGGTGAGCAAACACAAGTGCCCCCCCGCCCCCTTTTAAGAGACAACTTTACACTCTTGCACAGATGATAATGTGATCAATGAAAAGGTTTAGAAACAATCACTGTTAGGTCATTTCAGGTCATTTACTCAGCTGCCACCGGTTTTTGATCTTTCTCTTTTATTTACAGGAGTTACTGAGGTTTCCTAAGCTCCATGATGCCATTGTTGAAGTGGTCACATCACTCCTGAGAAAAAGGCTTCCTGTCACAAATGAAATGGTGGGTTTTTCGTTTTACTTTGCCAGTACACAGGCGAAGTAGGCCTAAAGGAGGAAAGCACTTATCGTACAGTTCTGTGGTTGATCTTATTTTCTGTAGCGCTGAAGTGAGAAATTGAAATAGTCTGACTCCTCTTTTTTTTTTTTTTTTTTTTTTTTTTAAACCTGGAGCTTTATGAAACACTACGAGTACTTTCCTAATAGCCAAAATCACAATATAAATAATATTACTGGCTCTCTAATGAGCCAAGTAGAGATTTGTAAATGTATACACACAATATGATAAACTGCAGTGTGCTGAAAAATTTCGTATTTAATACGTGTTGACTTACAGGGGTTGGACAATGAAACTGAAACACCTGTCATTTTAGTGTGGGCGGTCTCATGGCTAAATTGGACCAGCCTGGTGGCCAATCTTCATTAATTGCACCAGTAAGAGCAGAGTGTGAAGGTTCAGTTAGCAGGTAAGAGCACAGTTCTGCTCAAAATACTGCAATGCACACAACATTATGGGTGACATACCAGAGTTCAAAAGAGGACAGATTGTTGGTGCACGTCTTGCTGGCGCATCTGTGACCAAGACAGCAAGTCTTTGTGATGTATCAAGAGCCACGGTATCCAGGGTAATGTCAGCATACCACCAAGAAGGACGAACCTCCACCAGCATCACGTAGTGACCTGGCCACTATCCTGCAAGAAGAATGGCTTAAACTCCCTCTGACCACTGTGCAGGACGCAGTATATGTCATTCCCAAGACGAACTGACGCTGTATTGGCCACAAAAGGAGGCCCTACACCATACTAATAAATGATTGTGGTCTAAAACCAGGTGTTTCAGTTTCATTGTCTAACCCCTGTATTTTCATTCAAGAAAATGAACCAAATATAATTTGACCATGGGTCAAGCTTTTATGTACAAATATATTATCTCTGACCAATGAAAAACCTTAATCTCTGTTTTTGTAAATTGCTTTTATGTATTATGTGTTTATGCATTAAATGTATGTATGTATAGCAGCTGCTGTTTACATTGTGTAAGAACTGTAGGATAAATGGGCCAACACTGGCCTAAAATTGCTTGGGGAAAAAATTCTGGTTCCATTGACTTGCCCTCTCCTGTAAAGTTGGAGATGCTTGTTTTTCTTTAGGCAGTGATGAAATACTAGCATGCTAATTACTTTTATTAATGGATGTTGTTATTAATAGATTTTGTTCTGTTGCAGGTTCACAACTTGGTAGCTATTGAGCTGGCGTACATCAATACAAAGCACCCGGATTTTGCTGACGCCTGTGGACTCATGAACAACAATATTGAGGTTGTTTTTCTGTTCTGAATAATAGTTTTGTGACGGCACGTTATTTAAAGTGTGGTAATGTTTTATGGGCATCATTTGAATCGTGATTTGATTGGTTTTGTACAGGAGCAGAGGCGGAACAGGATGAGAGAGCTGCCCTCAGCTGTACCGCGTGATAAGGTAGCATACTGAATCATAGATCCTATACTTAAGTAGCCGATGCTTAGCGGGGGGATTCCTGAACATCTCTGGTTCTTCAGCTTGGTGTCTGTGGTCACCATCCCACCTGGAGGTCTGCCTTCCTGAACGTTTCACCTTCAGCCCGAACATCATCTGATGCAAGCACTTCTTCTATATGCAGTAATTGGTTGCATTAAGGGTGCAAGGGCTGGGGCTGAACCCTGCAGGAAGGTGGGTTTCCAGTGGGAGGGCTGCTGTACCACTTCGATACCTACTTTTTGTTTGTCCCTTGAAAGAAGTCTTTTCATCTGTTTCTCTTCTCCTTTTTTTCCGAATGACGGGCATCTAATGTCAAAATTAGATTTAGACCCAAGACCCCAAGATAGGCTGATCAGTGCTCTAACAAATGGCTCAGTCTTCCTCTGCCTCTTTCTCTGTAGTCTCTGAAGGGACCCGGTGGTCAGTCTCTGTCCCCCAGTGATCAGCCCCAGGCTGAGGGTGATGCCCTCAAGGTGTGTGGCACACACTAGTTGTGTGGGCATGGCATGGCACTGACCCCCAATCCCTCACCCTTTCGCTTCCTGCCCCTTTCTCTGCAGCAGCTCAACTGCATGGCCACTGAATACTAAGCCAAACGCAGCCTGTGAGCTTTCTGTTCTGGTTTGCTCCTTTCCTGCCAAGATACCACCCAGAGTATCCTGGTTTTGTTCTGTTAGGAGATGCTTCTGGGTTTTTTTTCCAAGCCGTTTGCATGCTGAACATGAGCTGGTCTCTCTGCCACATAAAAATGACAGCAGTAAGTTGTATTGAGAAACTAAATTATCTTTTGTGTGCTTATTTGTTTGTTGAGATTATGCTGCTGTGAAAGACCACCTGAAACCCATATGCTAATTGCACAGAACCGGCCTGTAGGTCTGTTTCAGACACCTGTGTTCACTGTTTCTCATGCTACTTCCAACTGCAGTTCTCATGTGTTTATAAAGAGACGCTGGTATTTTTCCCTTCCTGAATTATTTTGGTACCTGACCCTTCAACCCAACACCCACAGATACTATCTAATGCACTAGCCCAGTGTTTCTCAACCCTGTTCCTGGAGGCACTCTGCCCTGACCTCACAACACTCCAGATGCAACTTAACAGCTCATTAGCAAGCGCTTTCAGAGTTGCAGGGGGGGCATGTTAAAGAAGGGAACCCACTAAAATGTGCAGGGCCTCCAGGACCAGGGTTGAGAAACGCTGCACTAGACTCAAGGAGAATGCATGCCTCAGGTTCCTGCACACTGTTTTTGTGAGTGGAGGTTGGGACAATAGGTCAACTGCACATCAAAACAGAACGTAATTATTTATGAATGGTCTTTTACAGGTAATGAATTTAAAACATCACACAGACCATTTTTCTGAACATTCTTACTATTCAATATACTCATTCCAAATTTGATGAAAGAAACACATGCCAAAAAGGCTGGAACACAATTTTGTGAAATGGTTGACTTTACATAGGTACACAGGTTAATAGGTAAGTGTTGTCAGGATTAGAGGGAGAACTGGTATCACGGTATGTACATGATCCTATATAGGATACAATTTTTAGCAAAATGGTCATAGTACCACCTCTCTATCACCAGTCTTTACTTGTAAACTGTGTATTACAAATTTGAGAATGCAGCATCACACGACATCAGCATTTTCTTTTACCCTTAATAACGACTGAGTGTAGAACCAGCTTTTATAAAAGGCTCTGTGGTCACGTCCTAAAACTGTCTTGTGTGAATAGTCCAACAGTGTAGGAACGGCTCCCAACACTTGAACGCAAGGATCTACAATCCATAACATTATTACAGGATTCGGTGAATCTGGACAAATCTCTGTGAATGAAGGGCTGAGGATATTCAGTCCTTCAGACGGTACTGGACTAAACACCAACATGCTTCTGTGGTACAGCCACATGGGCTCGCACAAACTCTCGTCAGCAAAAACAGTTCACAAGACGTCACAAGCGGAACCATATCAACAACAACCAGAAATGTCCCCCAATGTCTTTAGGCTTAAGCTAATCTGAGATGGACTCACACAAAGTGGAAATGTAGTGCTGTAGTTTGACGAGTCGAACCTTTCAAACCGTTTTCAGAAATAGTTGATACTTTGTTGTGTCTGGCCCAATAATGAAAGATCCATCTTAATTACTGCCAAAATCCAAAACCCAGTCTCCGTTATGGGACGCATGGTCTGTTAGTGTGAAACCCATGGGTAATCTGATACATGTTTATTAACGGCCATAGCAGATCTGCATTACTATTGCCTCTGATTGTCTCGTCCTGAATGCCTGTGTACCTCAGGGTTCTGTTTTTGTTCCCTATAACAAGGTGCCCTGATGTAATCTCTCCTATCTAGTATTCAGCCGATATGGCCCTTTCATGTGATTAGGCTGTGGATAGTCCTATTTATCAAAACATCGTCAGTCTTATAGCGATCCATTTACCCTATCTCTGGATTGTTTGTGTGCACTGTTGTTTCAATATGCCAGTGATGAAGAGACATTTCTATTATATGTAACTTAAATAGACAATTAAGTATTCTATTCTATTCTAGTCTGTTCTATTGCATGTCTGGGAAGGCACCATTAATGCTGGAGGTACATATCGTCGATGTCCAAAGAAAAACAGGTATCTCCAAAATGACAACTTTATAGGAGAGGCCAAAAACTCCTTTCATTTGAATAGAAGTCAATGGAACCAGACGTCTTTCCAAACTGTTTTGGGCTATTTCTGTTGGTCCATTCTTCATTAAATTTCCATACACTGTAAGCAGCAGCTCATGTGATCAAATGAGTCATAAAAGTAAAAATCAACAAAAATGGAGATACATGGTTTTCTTTGGACAGCGATGATATGCATGTTGAAGCAGCATGTACTGCCATCTAGATGACATCGTCTTCAAGAATCTCCCTACATGCTTCATCAAGACAATGCCAAACCAGATACTGTGTGTGTGTGTTGCACCTGCATGGCTTTGTAATAGGAGAGTGAAGGCGCTAGATTGTCTGACCTGCAGTCCTGTATGCAAGAACAGCCAGGATCGCCCATCGTTAACATGTGACGCATTATGAAGCCTAATATACTGTACCATAACAGAGAACCACTGTAGAGCAGCAGAACTGTTGGCATATGTATATTTATACACACACAGACACACACACACACACACACACACACGCTTATTCTTTTTTTGTTTCCTGCAGCATGTTTCAAAAAGTTGGGATGGGGTTTTCTAATTCTTGCCGACAGTTTTGCTGGTGGTTCTCTGTTATGGTACAGTATGTTAGGCTTCATAATGCATCACATGTTAACGATGGATAATATATTTGGTAACTTGAAATATTTTCTATGGTTTTCAATTTAAAACGGGTCAAGTAGGTTTTACAAATCGCTGCTGTCTATACTTAGTTTGGAAATGAATCCCTCGCTCACAAAAAAGCTACATGCTACACTTTAAATCTGAGAAATTCTGGCTGTTCAACATGAATCAGACTCTTTGTGTGTTCTCTCTTGGCCTGTCTCTGTTTTCGTCTGTCTGTGTCTCTGTGTGCATGCTTGCCTATGTATGGGTTCTTAGACGGCCGGGGCCCAGGGTGACCAGGAAGCTGGGACGGGCAACTGGAGGGGTATGCTGAAGAAAGGAGAGGAAGGCCAGGCAGATGACAAATCTAAACTGCAGGGCCCTCTACCAGCTAGCCCACAGAAAGGCCATGCAGTTAACCTGCTGGATGTGGTGAGTCAACATGGCACATTGGGTTTTCAACACATAAGCTACTGTAAGAACCCCACGATTTCATCTCCATCAATAAGGAATTTGGAGTCCTCGGCTCATTTGTAGATTTTAATGAGCTTATTCAAATGTGTGTGTATGCACGTGTTTTCTCAGCTGCTTTGAGGGCAGCGTGCCATCAGTAATTAGTAGTGATTTGTTGGTCCTTCCTTTGCCAGCCTGTCCCGGTTGCCAGGAAACTTTCAGCTCGTGAGCAAAGAGACTGCGAGGTGATCGAGAGGCTGATTAAGTCCTACTTCCTGATTGTACGCAAGAACATCCAGGACAGGTAGCTGTATACTGCATACTGTACACAAGTGATTCTCAAACTAGGAGTCTCCTAGACTGCAGCATGTAGAGTAGTAGCAAACACTATGAAGGTTATCCTGTCTTTGTACGTGGGTTAAGGCTGGAATTCTACAGACAAGGTTTAAAGTTTAAAGATCATTCTCTGTATCTCAGTGTTCCAAAGGCAGTGATGCACTTCTTGGTGAACCACGTAAAGGACAGTCTGCAGAGTGAGCTGGTGGGACAGCTGTATAAATCGGCGCTACTAGACGACCTGTTGACCGAGTCTGAGGACATGGCCCAGCGCCGGAACGAGGCTGCAGACATGCTCAAGGCAAGCCTACATCCAATTAGTCTATGAAGATCTCAAGTCTATCTTTTATTTATTAATTACTGTCCAGTTAAAACAGTACAAGTTATACATTTTGCGATGTCAGGGAAAACTAAACACGTTTACCAGCAAGTTACACAAAAGTCTCCAGCACTAATATCAAGTCTGTCAGAATTTAAATCCTTTAGTCCTTTAGTTATTTGAACTCTTCCGTCCTTTCATTCTTAAAATCAGCCATATACAGCCGTTTCATCATGACCATAGCTGTTCCCGAACATGTCAGTGATTTTACATTCCCCTTCAAAGAGACACTAGCGTCACCTACCCGACTCGCCTTAGTTGGCTTCGACTTTCGCCTTTATCTGAGCTGAGATATAATAATTTCTATATATATATGTCTTATTATATATATATATTATATATATTATATATATATATATATATATATATATATATATGTATATATAATCCACTTGCTTATATAGAGTCTTAGAACCAATTAATGATCCAATTAATTCCAGTTTAGAAATTACTTTTCAGTCTATAAAAGTCCAGACTTTTCCTTACGCAAGCGGATTATATATATATATATATATATATATATATATATAATATATAATTATAAAAATATTAATATTTAATAATATAATAATAATATAAATAAAATAATCCACTTGCGTATTAGGATTATTCTGGACTATTATATAGCGCAAGTGAAAATATAATTTCTAAATATGGAATTAATATATATCATATATATTCCGCTTGCGTAAGAATGTCTGGACTTTTTGACTGAAATAGTTCTAAACTGCAAACTCTAATTGGTTCTAAGAATGAAGTTTTTGGAAATGTTCCTGTAAAAGTGGCAGCTTTAATAAAGGCAGTGGGTGCTTGTACTTAAAGTGCCAGAAATGCATAATAAAATATTAAAAGTTCTGTATTATACTACATATTTGTGTTGTATTAAACATCAGGGGAAGCTTAAATAAAAAAAGTAGAAATAAGATTAAACTCCTAAAACTGCTGGTCAGATCTAAGAGCTGTGTGGCTGTGGGCAATACACAGCTTGATTGACAGCTCTCTGTCCAATAGAGATACAGAACTAAAATCATTATCCAGTTTTTATTCAATGGTAACTGGACACATAACAAAAGATACAAGCAGATGAGCAAAGCAACACAAGGAACAGATGTGCTTACCAGCAGGTACAAATAAAGACAGATGCAGCGACACAAGAATAGAGGAACAGAGCTCGCTGAGTTTCTGACACTGAAACGGTTAGGTGTGTTGACGGAAGAGACATCAGCCTTGCTTACGGAAGCATTACCCAAGATTAAGACCACCCAGTTTACATTAAGAAGAGGAAAATATGGTGAAATATGATTTCCTGTCATTTATTGGTCATAAACCAAATGGCTAGTTTCATGTTGATCACACATGCCACGTCGCAAGTCGCAAGTATAACTGATTTAATGAGACATACCCTAGAGCAGGTAATGCTAATGTGAGCATTTAGCCCTGACGGCCAGTAAAAACATTAGACCAGAATAAGAGATTAACAGGATGTGGTTAAAAGTGTGTAGCTACATGCTAACCCCCCATCTCCCTGCATGTCTACAGGCCTTGCAAAAAGCCAGCCAGGTTATCGCCGAGATCCGGGAAACCCACCTGTGGTGAGGGTTTTCAAACTGCTGCACAGCTCCTCCAACCCATCGCCCTTCCTTCTGTCTGGGCTCAGTCCAGCCTGGCGGACCTCTCAGACGGCCAACTTGAAAATGCACTGGTGTCAGTTTGTGTGTGGATTCATATAGTTTTATGATGTCACATGCCATGAACTCTCATTGAAGTACACTGAGGGCAGCAAATATCATCTTGTCACGCTGCACACCGTCCTCTCCAATAGAATCTTACAGCATCGTAAATATGTTAACAACCACAACAGCCTCACTTCAGTGTGCGGCCACCCAGGCAATGTGTGTCTCAGATGTAGCTTCAATTAAAGGTAGTAATGTAAAAAGAGCAGCGTGCCTCTGTGTTTTCTGAACGTCTGTGGTTTAATGAAATGAATGTCTGCAGAGGCAGTTCAAATAGTGACTTACTGCTAGATGTCCTTTAGGGGACGCAAACATTTGTCTGCTTATGATTTTGAGGATATTAATATTTTAATACACATTTTTTATTATGGATCTTTTACCTTTTATCAGAAACTGTACCATTTTTGCAAGCTTCCTGGACAAGACAGTTTACCACATGCATCATTTCCTCTCTAATACTTATTTACGTATATCCGTGCCTTAAAGACACGGTTAATTCTCTGGTAAGGATTATACCAGTCTCTTTGGGATTCGGTTCCTGTTCATTTGAGGCCACTGCTTGATTAACTCTGCGCCTCAGTGGCTTCCAACCCTTGGAGATCTGCGTTCCTGCAGAGCCTAGTTCTAGCCATGGTTTACCATGCCTGTCACAGCTAATCAAACTCGTCGCGAGTCCCTGACTGGGTGGATTAGATGTATTAGAGTTAAGTAAGGCAGCTTATTGTTTACAGGTTGGAACTAACCTCTGCAGGAGGGTAGCAGTCAAGGACCAGCGATGCTGTGCTTCATGTCTAACCTGACAGGACTGGTGGTGTTATAAAAGGGGTGATGTCCTGAAGACGTGTTGTGCTTTGCTTCGCAGTGTTCAGTCACTAATGATGCACAGTACTATTGTCTTGTGAGCTTCAGTAAGCTGAGGTTTAGTTACTGACTGTAACACAGATTTTGTCAATCAGCCCCAATGATCGTTTCCCATCAGTCAGAGCACTGTGGTGTTTGCCAACCAGATCCTTATTCGGGTGGTGGATCTTTCTGAGCACAGAAGTGATATGTAGTAGAAGTAGCCAGGGTGCTGTGTTGTTCCGGTATGAGTGTACAGGCACAGCAGTGTTGCTGGGGGATCTATACATTAGCTTGACTGCTGCAGCAAACATGCAGGCCCTTTCCGTTGATGGCTGGGGTACAAGGGTAAACAGATTTCAGTTGCACCAAAATGCAGCTCAGGTGTGTGTGTGTGTGTGTGTGTGTGTGTGTGTGTGTGTGTGTGTGTTTTTGTCTTTTCTTTTTACTTTTTTTTTTAATTTATAAAGATTATACGTATTCATGACAAGCCTAGGTCAAAAGACTAAGCTATTCTTTATTCATTAGGTCAAATGATGGAGAAAAATGCCAAGCAGAAATGTACAGCGAGTTCTCACACATTCAGTTGCAGAATTTTTAATGACAGGGACGAAACACAAAAGGCTGTACTGTGCACAATGCCGTGAGTTGTCCATCTCTGAACTTTCGGCTGGGGTAGCAGTCAGCACTTCTACCTTAGCCTGCCGCCCATTTTGCCCTTGCCGCGTCCCTTCGCGCTGCAAATAAGAGGCAGACAGGGCAGTCAGATGGTTATTCTGCTGAGGTAGGGACAGTAAGAGCACACAAATGCTGCCTGCAGATCTGGCACAACAACACTGACCGTTATAATGCACCTCTTTAAATGGACCTTCTGAAAACCGTGGCTTTATTACAAGCTGCAGAACCATGTAGGACCAGTAGGTATTAGTTTGTGTATTGCATTAGAGCTTTGCTCTTATTGCGGTCAGTAGTGACAGTAGAAAACATCCCATTGGTATGTTTACGGGCCCATACTGATAGGGGTGCCCAAAGGCCCATCTGATAGTAACTACAAAGCATAGCGGCCCACCATAAACCTAAAACCATCTTTTATAAAAACATTTTCTCCAAGAAATCTGGTTAAAGAAATATTATGGTATATCCAAATTCAAAACCCTGAGCTGTAAAGGCTGCCCTCCCATCAGTGGTTAGCTAGCGGCTATGTTGTCTCAAACTGAAGATGTTTTATTACCCTGCTACTGCTACAGGTGTATTTGTACATATGTCAATATTAATATATGTAACATAATGCTAATATGATTATATATGATGTTTATGGCCCTCTACAAACTACTGCCTCCATCTTAATACAGACCCATTGACCACTAGAGGGTGCTTCATGGCCTACTGGTGGTCCGCAGTCAACAGGTTGAGCAACCCTGTTCTCATACGTACTAGTCTATAAAGTCTACACATGAAAACTAAGCAGTGTTATGAATCCACTGTTATTTATTTTAGCTAATTTATTTATACCTGTCTATTCCTCCTACAGCAGTTAGGCTCCGCCCATTCAAAACGAGAATGCTGTACAGAGTGTTTAAAGGGGAACTCCACTGAGTTAAAATATCCCATATTATTAAGTGGCTGAGATATAGACAATATCATGCAGAGTGGTTTGGTGTACTCCAGAGAAACATGCTACAGTCCACCGTGCTCACAGTGGTGGTGGTGATGGGAACCACACATCTGAAACATTTACTGCATCAGAGTCTTCCCCATAGAAAGTCATTACATGCAATGGCCATGAAGATGCTGTCTGATGACTGAGACGTTGTGTTATGAGGGTGCTGTGATAAATGTTTTTGCTTAATACAAAAATACAAATATATGAACTAGGTTTTGGATGGTAAATAAAACCTGTGTTGTAGACATGGTGGCTCCTGGTTCCCATCACCACCACAGTAAAGAAATCAGAGTCTGTAGCTTTCACACCAAACCACTATGAACGAATCTGTTTACGTCTCAAGGGCTGGATTATTCACACATCTTGAAAATTGGTGGAATACCGCTTTAAGCCCAGACAGCTTTTTGAATGAGCCATACTGCAGAGCCGAGGCTATTTACATACCTCAGTCTTAATTAGACCATAATAAAAACATTCTGAAAACATGCGTTTTTACCTTTGATGATCCTGAACCCGAGCAAGGAGCTGGGTGATCTGTAAGACACAGACAAGCGAAGGCTAAGTGTAAACAGAGATGAACCACAGTGGCCAGGCTGCATAATTACATTACCAGTGTGTTCCAGCCTTACATAGCCCATAGATCTTCCAGGCCTTCTGATCAGCCCTGCTTTTGGTTCCTGGTTAAAGTTAAAAGGGACCTGAACGTTTGCACTTTGCAGTCCCTGGAAGATATTCTCAAAACTCATTTGCATATGAAATAACCTGACAGTGTAAACGATCACTGATTGAATAACTTGGTTGTATCTATTTTGTATTTTAACAACTGCAAATACATTCATGTACCTCCAACCTGAGGATCCTATCCTGGGCCTCCTCTAGAAGGCATGTTGCCCTAAAGAAGACCAATTATGCTAATTTTCAAGGTTTGTAATTTTATTTTGGGGTCTACAGTTATGGCATTTAGCTGACACTCTTATCCAGAGTGGCTTACAACGTTAATCATATTACAGGTAGAACAATGTAGTGTTAGGAGTCTTGCCCGAGGACTCTTATTGGTGTAACACAGCGTAATCATGCAGACTGGGATTTGAACCCCAGTCTCCCACATGTGGTGGTGGCTCCCTGGCAGGTAGTGGTGTTACCCACTGAGCTACACCAATCACAAGTACTAGAATACATTTACATGGTTTAATTTTCCAGAAACACCAAATTTTTCATCACATCATACTGTAAATCTGTATTCACCCTCTGTCTAAAATGGTTTGTTGGACAAGCTCTTGTGGCTTTAAGCCCCACCTACCGATAAGCCAAGTGTGTTTTGATTGGTCAGCTTGCTCACTCTGTTCTGACAGTCAGCTTCCAGAGTGGTTGAAAGCAGTATCGGCATCCTGCTATAAGTCTCGCCCCTACAGTTGGCCTATAAGGACTGTGTTACGTGATGACATCACCGTGTAACAGAGGAAGCATTTCAGGCAGTAGAGTAAGTGGTTTCCATGGGAGTTTTTCCCTCGGGTGTGTACTTTGGCCTGTATAAGTCTGCACAGTGTTTTTGCATACACACACAGCCGGAAATACATAATGGGTCCCATTCATTCGGTCTGTGAAGACGTTAACAGTGTGTTTTGTATGTGCATGTGTGTTAAAGTACATGTTCTCTCTTACATCATACTTCTGTCGTTTCAGCTTCTCAGCCAGATCAAACTTCTCTGCCTCCAGCGACATCATCCACTGCCAGAGCTCACTAGCCTTTTCCCTGCACACACACAAACATAGGGAGTGAGATACAAGGAAGACTGATTCAGATATGACTTCTGCTTCGCTCAGGATTGTCAGATGAATTAGCCGTGCTGCCGTATTCTGTTCTGCATATTTCAATGTGGTGGATATTTGGGGAATAAGTGCTTCCAAGGCAGGTCTGTCCAAAGTGGGATTTGGCCTACCAGACACTTTAAAGCACCTAAGGTGGGAAAACAACATCATGTTGTTTATTTATAAGGTGTCTTAGATGAGCAGGTGTCCACAAACTTTTGGACATGTTGCAATGTGTTGTATGTATGTGTGTTGTTATCTGTTGGCAGTTGTATAATATGGTGTGCAAGGTTTATAGATTTATTAGATGTGTGTGTGTGTGCGTGTGCGTCTGTGTGTGTGTGTGTGTGTGCGTGTGTGTGTGTGTGTGTGTGAACCTTGTACGCCATTATTCCAATGCCATTGTATGTAACAACAACAGGTGCAACCAAAGTTTGTGCACACCTGCTCATCTAAGACAGCTTCTGACTTCACAAGCACTTACAGGCCGCTTGTCTCATCTTTGCTGCTGTATCAGCCTCCAGTGTTCTGTAAAAGCTTTGCACTAGATGTTGGAACTTGGCCGTTGCATTCAGTCACATGAGCATCAGAGAGATAAGGTACTGTTACAGTATGATCAGTTCCTGATCACTCCAGCTCATCCCAAAAGTACTGATTGGAGCTCCGTCACTCCAGACAATGCAGTTTCATTTTTCCACAGCCCAATGCTGGGAGGCTTTGCACGGCTCAGACACTTGGCACTGGATGTGGTGACCTAAAACCTGTGAATAACACATATTTGAAGACGAGACAGCATACTTGAGCTTGTCCTCGCTGAGATGGTCAATATTTAGAGCCTTCCGTCTCTCCGCCAGAATCTTCTTCTTCTTCTCCCTCTCTGTCTGCTTCTTGCCTCCTTTGCGGCCATCAGCCTGAAAGTCCATTCAGTGAAACACATGCTGCATGTTAAGTTGTGCTGTTGTGTGTCATATACAATAGTTTATATAATCCCATCTAGAGTTCATGTTTTATATGGACTGTATGTCAGTGTGGTGAAATATTGTTTTTGGAGAACTGCTAATGGTGCAAGCATCACACAATATAACGGGCACCTGCCATAAAGAAAACAAAAAAAACAAAACCAGCTTTTTTAAATATGACAATAAACAGAGATCCTCCATAGCAACCGCCTCCTTATATCTACACTCCTTCCTCATGAAATCATCTCTACTTGCACTTTGTAGTTCTACTATTACATACTGTAGTCCATCTGTATACTTTGTTACCCTGGTCTCCAATGGTCAGGACCCCCAGAGGACCATCACAGAGCAGGTATTATGTGAGTGGTGTATCATTCTCAGCACTGCAGTGACACTGACGTGGTGTAGTCAGTGTCCCCTCAGTCTTTACAGGGTTATTAATATTCATGACATGCAGAGAGTGCTCACTTTCTGTTGAAGGCCTCCATACTGGTGGGTCATGTTGGTGAGAGCTTTCTTCTTCTTGGCATCTTCATCCTGCTTCTTCCTCTGTTCCTCCTGCTCCTTCCTCTCTTTCTCCTCCTGCAGATCAATCCGGTTTTATCTATTAGGTTAGATGCTGGACCGTGACAGCTGTGTGAGGTTTGTGTTGTTGCTGGTCATGTGACCGAGCTGTTTAGTGAAATGAACTCACAGCTAGTCTGGCCTGGCGCTCCTTTTCTCTCTCAGCTCGGATCCTGTGCTGCTCCGCCCTCTCTGTGCGGCGTTTCTCCTGAACACACACACCCACACACACAAGACAGCTCAAACTAATGCAGGGTAAAATGTAACATGCGTTTTTATGTAGTTCCAGTGTGAGCATGCTATTGACTTCCTAAGTGGTGGATATAAGGAAGCTGTGAAATAAAGGGGGGTCCAAAATAACCTCTTGGTCCCCCTGAATGTCTCAGATTTACTTTTTTTGTGGGGTAGGGGGGTATGGGGGGTCCCCTAAAATAAGCTTATTATAATGTTATGCTGTTTGTTACTGAGTGATAGAAATACACATTCATGGGAAAGTCATTGTTTAGATGCTTCACCCACAAACGGGGCAGCACAGTGGTTAGAGCTTTTATCTCACCGTAAAGTGTCTGGATCCAGTTCCTCGACAGGACATCCGGGGTCCTTTTTGTGCAGAGTTTGAATGTTCCTTATGTATGGATGTGTAACATAAAGCCATGCACCAGTTTCCCCATAGTGCAAATAAATCCTGCCAGGTGCATTAAAGATGCTGAATTGCCCTCTAGGTGTGAGTTAATGTGCTTATGCAATGGACCCATGACCCCATCATCATCATTATTATTATTATTATTATTATTATTATTATTATTATTACTAGCGCTGGAATAGGCTCCAGTATCCTGCATCAACACAGTGTACAACTGATCTTCCACATATAAACCATAAGATGAGTCTGTTTGTGGTGTTCGTTCTGGTATGTGTATGTAAAGGGTGTAGGCACAAGGTTTACTGTGTCCTGTTGTCGTGTTACACAGTACTCAGAGAGAATACAATCACAAAGCTGAAGCCCAAGTCTGAATCTCAGCTACAGGGGGCAGTGTTGTAAACCTGAAACACTCACGATCCTGTTGACCAGAGCAATGAGTTCCTCTTCCTCTTTCTTCCTCTGGATGAAGTGAGCCTCTATCAGAGCCTCCAACTCCGCCAGGTCCTTCTCCTGACGCTTACGGTGGATGTCCTAAACACACACACATGCATGTTTGTCTTACATTACTAGTGAGGACTTCCACTGATTTGAGTTAATGGCTGGGTTATTGTAGATGAGTATTACTACACCTAAACCTAACTCTAACCTCAGTCTAATCTCAGTATCCCACAACCATTTCTCAGCTGTTTGAATAATAATTATTATTCAATGATTATTCATCATCATTTATGGTGAAAACAACACAGGCTTGAGTTAGGACCAGCAGAAATGTCATGTTGTCCTCTCAGTATCCTCACAAGGATAGCCAGACAAGTTCACACAAACACACAAAGGGAGTTCTGCTTTTATTCAGGGTTACTTTAACTTTCCCAGCACAAAGGTCAAAAGAATTCATGCACAGAGTATATATCGTCACTGTCCAAAGAAAAACAAGTCTCTCCAAAACTAATACTTTACAGGAGAAGGAAAAACTCAGATTCAGTTTGAATCAAATAGAACCAGATTTTTTTTTTACAAAATTTTATAGTATATAGTATAATATATATATATATATATATATATATATATATTTTTTTTTTTTTTCGTTCGTTCATTTGGTTAGTAGGGCTTCACTGATCCCACAATTATTTGTTATAACCTTATCTCAGATCACATCATGGCAAAACTGAACTTTTACTGGGAGCCTCCTTTCTTTTTTGGTTTTTAATTTCCTGTTTATTGTGTGTGGTATAGATTTTCTTCTTCCATTAGTGAGTTAAACTGGTTTCAGTAACTGGATAGAGCACACGCTGTAGGGTATCTCTTTAATTTTCCTATTATTATTATTATTGTTATTATAATAATAATAATAATAATAATAATAATAATAATAATAATAATAATTAACATTATTATTATTAAATAATAATAATTATTATTATTATAAATAAACAACCTATTATTCAGTAAGTGAGCAGTAAATCTGTATTCAGATGTACAGATGTGTGTTCTCTCTAAAGACTACTTATCTTTTAGTTAGTTATACTAAATTATATTAGTCTTTTGTTATATTAAATTATATCATATAAAAGAAAAACAGTTCAGTTTTTGTTGTTTGTCCATTCATCATTTTTTAAATTTTACATCACGTGGGAATTTCCGGATGATCGGACCAATAGAAATGCTGCAAAATTGCTTAAAGTAAAAACCTTACTTTGGTTTGGACGTACTTGTTTTTCTTTGGACTGCGACAACATACAACACAATCATATACCTACATGTCCCTCCAGAAAATGACTTCAGAGATGTAATGATGGGTATCCCAAATATATTAACTTACATCAAAGTCTACTTTATCCCCTTCTGGAATTTTTGGTGCCTGAATGTTGGACATAAATCTATAAAATAAAAGGTCAAATTAATGAAAGAGTTCAGCTTAGAATAGTATCAGTACGAGACACGATGGAGGGAGGGGGAAACTTACTTGGGTTTGGATTTTGAGTCATCAACTGAAGTTCAGAGAGAAAACATTTATGAAGGTTGTCAGAAAAGAAAGCAGGGATTTATATATTTAGCTCATTTCCATATATCTGCATGCAGCAGGATAAATCACCCATTTGGAGGACTATTGAGAAGTCTCATTCACACACGCCCCCACCAAATGTTTAGAGCACACTTACCTTCTTCCCTGTTAAAACACACACAGCAACACAGAAACAAGGTGCCTGTTATTTTCTAGGCAGTGATATTAACAGTGGCTGTATTTTATTATTTCTCATACTGCAAAGAAAGTCTACTAGAACTTCAGCTACTCACTGAACCTCCTCGTCCATAAAATCTTCAGTATCTGCCATCTCTCCCAGCGATTACGACCTGAAATACAGCCCAGCATACACCACACTTCAGAACCAGTATAATCTCTCACACAGTGTTACAACGTCACCATAGAGCACATTCAGCTCCCACTGAGCTATAGATCTAAAGCTGTTAACCCTGGAGTATGTATATTATACTTCACTGAATGCACCGTACACACAGAATAAAGTCCAGACGTTAACATATGCTCAAACTGTGTACATGTTCTGGTTCTGCACTAATATATGGTGAAAGCATTAAAGCACTGCATGGGAGAAAAACTATATTCATATAAAATACATAAAACCATGCAATGCTTTCACACAGTTCACTATAACTGATCTTAACTGTGATCGTGTAATACCATCATTAGTGGGACGAAACGTTCATATCTCCAAAATGCTAACTTACATAATGGAAATAAATCCAACTATATATTTTAAAGTAAAATTCATTTTATACATATATATATATGTTTATATTTATATATATATCTCCATTTTGAGAGCTCCAGTTTTTCTTTTATGCATCAGCAGCTGCAGTTTACACTGTGTAAAAATATCATTTTCAATTTTGCACAATGACTCGCAAAAAATCTGACCCCATTGACTTAAACTAAAATTAAATTAGCTTTTTTCTTTCCTGTAAAGTTGTTATTTTGGAGAAACTTGTTTTTTTATATTTCTTATATAAGGTATAGGTATAGGTATATATTCAGTATATTAAATATTAAGTATATAAAATATATAAAGTTCATAGTGTATATATATATATATATATATATATATATATAAGTTTTCTGCACAACATCACTGATACTTGTTGCATTAACACAGTTATGGTTGCACATATTCAAACCACATAAAATCAAAGTAGCGGTGAACAGTATGATGGATTTTTGAAGGTGTTCTCACAAAACAGCATATAGATCATCATCTAGTTATGTTTGGTAGGGTTGGTAAGCTGGAACCTCCAAACAATGTATTTAAAGCATGTCCTGGAAAGCAATGTATTCACATTCTGGCAGTGTCTAGGCTCAAGGGGTAGTTTGGCATCTGTGAACCTATTTTTACTAGCTAGGTTAGATTCTCTGAAGTGGACAACAAAGCAGTTCTGTAAGCTGCCCTGAATAAGAGCATCGGCCACATGCTGTAAATGTAGACGTACGAAATGAATTCAAAATGATTCTACACTGAAGCCAGTCAAACAGGACAGTTTATACTGAAACATGCAGCTGGTTCTTCAGTACTCAGTAGAAATGGTATATACATGCCCAGATAAGCATATTATAAAAAACACAACGTGCCACAACTAATACTGCCACAATGCAATACGTTACCCAGTTGATTTCACCAGTAAGGTACCATGTGCTAAGTATGATGTGCAGTAGAATTCCCTCTTACCCGGCTCCCAGAGAATAGGGGTACTTCGTCTTCGGAGTGCCGAGTCCAGA
Organism: Prochilodus magdalenae; assembly: GCA_024036415.1. Taxonomy (NCBI): domain Eukaryota; kingdom Metazoa; phylum Chordata; class Actinopteri; order Characiformes; family Prochilodontidae; genus Prochilodus; species Prochilodus magdalenae. Next base: position 185,749 of record JAMWET010001379.1, on the reverse strand, counting down.
CAGGTGGGTCCAGTCACCAAGGTTAACATACACAGCTACCACGTGACCATCCGGCATTTTTACTGGCCTGTGTGGAAGGCCTCGGTCTATTGTTAGACTGTAAAAGACTTCCGCACACCATTCGCTGAAATTCTAAAACCTCACATTCTCATGGTCCACAGCTGACCTTGCTTGCCCCCACCCAACCAACCCTTTTGAAGTCTTATATGTCAGGATGGTTGGGATTCATACCGCAAGTTCAGCAAAAACTGAAAGCAGAAGCGTCAAACAGTCATGCGGAGCGTAAGGAAGACACAGGACGAGGTTTAGTAAGAGATTTGATATCCACTTTAATTGGTACAGATTGGAGGATAATACAGATGCTACACTCCGGGATGTTCACAAGGCTGAGCTAATACTGCAAAACCACCCAAATACATTCTGAGCTTGTGCAAAAGGTGAACTTGCCATTTGGTGCACTTGGTATGTGTTTTGGAAAAGCAGGATTAGTAGACCAGCTAATAATGAAGGAAAGACAAAATGGTCATCATACAGCTTTGAAAGTGGATCACGATGCTGCCTTGCTTTTAATACGCTCAACGCAAAACTGGGTGTACATGTGCCTGGTTAAGCTGTGCTGTGCTAGCTGAGATCAGCATGAGGTCACTCCAATTTCTAATGAAAGTGTAACATGTTGAAGCGAGAGTATCTTTACAGACTGCTGGTTACCACTGAAACATCAAGTCCAGAAGTGCCACAAATACACAGAA